>CM010315.2:6758239-6920094 GCA_001923025.3 Taenia multiceps | reverse complement strand
ATCCACTTCCAGCGTAGAAGGTCCAGGCCAAGATTTGTCAGCTTCGAAGCATAAAGGCATTCACTAATTTTAGTGCAGTTCGGGTGGCTGGCGGGTGATTTCGTGCTGTGAGCCAGAGTTGACTTCATTTTAGGTTCGTCGGATTGGATCATGGCCCATGCGTGCTCCCTTGGAGCGTTGCTTCGGTACTTTCGTGTGTGCTGTGGCACCGGTAAATGTTGGAACACTGAAGCTGTGATATCACCGAGAATGAATTGGTTTTATCGGTGCTATTTTCGGCAGTGGCCACTCATCGCAACTAAGAGGTGTCTTAAAGTCGTTGGCTTTGGCAAAAACGTAGAGTGGCACTTTTCCAGGTCCGGCAGTAGAGGCAGATTTCATGCACAGTGTGCTGGATTTAATGGCGATGTATAAGCACTGTGGTTTCCCCTGCCGCCTTCTCATGGCGCTGCAGGAGAGCTGCAGAATACCTGATTTCTCATCTGCTGCTTACAGCCATTTTCCTTCGTGCCACGAAATGGTTCCTTCGCTTGCCTTACCTGTATACATGGCTGCTCACCTGAACTGTCAGACGACACCGTCCGTAGTGGCCATGCGACTGTGGGTAGTGAATGCATTCCTCTACGCCAATGGCGAGGCTATTGGTGGGCAAGACTCAAGAGCACTTCGACCCTGTTTTCCAAACGGCTGATATTTGTGGCGACTGTGAGGCTGAATTTCATTGCTCTAGAGATAAAAGGGACTGATTTCACCTCCCTGCTTTCAGCTAAGGATGAGTGGCCGTCACAAAGGAGTTACACTCAACCGCGAGTGTTAAAAGACTGAAGCTCTTCGTAATTCGTGGGAGTAGCTAAGGTAGTTTAAAAGAAATGGGGAGCTGTAGAATATGCATTTGGTAAGGAAGGTTGAGAGCTAAATGGTGAATGGTGAGGTCGATGGCTGGCGCTAGCAGCAGCCTTGTATAGGTATCCGTGGATTTATGTCCCATCATGATTACGCTACATCGGTCTGCGTTAGTACGCATGTATACGTGACGGAAGAGGACGGCTTGGGGTTACTGGCTCGTCTTGTTATGACTCAACCATTTGTGTTTTACTTGGTAGGTCTTGTTACTCTTTATTCTTCCACACTACTCTACATACACTTCTGCCCTTTCAAATGGTCCCTATTTCACCACGTAAAATCTCTTTGCATTGCATTCGATTGTGGATTATTGTACGTATGCATTGCTGTATTGAATGAGGTAATGCTAAAGGAAGCGGAGGTGACGTTGGTAATTGGTGGTGTTCACGGTGCTGTCGTGACCTCATCAGAAGATGTACGGGCGCAAGCACGTGGAAGTGCATTTTGTGAATGCGGCTGTTTTATTTGCATTTGCAAGTGCATCGTCAATTGCAAGCAGCGTTATAAAGTGAGTTGAGAAATTGGTTCACATCAGTGTATGCAAATAAAGAATATTTTATTTTCTTCTGCATCATTTTCTAATTTTTATCATCTCTTCTTAGTAACTTCGATACCTATATGTATTAACATTAATGCATCATTTTAAGATCCATAGGCTGGTCTTTGCTTGCACATTTATGACTGCAATTGTTTTTATTTATTGGCGTTCTGCAATGTGTGTTTGGAGGTTAGAAGCCCTACAGCAGACCAACTTACGCATCCCAGTGTATATTTGCCTTGGCGCATTTGCAAGTGGCACCAATGGAGCGATTAAGGCACTTCTGGCAGACATGACATTGCAAGGTATATAGTCGTTTAGTCATTTTGTTTGCAGCTACTGAGAGATCTGTCCACAGTTGCATTAATTCCACGACCGCGCCCAATTGGTGACTGAGTGCTGCCAAGTCACTTCTTGATTGGATTTCATTTGCATCTCAATTTCATGCTCTCATGACTGCTCTGCACAATCCCTCCTCCCTTTGTTCACAACCTCATTTCGTCCTTCTTTAACTTCCGCACGCACTCCTACATTCTAGTATGTGTTCATGCCACAAACGCAACCATATGGTATTTTAGTTAATGTATTTTGCACATTCAGTTAGTTTCACATTATTTCTCATGATTTTGTGACTCTGTCTTTTTTATATACTGCACTTTGAACTGCTTGTTACAGATGTCCATACATCTGTGAATGCAGTCCACGACGCTGCAATTTACACTACATCAGCAGAGGAGCACTTATTAGGCTTTGATTGCCATTGAACTCAACGCTTACTACTGCCTGCAATGCAACTAATTCTTCTTCTAGCAAAGTCCATTTTAAAGAGTAATTTATATAATTTCTTAAAAATAGTTTCGCTCGTACAATAGCGGGAAGGCATGTCATGTAGTAGCATCATCAAGGCACCTGAAATGGCCTCAATTAGCAATTCCATATGGGGTGCTTATGCTGCCAATCACACAAAGCAAAATTGGGAAACCTGTCAATCATCTCGCGGCTAAAATTGCAAAAACTGGTGCGATTGGCAGTGCATTTTCAAACTAGAAATAAGGAACTACGAATCTCAAAGCCAGTACCACCATTCTATGCCCCAACATCCACTTTCATTACCAACAGCACTGCTTCATTCTCAAGTATTACCTTATTCAGTGATTTATTACATGCATGCAATGCTCAGCAATCGAACACAGTGCAAGGGGATGTGATGATGCGATAGGAACTGACATTCGAAACAGCGTAAACAAGCGCGCAAGTGTAGTATGGGCGAACGGAGAGTAGGAGGTAGAGGTAAAGCGAAATGCGGACAGGTAAAATGAGCTAGCGAACTCCGGTGCTCTACTACCGCCACTTTTGTGCGCACTAACCCAGATCGACGTAGCACAACCTTAGCAATGGCCAAATCCACGAGTGCTAACGCGGCATCGTCGCTGGCGATCACCCTCTCTTTACCATGTATAATTCAACTCTCAACTTTTGTTACTTACAGCACATTCAATCACTTCTCTCCGTTTAATCCTTTCAAGCTACTTGCCATTGCTTATCAATTTTCAATTTATTTAAACTTTTGTCATAGCACTTCTTCCTTTAATTGCAATCATGCACCATGATGTGCTCCCTCTATCCATACTAGGGACAGGATTTGGCCACTCATTGAAGGCCAAGATAGGATCAAGAACCATGAGAACTGAAGCAAAATACATCATTCTATAATGTGTGTTAAATTTCTGAAGCTATGCTGTTAATCAACTTCCATAAATCAGTAAACATCCATTGTAGCACATTTTCATTCGACAGCAATGGGCACTTTTAGCAAACGTAACATCACAGGGTAGCTAGACATTTATTTACCTTGCTCAAATCCACTGAGACATCTGCTTGCATAAGTTATTGGCTGCATTTAGTTACTTCTCGATTGGATATTATTTGTATCACAGACAGAATCGGAATTCGGTAGCACTGCTGCCTTCTCCAATCCGTCACGTCCTGGTGCCAGCACTGCTTACATCCTTGTCAGTGAGCTGCATGAAGAGTCGCTTGCAGTATAAGTCTGAGTAACAGAGATCAGGGTAGCGCTGCCTCGAAGAGCGGTTCATGAAGGAGGCACACAAACATCAAAGTGGCGCACTTGCTATTTCACAAATTCGTCAGCCTTCTTAGAATTTGTTAGTCCCCAATTCTTTCCTTCTACTACATGGGTTAAGCCAGCATCGAGGAAAGCATAAGACTGTATGCAGGGAAGCCAATGCTTAATCAGAAGCTTGTCAAAGCCATTGCACTTTAGCATTAGAGCTAACCATATTTAGAGAGCATTTGAGCATTTGAGGCAAATTTCGCTTGAATCTAGAAATAAACCTTTGTAGCACATGAAACAAAATCAATTGCATTAACTTACATTATTTAAAAATCTGGGGAGAAATGAGGTCTCAGGCAGCATTTCTGATGCAAATTCTAACACGTTTAAATAAACGACAAATTGTCTGAATTGTCGCTAACTTTTGTTATGTTTCTCGCTAATTTTCACTGCATTTTATGTGGCTGCCGAAGGTCTCGCCTGCTAACCATACTTCAATCATTAGTACCTTCGTGGTTGTGTTTTCAAATATGACGCGCGTAAGCTAGAGTAGGAGTAAACGTGTTGTGTTTCTAAGTATTCTGTAATAAGGAGAAAAAATTCTCAGCTTACGCCTTATAGCCCATCTTAGCTTTCGTTGATTGGACACATGAATTCGAACTCACAGTGCTGATGGTGGCCCTTTGAAAGCTGCGGAATGCCGTGTTTATCATGTCACCCTATGCTTCCAACCGAATTGGCGCATGCCTAAGAGACATTTTTTCTTTTTATGATAAGAACTAGGAGGTGGTTCCCTTAAGCACACACTAGTGGCTCAACTTCGTCAAATATGTAAATTGCGAACTCAATGTTAACTGTGCTTGGATTTTTTAATAACACCACTGACAACACCATAAAACGCAGCATTTACTTTCGGCATCAACGTCACTGCAACTTCCTTTAGCACATAGAATAAGAACTGATTGTAGAAGTGGTACAAGTGTGCGGAGAGCAGTGCAGAAGAGTAAAGAGCATTAGAGAATAAGGAAAGTAAATTGAAGGTGCCTAAAGCGCAACAAAGTGCACTATTGAATCCAAACGTTCCACTTCCGTCAACATTATGCGCTCCAACCCAAAACAATGTTGAATAATCTGAACTGAGTGCTTAGATCTAAGGTCACCTACGCAAGACTGTCGCTGGTGTTCATTCTTTTCATGTCAATTACTATCTAACTCTCAGCCTTCCCTAGCCAAATAGATAATACTTTACTCCTCTTTTCTGTTCTACCATCCCATTTGCTTCCCGCAAATCACTAGGAGTGTCACCCTCCTTAATATCCGTCTAGTGTTACAGAAAGTTCACTTCGATCTCAGATAGGGAGGTACCGCTTTCCGCAACTGCTAATGCGCACCTCAAAATAATCGCACCGCTCCAATTGATGGCAGCATTTTGCATTTCACTGAACGCCACGAATTCAGGCTAATCATATGAACCCACCCGAAGCGCACCAGGAGAAAGTTCTTGCACTTACACATCGGTATCTCTCTCTCGACTAATTGATGTTAACCTCTAACAGACCATCGACTTCTTACTCACTGGCTGTGTGCCTTTACCCATTTTACCCTGCTACGTGGCGCATATCGTAATTCTTTCCCACAACCTAGCATAATGAAAAAGCATTTTTGCTCACGATTCTCACTTTAAACTCTAACTTTTGTGGGAGCATCGGCATGCGTCTGAGCATTAACAGGTAGCTAAATGCGTTCATCGAAGCAGTACTAGCTAGGAACAGAAGAGCAAATCATCCACACCATTTGTGCTGTTGAGGCTACCGCAAGTACTATAATCACAGCATCAGCAGTACTTGGAAATGCTCCTATGCCATGCAGTTCGTACTGCATTAGTAGTTCATAGCCTTTCGTATGATTCTGTCATTTGCACCTACTCGCAGTCAATGGCTTATTTATCCAATTATACTCAACCCAGTCTTTTAATTCGTCTACCCCTCCTGTTCAAATTCCTTTAATTCCATGCAAATCGTACGCGTAGTGTCGCGTCGGATTGCACCATATTTTACCTTTGCATATGCGCCCATGACCATAGATGTTACTCAACCCTTGCTTGGATAGTTATCAGCCTCTGAATATTGAGCTTCAGAAATGGGATTAGTCTATAATTTTATCCACAGACGGTCATTGAATGCGTTAACAATTGTTAAACCAAAGTGACTTCCTCTCTAGTTCCTCTCTAGAGACTGATAAGTATTCCTCGTTCTCCCTTCGCAATTCGAACCTTATAAGATATGCCATTGCCTCCAATAGATGTGGCAGCCGACTTTGAGGAAAATTAGACCGACTTACACTTTTCCAACCTCCATGCGCCCTGACGATTTGTGCTTATAAGTGTCGGGTAAGTACTGGGAGTGAGTGGTAAGTTTTGCACTGGAACGGTCTTGAACGCAGCGCCAACGATTTAAAGCATGAGCTTAGCTTTCCATTGTTGCTTCAGCATTAAAAATGGCCCAATATGATGGAAGGGTCATCCTCGTATTAACCGCCTTCTAAGTAAAAGTCACGCGTGCAGACCCCAAATGGTTCGATCAGAACGTGATGCCTCTAAAATTCAGCCGTGTTTACACAAGTGCGCAAGCTTTGCTTGTTGGCGCAATAAATCTATCAAAATATTTTATGCAACATGTTTCCAATTGCTCGATCGCGTCTAAAATTATGAAAACATTACATTTTCACTGCAATCAACTAAATTACATTGTATATTTTCTTAGAGCAATTTGTTGTGCTTTTTGGTTTGTGAAGCAGTCAATAACAGCTGATTACACACCTATCAGTCATTCTGCTACATCAGGAATGGGCTGGTTCCAGAATGTATTACAGCCGATCGGTGCACAGTTGATAATCTATCACAGTAGACTTTCCATTGCTGGAGAACTTTGAGAGGGACCACAAATATGGTCACAGTAAAATAAGGTAGGCCCAGGTATAAGCTATAGTCATGATAAGTCAAGGCCCTTAAAGGGAATGATTAGTGTAAGGGGTAAATTCAATGGAAATGCCGCATTGGGTGATTCCAAAGCCTATTCCATCTCAGTGCAATTTAAAGGGGCCTCTGCGTGGTCGATTGCTCAAAGCAAGCAGACGCGTTGTGAACACACATTGAAAGCCGAAGTTGGCTGTAGAAGCCTAAGTGTGAGTAGGATGTCATGTGGTTGGTATGGTTTCTCTACAGACTCACGAAGCTCACTCAATCGATGGTCTCCATTCCAGGACAGGTCTCACCACTCACTTCTAGTCTTTCTTCAACATTTGCAGGCAAAAGGCATCAGAGCGCATGGTGGTGGAAAAGCCCATAGATCCGTCTTGTTTCCATTAGAAGGCGGCTGTCGCACCTGTTAAGTGAAAAGCAACGCCGAAAGGTTTAGGTTTAAATGCAAGTCAGAAATATGAAATATTTTTAGAGATCCACGAAATACATTAAAAACTAATCAAATGAAACTGACAGAACTAGAGTCTCAAAGCTTTTGTGGACAATCAGGTAAAATATAAAAATAGGCGGAAATAATCCCAAACAACTAAATAGAGTAAAATAAGACATTATACAGAAGTAAGTAAAAACGGTTAGAACAGCGGGCAAGAGTTTGTGGTGTAGAGGAAGTGCAGGAACGAGAAAAGATTAATCAAACGGAAATTTCAAAAGTTGAGAAAGAAAATAAACCACCCATGCAATAAAATATGGCAATAGATATACGCATGCAGTAATGCTGACCTATAGCAAAATTTGGATGATGAATTGGAGAAAATAGCGTGGAAGGCAGGAGGATTACCACCAGTAGCAGCAACAGCTGCATCACGATTTCGATGTGTTGGGAGAGGAGGAAGTTAACGAGGTGGAGAAGAGGACGGTAGTGCATATCAACTAAAGCAGAAATGGCAGTGGAGTGAATGACAGTGAGATTACGCGACACGTAGAGAAGTGGAGGTAGGGTGAGACACTGAGAACGTGTGGATGAGTGAGTAAGCGGGAGGGCGAAGGAGAGCTAAGTAGAAATTGCAAAGTACAGGGTTAACTGAATGAGGTGTGATGGTGAAAAGGAAAAATAAGATTGAACGAAAGGAGAGAGGAGTGTGGCGTGAGAGAACGTGGAGCACTGCGAACAGCACTGAGCAATGTCTATCAGTGATGCTGGGTGACGCCACACTCGCTCACTCACTTCAAAAATGCCGTGCAGCAGTCTTGTCTCTAGCTGTGGAGGGTGGCTTGTCGCGCACTGTATGCAGCTGAAGCAGCATTACTAGGTGGTAGCAGCAGCATCATTGGGAGTGTAGGAGGAGAAGGTGGGAGGAGAATCTTGGCGCATCTCGATTTCAACAACGTGGCAGCAGAGGGAGCTTCTGCAGAGGGAGTACAAAACATACCTGGAGATGAGGGCGTAGAGTGCGACACCGAGAGCGGGTGGGTTAACAGGAAAGTGGGTAGAGGGAGGCGGAGAGTGCAAAGTGGTGGGATAGGGAGGCATAAGACAGACAGTAGGAAAAGGGAGAGCAGTGCAGCGTGAGAGAACGTGGCGCGTTGGCAACACCACTGAGCAATGTCTATCAGTGATGTCGGGCAGCGCCACACTCTCCCACGTATTGTCTAATCCTTCATCACGAATGTGACCCAGTTTCAGCTCTGCCCCTGTTTATGTACTTTTTTTCCACCAATCTTATTCAACGCTCCTGCATATTGCTATCTCCAAACTCGTCTTCTCATTGGTTGACCTCAATGTCTGTTCTCTTATTCACCCCCTCCCTTGTTACTCATCCTATTTTACGTTGACGGTGGTGCCTGTTTTGTCGATAATTTTGAGTTATTCGGATTACTATTTCCATTATTGGCGATTTTGCAGCAGACTCTGTCCGAATCCTCCCAGCTTAAGTATTGAGATTGTAGTTAGTTAGGCATGAACGATGCGCTCTCTGCACACCATGAAGTCAGTGTTTGTACCTCTGGTGACCACCTATCGCCTATAGTCCTGTTTTCTCATTTTTTCTTGCTCCTGCTTTAAATCAGTCAAGCATCACACTATTTTACTGGTCCCTCCCGTATGGCAAAGTGTATGCGAATGCTATTCGCTCTGTAGACAATGCGGCACCGCACCGACTGACCCAATAGTCCATAATGGATTTGGCTATCGTTCCGTCGTGTGCACAATACATCTATGCACCAAGATACACGCCACTGCCTATGGTAAAGGTTCGAACTACAATTCAGGTTGTGATACCGAGGAACTGCAAGGTCCTCTGCGATGATCATGCTCTCTCATCAAACATGCATGAAATTTTCAGCTTGGACTTATGTATACATCTGCGCTATTAAAGATTGTGCCCGATGAGAGCAAACACACTTATCAGAGTTTTCATTAGCCACCAAAGATATCGTTCTAACATTTTACCCATTTTTCGAAACATTGCAACATTCTGTGGGGTATCGGATGTCCGTTTAAATGGTTTACTTTACTATTAGCTGCAGTGGCAATCAGATATGGTGAAAGAACAGTGACTAGAGCTTTGAAGTTGCCAGCGGAATGAGCTACCTCTACTCAGTAAAACCTCCTTGCAAGAACCATCAAAATTCACTAACAAGAACAATGTAACAAATGGATGATTTCAGATATAAGTGTTTATAGATAGCAGTGGTGCAGGCAGCTCAAAGATCCTGCTTTTCAACAAACATACCAGTTTATGGATTTTCTTGTACTAACTCAACTTTTTGTAATGAGGCAGTGAGAATATTTGCCGAGAGATCGTAGCACGTCTAGGCAGAATAAAAGTTCGAGTGAACCTAGTGAGGCTGTAGTGTTGCCTTCGTTTGATTCGGTCAAATATCGAATGGTTGCCGTAGCTATGAATTTCTACCCCTTTACCGCTTGCTACAAACTAGAGGGCAAAAGAGCACAGGTCTGCGCCTTTAGGAATTGTGTTCATCGCCAGCTTCAAAAGACTCTTTGGAATTGCTAAATTGTTGCCAGTTGGAATCGTATGCTGGTAGACCTATGAGATGCTCGTGGTTCCATTTCCTTAACCAAGCTAAGCAAGTTCTGCCATTTTGATAGATTCTTGCCTGTGAAGTACACTTCTACCCTCGTGGTATGCTTTGATCCTAGTCCTATTCATAGTTGCCCTCCGACTCAAAAGATAGCCTCTAGCACATGAATGCGGCCCATCCGAGTGTGGTGTGTTTATGTTTTAGGGGATCGCTGATGGTACATGGTTCGTCCCACTAAATTGTGTTGTGCCTTCTCATCTTGTTTCATAGATGTATCTATGGGTCCATCTCCGTAATGTCTCTACAAACCTCCTGGTAAAACTTCCCTTTCATTCACAACAGAGTCTTCATTAAGAGGCTTTGTATTTAATAAATAAGGAAAGCAAGTCACCCGTGGGAACAGCTTTGGGATCTGAGTGGACCCGGCTGTAGTTAGATGGCAACAAGCAATTCAATTTTAGAAATCTGCTTTGTTTATTACAAGACCTATGCCTTTCTTTATGGCGTCCATCCGACCTTACTGACATCACATTTACATCATTGCTGCAATCAGCCGCTTATTTCTTCTCCGCGTTCAAAGCAAAACTGCTTCCAATCTTGCGTGCTTACAATGTACCAGGGGTGGTATGAGCCTTTCAACGACTTGTTCAACCATTTGCTCAGGTCCATCTGCTGTGTGAGCATTAATTGCCAGAGAGTTTGACATCACCTAGTTTGTCAGTTCTATTTTCCTCAGGATGCTGCACCATGTTTCATCTTTCCCGGCGATGGCACAGATAATATTTGCATTGCGACAAAATCAAAGCATGACGTGTCCAGAGAAGAGTTGAAACAGCAGCTTGGCGATTGCGATCAGAATGGAGGGACACCCTCTGCCCCCATTTGTCACGCTTCCAACACGTGACATGCATGATTCTTGTCGAGGAATTGCCAACAGCTGTTAAGCGTTACGATGGCATCGGAACAGGGGTTCGAACAGCAACGATTAAAGATACAGAGTTCCTTGGCGGAAAAATTTATTTTTGGCCGACATTCAGCAGCTTTAAAGGTAATTATAATTTCCTCTACCAATGTAGTCGAGCATTATTGAAATGTGCAAGCAAATGAAGACAAAATTCGAGTAGGAAACTGAGGTGCATTTTGTGAAGCGACAGCCTAAATCAGTAATTCAGCACTCTCAGAGGTGTAAGTTCTCGCAACGTTCGCAGCTTCATTAGTCACCTTGTGTAAAGCTTTGATTCGAGCTGTAGCTGAGTGCAATCATTTCCTGTAGACATGCTACTTGACCAACCTTACAATCTCATGCAATTCTACCACAATGGCAAGTTTAGCCTTCTACCAGACATATTAGAACAAGGGGTATCCTAAGTGGAGGCACACGTTAAGGCAGGTGATTGGCATGGAGAGAATGATAGGGAATTGTTTCAATCATTGCATGATTGCAAACCATCTTTGGTCGTTTCGTCACTTTTATAGGAAATGTCGCACAAAATTAGGATCATGAAGTCACTATTTTTCACACCACACCCAACCAAACGTAGCTAAATGCACCAAGAGCAGGGTGATTGTGCTTTCAAGTCCTACGCTCATCACTGCTAGATCAGACAGACGAAGCTGCTGAGGTTAAGAAGAGAAGTTAGAAGTTACAGAAGAAGGCGTCTGCTGCAGTTGGCTTGATCGGGTAGGACGCGCGATGGAGGACTCCAAGTTCACGGTTTATGAGTTCTGCACGAAAGAGGTTATTAACAAGTAAAATGACATTAGCCTCGAAGAGTTTCAAGATGACAACATGACATGGAGTAATGCTGACGTCTCTAAGTTCACAGTAAGCACGTACAGTCCGGACTAGTACTTGAGTAGTATTGAAGAGTAAGCGATAATGCTAAGCTGAGTGATTTTCAAATTTTGCCACGCAAAGGACATAAAATTGTTTTAGTAAGTCGTTTTCTATCAAAGCAGGCATCTTTAGGAATTGAGATTGCCTCAATTGCTTGTAGGAGGTTGGTGAACTTAGTTTTGTAAAAAACTTGTTCCTTGACATGAACTCTGTTGAATTGTGCACAGTGGTGCGATGGTGGCACGGCAAAGGAAAGAGGAGGGAATTTAAAAAAAGCACCAGTTTTATAGCGTATCCTATGCATCTGTCTGCTGCCACATAATAGACGTATTTGTTTTGTGCAAATCCTGCACCGTGTCGCCGCCCACCTTTATTTTGTACCCACTTCTCAGCTAGAGGAGAGTGGATGGTCGCAGCAAACACTTGGCCATCCACCAAGAGAGATTGGGAGGGACTCAACGTGTTCTGTTCAAAATGGAACTGACTGCAACACAAGTCATGCTACCTTCTAGACTTGCAACCAAGTGACCGTTTCATCGAGGTAATTGCGTCACGCTTCAGTTCACACTAGTGGTTCAGTCGACCGTTGCAAAGATAAGCGGTTCTTAAGGAACCCTTGGAGGTTGTTTTGTGGTCAGCGACTAAAATATTACAGTGACGTATCATCCCATCAACAGTCGCAAGTGCAGAAGCGGCAGATGGCTGGTTGCCCTGTCATCAGTGTGATGCTATCACTGCTTCCTTCCACTTCATCGTGAGCATTTGCCGCCAAAGCCCCGATCTTTATTCTAATCACCTTCAGAATGTGAGGCAAAGACCTACACACCACCAAGATTTCGTAAGAGCCTTTGAACCTGCCCTACTCAATCCAGTAAAGCTGCTGGATTTGAAGTGATCACGCGTGTCAAAATTCACTTCCTCAGCTCCTTGGCTCTGACTGTGGTGAATAAGGCCTGATACACAATTGACGGTATAGGCTCATTCCAATTTGCCTAGCCAACTTTATCACATTTTTCAGAAATTATTGCATGCGACTTTTCTTGATAGCCTTCACTGTACGAACTGACTCGATTTTCCCTTATTCAATAACCACAAATGTGTGTCTAAATGCCTGCCTCCATTAACCACAATGTAACATCAGCCTCTACAATGAGACTACAATCATACCTACGTGGTTTTGTTGGGGTGCATGCCTCTGATTTGAAGGACGCAAATGGAGTGAGGAGGGGGGCTACCTCCAAAGTGGATGCAACTGGATGTCGTGAAATGCAATGCAGCATTTGTTTAAAGTTGTGGCTTAAAAAGACCCATTTTATGCTTCTTTTAAGGGCACAAAATAATACAACGATTCAGAGAGGCAGGTCATTCCACTTACTCTTCTTTATTGACCGCTTTCCAATCATCAACGTGGACAATAATCGCCACCCCTAGAAGCTTACCAGGATTCTGCTCGCTGCCGGAAATCCAAGAATATTTTGTCGCGTGTGTTGTGCGAACCATTTAAGCCATGGCGGTGGTATGCCACCGTGGTGAGCAGTCAAGATAATGTGGTCGAGGTGCTTACTGACTTCCATTTTTATTCCCTGCGTGCCAGTTACTCTCCACTTGCAGTAACATTACTCTTTTGCTCTGCCTTGTTTGTGAATGACGCTTCTGTGTGAGTTGTGTGCTGCAGTCACAGCAAATAGCACAAAAATTTTGCTTTTTACTTGCAAACATGACAAATTACTTGACAATGCACTAACGCTCATACCACACCATCCAAACCTTTGTACTAGGCGCCAATTGGAAAGCGTCGATTAAATGAGCTTCGTGGGCCTGTAGAGAGTCAGTGCCAACCACATGTCACTTTATCTACTCCTAGGCTTCTACAGCCAACTTCCGAATTTTTAATGTGTGTTCACTATGTGTCTATTCGCTTTGAGCAATGGACCGCGCAGAGACACTTTAAAAACCTTTCGAGATGGCACAGTCCATGGAACCAGCCAATATAGCACTTGCATTCTAGTCACCCCTGCATTTTTAATTCCTTGAAGGATCTTGACTTATCATCGCGACCGCCTTTACCTGAGCCTACCTTATTTCTCGTCGACCATGTGTGAGGTCCTTCTCAAAGCTCTCTGACAATGAGGAGTATACTGTAACAGGTCGTCATCTTCGCAATGACCATCTCGAATACTTTTTAAACCAGCCCATTCCTGATGCATCAAGGTGCTGGCAGGTGTTTTAATTATTATTATTATTACTTATTAATCCAAACGCATTGCCTAAAGAGAATTTACAAATTAATAAACCTGACTGCAATGGTGTGCAATTCGTAGTAATTTTAGACGCGATTATGTCATTAAAAACATTTTGCATATAGTATTTTGTTAAATTCATTCCGCCAACCGGCAAAGCTTGCGCACGTATGTAAACAGAGAAATTCTGGTAATATCACGTTCTGATCAAATCATTTGGTGTCCACACACGTGACTTTTTGAATTTGGTTAAGACACAGATGTCTATCCCATCACAGTTGTCCATGTTTAAAATTTGAGGCAACAAACAGTGAGCCGAGCCCACGCTTTGAATCATCAATGCTGTGTTTGAGACCATTCCAATGCGAAACTTACCACTCACAACCATTCTTTACCCAACACTCACAAGCACAAAGCGTCAGCGCGCATGGAGGTTGGAAAAGTGTAAGTCGGTCTGATATCCCTCAAAGTCGGCGGCCACATCTGTTGGAGGCAATAGCAAATCCCATAAGTTTCGAACGTCAAATTGAGAATGAGGAATAATTAGCAGTCCATAGAGAGGAAGTAGAGAGCGTTTACCGAAACATGAAATCATTTGCATAGAAACTATTGTGACGGGAAGTAATTAGCACAGTAATCCTGCCAACTTTGGACTTTTGGAAGCAATGAAGAATGCGTAATTACACTCAGGCACTCAGCACCACAGGCGCATCTCATCCTACTCTCTTCCAAACGGTCCTCTCCCCTTCACTCCTATTGACAAATGAAAGCTTTCGCAGGTAGAGATTAGATATAAGTACTATTTTCATCGCTTCAGCAATAGTTGGTTGGTTAGTTAAATAATGGGTTGAAACGAATATCAAACGTGGAGCCTCGTCTCATAAGGCCTCACAACTGCTGCATCCAGTATGCCAGTAGTTCTGGTCAATGAGGTCTACAAATTGAAAAGGAAATTAAATTAATGCTTAGCAAACTATGTCACGCGAAGTCGCGTAATTTTTTCAACCAAATATCGCATCAATTGGGAAGAGTGCCAAATAGGTTATATGATAGTACGAGAATAGGGCGGCATGAAAACGATGGAAGAAAAAGAGAGAGAAATGCAGTAGGCGAGACGGGGCGCGTTATCTATCAGTAGTGTTGGATAGCAGTATATTGCCTCATTGAATTCACAAATGCTGTGTTGAGAGCCTGTCACCAGTTGCAGAGGATGGCTTGGTGCATACTGTGTGCAAACGCAGCAGTGTCGCCACCAGAACTAAGCGACTGGAAATTTCGAGATTGCTCTTCAAAGCAGCTCAGTTACCTAAAATTACATTTGTACGGTTCAGTGCATATGGTGTCGCGCCGTCGGCACTTACTTATGTGGTTTGGCATACAAATCTCTATAACATGTAAAATGGTTTAGCCAACACCTGTCGAAGTGTAGGTCTGCCAACCAGACTTGATTTATGGCAGGGGTTATAAATCTAACCTGGCATATTTTGCACGGCATGATGGTAAGTGAATATTATAGCACTGGCATGAGCTATTTCAACGCAAGCCATATAGATAGCCATCTTGAATAAATATACAGCTAAGGACAGAATAGGGGAAGTGCGACGCCTTGAGTGTGGACTCGATGAAGTGAAGTTACTTTGTTATGATAATTGTTAGTGCACCTCATGGCTGCATACGGATAAAATTTTAAATGAATCCCATTTCTGAAGCCTAATTCTCATGGGCTGATAACCAATCAAGCAAGCGTTAAAGGTAAAATCCATGGTCGTGGGCGTATGTGCAAAGGCGAATTGTGGTGCAATCCGACGCGACACCACGCGTATGCAATGTATGGAATTGCAAAACATCGGACAGAAGGGGCAGATGAATTCACAGATGGACTTGATCGAAATAGGAAAAATTGGCCTTTAACCGTGATTAGGTTCAAATGGCGCCATCATACAGAAGGCTATGAACCACTGGTGCAGGACAAATTGCATGACATAGGCGCATTCGCAAGTGACGCTGCTGCTGTGCTTATAGCACTTGTGGAAGGCTCGTCAGTGCAAAGCGTGTAAATGATTTCTTCTTTTCTTAGCTAGTACCACTTCAACAAGTGCATTTAGCGAATTGTGTATGCTCAACCACATTTCTTTGCTCTCAAATAAGTTAAAGGCTGAAGTGAAACGCTTGAGCATTAATTTATTTTTTATTGTGCCGAGCCGCTTTGGCAGCATAACCGGTTTCAGCCTTGTCAGTGAGTATCATGCAGAGCAGCAAAGTAGCAGAACAATGGTTGCAGAATCAGCTCTAGTGAGGAGAATCGCGAAATGCGCCACGCAGCAGAGCGAAATAGGTAAAGGCAGAGACAGCGAATGGGAAAGCGTTGGTATACTAGAGATTGCTATCAATTAGATGGAAAATGGCACTAATGCATGAGCAAAAGGACATTCGCTTAGTGCACTTCAGGTGGTTTCATAGGATCACCTCGGAATTGTGGTGTTTATCAGAAAACGATATCCTGAAATCGATTAAGGTAGTGTGACCATCTCGAAGTACACATTGGCGGTTGTGGAGAGCAGTGCTTCATTGTCTGAGGTCGAACTGTGCTTTCTGTAGCACACACACTGCAAACTTGATCACATTCTACGGCAATTATTGCATACGAATTTTCTTGCATAGCTTTGAGTGGGCAAATTGTCCTGGTTTGTCTTTATTGAATAACCAGAATTATGCCTAAATGTCTGCCACCATCAACCACAACATAGCATCAGTCTCTATCAATGGGACTGCCATCATGCCTACGTGGTTCCCTTGTGGTGCATGCTTTCGGTTTGAAGGGCGTGAATGGGGTGAGGAGAGAGGCTACCCCTAAAGTAGATGCAGCTGGATGCCGTGAAATGCAGTGCATTATTTGTTTGAAGTTGTGGCTTTGATAAACCCATCCCAAGCTTCTCTAAACGGCACAAATCTTTTACAGCACTTCAGGCGGGCAGGGCGTCTCACCCATTCCTCTTTCGCGATTTCGCTCCAATCATAAACGTGGTTGATGATTGCCAACTCCAGAAGCATAGGATAGGTTCTGCTTGTTGTTTTGCTGCGTGTGTGTGAAGCATCCAAGTCATGGCAATGGATAAGTCACCGTGGCATGCAGCCAAGATAATGTGGCTGAGGTGCTTACCAACTTTCGGTTTTATTTCCTGCGTGCTAATTGCTCACGCGTTCGACCTCAACCTTTAACTCATTGGCAGTATTGAGATGTGGCTGTGTACAAATAGGTGGCTAAATATGTTCATTGGAGCAGTACCAGCGAAAATGGAAGAAAGAACAAGTCAACAATACCATTTGCGCTGCACTGCTCAATTGTAATTGCTAATGCCCAAGTAAACAGCATCCCAGACAAAAAATTTATAGCTTGCACTTTGGAAGAGCCCACGTTCGTTGCTGCTTTCAGGAGCGATCCCAAAATTGCCAGTCGCTTAGTTCCAGTGGTGGTGCCATCCTCCACAACTGGTGACAAGAACTATGCACAGCATTTCTGAATTCGATGAGTCAACGTGGTCCTGCCAAATGTTACTGAGAGACACGCTTCACTAGGCAAATTAGCATTATCGGTTACTTTCCTCTACCACTCAAGCATTCGTCTGGACTGCACATGGCCACTGTGAATTTGGAGGAGTCAGCATTTCTCCATTTCAATCAGTGACCCTGAGATTCTTCGAGTCTAGTGTCGCTTCGCCTGTTTATAGCATGCAATGGGTTATAATCGAGTAGCAGAAGAGAGCCATACAGACGAGCACATAGTCAGGTAGGCGTAAATATAATTAGGGCAGGGTGAAAGAGGTACACTAATATAGAAATCAAATCGTGGCGTAAGAGTCCATCTTCTTCGCCTACAATGTGGTTGCGAATGCGGATTTTGCCCAAGTACTGGTAGAGCGTGCATGATCCAAAGTCTATAAGGTGGGATGAGTATAAGGGCATCTGAACTTAACAATGTGGTTTGATTAAATCTTTAATCTGCTAGACATGGAAATGCTGTCATCAGGGGTTAGCTCCACCTCGTGGATTTGCCCTCCCTCTAGAACCGGCAAAACCCTACCATCCATGCCAACATAACGGCACTTCCTTCCTGTTAAACAGAAAAATGAAGAATTTTCCTTCATTCGAAGTCAGTGGATTGCTATGAAACTGAAGCCCACAGAGATGCAGACAAATGACTTCACGCACGCACACCGCTTGGTTTCGTACCACATGCAAAAAGTCAGTAGCAAACATACCTACAGCTGATTGGCTTACTAAAAACACGCACCGCTACAGTAGATGAATTGGGTTGGTGTACTTGCAGCGCATACTTCACTACATTATTCTGTCTTGCCAATGGTGGGCCCATGCAATCACCTCGCTTTATTTCTAGAGGAACTTAGTCAGTGGTTGATGGGGAACTTCCCCCTTAAGTATGTGACGAAGCCACGTCATATGAAGCTAAACACATTTTCTTGCAACCCCTTCCAGCTATAATACGCGTTCCTTGCAAAAGCCGCATTCTTTTGGGGCTTGGATTGTATCAAAACCAGCCTAAGGATTAACGGATCACCCACCTTCGTGCTATGCAAAGGTAGTGGTCTCAGTCTCTTTATTCTTGTCTACCACCTTGACAACATGCCTGGAGGCGATGCGTGATATTACTCCTGTGAAATTATTTGTGGTCCGCAATGTCCTCATGCCACGCTCATTGTGCACATTGACCTCAAACCCGAGAACGTGCTCCTCTCAGACTCAGGCCATTTCCTCATCACTGACTTTGGTAGGTCATGTGAGATGTCAGAGGAAAAGAAGCCTTTAGAAGCATACATCCTTTGCATAGGTCATGGCACACGAGATGGCCAATGAGTAGGGTTTGCTGCAAAGGCATATGCGCGGAGTCTAGCCCTTCTGATGGCCGGCATTGCGACCAAACCAGTATGAATTGATGCCAGAAGAGAAGCAATAAAATTGCGGTTACTGGAGGATAAAAGGGTGATAAAGCTCTCAAAGTCGCTGCGGGTCTTTTTTCGGTCCTGCCTCATGCACAATTTTAAAATGCGCTCAGATATTGCAGGAGTCAAGAAACAAGGTATCTTCAAGTACCCTGCAATCACTTCACTTTCCCTCTCAAATAACATCTAAAGTCACTTCAAAAGACACCGTGGGTGGTCGACGTGATCCCTTGCTTCTCGAGGCTGCATACTGCAAGGACTTGTCACCAATGGATCGCAATCGGCACTGCACATTCACTGAAGACGGTGACCATCTAGTGGTGGCAGTGTCACCTGATTAAAGGCGCTAGCGAAATACAAACTGACACCCAATAAGATCAAGAAGGTTATAGCAGAATTTGGTGCCATAAATTTCTCTCCTATATACCTGTGGCAATGATGGCCAAGTACATTAGTTGTCTATTACCTTGAGAAGAGTAAATGGAGCCTCGCTCGCATCACCTTAACTGAGTGATTGGAAACCATTCTCCCACACACCACACGATGATCCTTCTCTCTGCTATAATCTTCAGTATTTGTGGATGGATCTACTAATTACAGCCCAACTAGGCATTGCTTATTTTGTCAAATTTATATCTCTTACAAATTTCTTCTACATTCTTCAACACGTGTTTCCTGCACCTTCCAGTCTACAGAAGTCTAATAAACCATGTCAAAGACGTTTAGCGACAATGATGCGCATGATTGTGCTTCTAAATTTGTCCAAGTGTCGATGTGTAGGATTTAAACGTAACCGCTTGATACGCGCATACAAAAATGCATTTTGCGAACACCAATACAGCTCTTCGAGAGTCGTCCAAGGATAAAAGTCGACAATAATGAGTAAGAAAAATATGACCGGCGTGCGGAAAGGGATCAAACCACTAGCGTGATCTAGAGGTCAGCCTATCCGACGAAGGTACAATGAACATCTAAGTAACGTTAGACGGTATCGAGAGTTAGGCATGCAACAAACGTACAATTATTTGTGCCAAGTATATTATTAGTGTTAAATCGAAGTGAAATGGTGTTTATTTTAAATATAAACGACAAGCCGAATCCTTAATGCTCCACAGGCAACACCTCCTTAATTCATGTAAGTGTTCTAGAACCCTGCATATTATTCATATAGGCCACGTTTTCAGCTCTTCCTTCACTCCATTCTCCACCACCGTGCCCATGTCTAATAAGAGAAAGTTTATTTTTCTGAGACACCTTTATCTTTTATGCAAGAAGAGGCTCGAAGGCATTTTAATAGAGAGATGTAGGGTGACCCCTGTGGGCGTCGATCGCAATACCCATGTTCTTTAAATGTGCTTTGTGGACAAGAGAACAATCTAAACCTGGTTGCAGATAAACGCGGTCACCCTCCAGAGTCTGAGGCGCTCGTGGCAAATGTTTTTGTTCTCCCACTACGAGCCTCCCTGCGGTTGCAATAAAGATGCCTGAAAACACCTCAAATCAATTCTGGGAATCTAGCGAGTTGTAACGTTTAGATACCTATTCACACTAAGACTTTCATGGATGGCTTTCCTTTTACTATCATCTCTCCTCCTGCTGAGAGTAGTTTTGTAGCGAGAAAATCGGTGCGTAACTTGCTGCACGGGTTTGGCTAAGCTTGAGATTGTACCATTGACTTAGCAGCAACCAAGTCAAGGAGGCATCTGCATGGACACCTCGCTCTCTTGCCGGAAACTTGCATAAATGGATGAGATCCAGCGTCTCACGGCATGACAGAGTCAAATGTAGACGTGTTGGGTCTGGCTGGCGATTAAACGTCTGGTACCGCGGTGTCAGGCAGAGTTTGTGACGCTTCCTCATCGCGACCTCAATTAACTGATTGAGATCGTTAGTCCCCATGACATGGAGCCTCGCTGCGATACTTGGTGATCGGACTATGGCCCTGAACTCGGCCGCCACCCAATCTGTCTCTCTGTCTAATGTTGCACTTCTAAGGGTTCATTCTGCCTAGGGTCGCTGATCCCTAGCGTGCTTTTTGTCAACCTCGCCAGGTTTTTGATCACAATGAAGAAGTTATCTCACCAGCAACTGATCTCGCTGGTTAGTGACGAGTTGAGCTAGCGTCTCTCAGCATTGTTCAATGTCGGTGTCAAAATAGACCCCTGCATCTATTGCGGCTGAGAATAACCCCTGGGAAAGCGCGCAGAGGATCAGCGAAATCGTTTGTTGGTAGGGATAGAAGTGGATGTCAAGCCTAACGGTTATAATCCAGTGTCCAAATTTCATTCATTCCTTGATGAGGCAAAGGTCCGCCGACATGGCTACCGGTGTGCGCAATTCTTTCCTTTTCTTCTCATCTTTTCGAATATTACTGTTACGTGAAGGAGGATATTTGCAGACACCTTTTGTAATCTCCAGAAGGATGCGCGCTAGAAGAACCGAAGCATTCACAATGAGAGCATCTCGGACTATGAAGAGAGACCATATTCGTCTACGAGCAGGTTTGAATTATCCTTCCGTTTCTGACCTAAAAAGTACATTTGGATTTCATAGATATTACACTGAGAGACTCACATTAAATCCTGCATTTAGCATGAAAATACGAATTGTAGGCAATTCATTACAAGGATTGGCGTCAAAGGTAGCAGTATATATGCAAAGCGGCACAATTTCCTCACTGTGCATGCCATTACGAACTTCGGTTCTGCATAGTATACCCCTAGACACGATATAACCTGGCTTGAAGCACTTCAGTATGGAGAAGCAAGCACAATGGAGGACAATCACTAATGCAATGCGGAAAATAGGATGTTATAAGGATGCCTAGTTGGCGTGATATGATGCTCTACCATAGCTTGATCCATAGTAGACCGCACTCACAAATGCAATTTCATCCTATTTTGGCTCCGCGCAGGTGATTATGTTCACCGTTGTCTTCGAAATCTTCTCCGCGCTCAAGCTAGACATCATCACTTGACAGGATCGTCCTATGCTAACCAAGAGCAACCTCCTTGAAATGCGTTCTTGAGACGGAAATTTTCGAAAGTGCTCTTTAAATAGTGGATAGATGAGGGATGCTCAAGGACTGCTCAGCGGCTCGTTAATTACCGTGAGCGTTATTGACTTTTACTCGGATTCATTTTTAGGCTATTACGTAAATAATTTTCATCGAAAACCAGCACATGAGCTCTGTTTAAGTAAGAATAAAATCATATGGGGAATTGACGAAAGAGCGTACCATCGGTCATGTAAACCGAGGTCTGGAAATGGTTTCTTGTGTTCCTCCAGTAAGAGGAAACGAGGCATAATTAATAGTTCTCGTTCACTGACCAGATCAATGGGAGTGTTAGCATTGCGGGCACTTAAGTGACGTGTATCGAGTTTTGGTGACTTCCACGTCGTGCCTTGCCGAGACTAAGCTGGGCTCAGCTATTTACTCCTCCTTTTAAAAGTTAATGGTTTGCTTATCAGGGGTGGTCTTTTAATGTCGACATTATAAAAAAAGCACAACTCAATCGTCATAATAATTAATAAATGCGTAGAGGTTACACCGCAAGGCTTTTGAAATTTCCTTTGTCACGTCAGAGACACGTACCTTTTTGTCAACTACTCTACATTTCAAGTAATCCAACTTGGTCATTATGTGGCAATTCAGCAGTTAGAGTTGACAATTAAGCAGAGGTGCTGGGCAAGTGTCTCCAAGGTAGGTTGACGGTAGATGCATGGTGCTGAATTGCAAGCGTTTTTAATCTCGACCGTACAGTCAACCGCAAGTGGCATAATGATTTTTAAGCCTATTCTATTTGATTAATTTTTGAAGCATTTAGTAAACAGGCGAATGAGCAGTCAGGTGAATGGTTGGATTCATGATTGGGTGGTTAAATGAACAACTCATTTTTAATGCCAGTCTTATGCTTCTAAGCGGCCATAATTTTGCATGCCTCTTAAAACCCCTCCAAGCCAAGTCAGTGTAATGATCTTAGGAGTAAGAAGGTGAATTACTAATGTAGGAATCAATTTTGTATGGAAGGCGATGGGGATGAATGACCCGAATGATTCAATGATTTTGCCATGATATAGCAACCACTTCCACCGTTCGGCATCCCATCCTTGCGAATCCGAGGATGGTTGAAACAAAATGGGAGCATCAGAGGAATTGGGACAGAAATCTGCTGTAGACCTGGCAAACTATCATTGCTTAAATTGAAGTGCAAGTTTGACTTAATTTCTTTAGGAAACTGACCAATTAAACAAATTTTTCAAACGTGGTGACAATGAAGGCCCAACCGAATGCCTAGCAGAAGTGGAGGGAATTAAGAGAACGGTTATGCCGCAAACTTTCTCATTTTGGACAAACCGCAACATACCGTACACAACCGATCCGTAAACGAATATAAACCCTACAGCATCACACACCATAAACACCATCGTTGTCTAATGGCGTAGGGCTCTTGAAGGGGAAAAATCCATCCTTCATTTCCGATTCACCTCAGAGTAGTGAAAGGAGTACCCTCATCAATGCTCTCATTAAGAAATCTTAATGCTTCAGATTGTCCCAACATTCGATAGTGACACTTCTAGGCTATCCCGTGTGTGCATGGAGCAACGGAATAGTTGCCTGTGTCAAAGTGACCAACTCCTTCAGTTAACTAGTCAAAGTCAAATCCGAGAGGCGCTAAGGGCTCCACGTTTTCCGAAACGCCGAAAACCTACTAGGTGATTAGCTTTGACATCCTCACATTGTGCCTCCTCACACTACACTTCTAGATCAAGTGAACCATTATCTATACTGTTTACTTCCAAACGATTCGTTCATTCTGTAAGCCGAGAACTATCTAAAGGGGCATCCACGCAGTTCCTCTTTAATGCAACCAAGCCTACGGTAAATTTTATGGCTTCCCTCGGCCTTTTTCACAGGGTTAAGGTCGTTTCTCCGTCCACATGCCTACGATCATCACAATAAAAATGGCATAATAGGAAAGACATCACTGGAAGTCTATGGAGGTTAAAAGCACATGCAGACAAATTTATTACGCCTATATTTGACTCCTGTGGCGATGTATGTTGCCGAAGAATTCTTTTTCACTTACCAAGGTAACGAAGGCTAATGGTTGTTTTGCCATTAAGAGGGGAAGTGGTGACATCTGCGGCACCCTTCTTGGGTCGCAGCCATGCCCACAAAATGGGGGGCTATCTAGGGTATACAACTAACCCACATTGCCAGTACCAAGTTGCTGAGTAACAAAACGGCACAAATGAGAGAAACAGACCGTAATAAAGGCAAATGGAATTCAAAATAGCAAGATGCAAGCTAACGACCCCATTGCTGCATTGCCATTAGCAACGAAACCTTCTCATCATTTCCTTCTTTTGCTAGACCCTTTCTACTAGTCGCAGCCAACTTTCTTTAATCATTTTTTCCATCTGATCTAGCTTTTCTTGCATGGCTTAGTATGTTTTGATTTCCAATTCGGGTTTTAAAACGTTGGACGGCAATTTCATCGACCATCAGTCACATGCATTGAAATGCTCTTTTCAAAAGTGATGCTGGTAAAAGCCTAAGTATACGGTATTATTGGTTTTGTAGTTTGTATTCGATGGCATGGAGATGGTCCTCTTCAGACGTCAATTTGCTTAATTGCTCGATTTAAATGGCCTAACTGAAGGTCTCTTGTGTAGAAGGAGCAGTGGGCGCCTCTACGAATAAGTACGCCAAGAAGAGAAGGCAATGCCATTGAAAGCCTCCAGGCCTAATGAGTACTAAGCACAACTGACCTGTTAAAAAGTGTTGCGCGTGCCAAACAAAAGCTGCGACATCGTTCTTCTGAAGGTTGTATGGCATTATTCTGTTAGGACGTACTTACTAAAAGAAATCTTCGGCTCATCAAACCCGGCTATGAAAGAATAAATAAACTCTCCGAGACCATGTAAATGAAGGGTGATGGAGCAGGAGGACGGGGATGTCGATGCTCTTATCGCGAGTACGCGCTTAGAGAAATGAGCCCCCTGCGAAACACCCTCTGGTCTTAAGTTGCGACAAATGAACAAATTGCACTTAATAATGCTATTCCACACAGATCATTGATTAGACGCAAACATTTGGAACAAAAATGTGCAAATGGGATTATTTTTGCCAAGAGTTGCGAAAGCCGTTCTACTGCTTGGCTCAGACGTACAAAACGCATTCTCCTTCCAAAGGCTTATGAACTGCCTTTTAGCAACGACTGGAGCTAAGTATTGACCTCTCATATGTCGCTCAAGTGACAACAGTGAATTGTCAATTTAATTTCTGTTACATTCCTGCTGTGGCACCTCAACTAATGCATCATGCTTAGGATCGTGCATGGAGGTTGTTTAACTTGACAAAACTATAATCAAGCTACGCCTCAGAACTTTATTGTACGCAAGTAATAAAGACAGTTCTCGACATATAGTCTTTTGCATAACTTGTAGTCGTAGTTGCCGGTCTGGCAGGAATTAAATAAACAAATCGTAGAGCTGTTCGTGATTGCACAAGTGATTACTGTAGTTACGTTAGCCAAGTATGTGATTCTAGGTTTCGGCTGTCTGTTTGTTATATAATCCATGTGCCAAGTCAGCATAAATTGAAATACAGTGCGTCTTTGACTGGACCAGCGATTCTGCAAAGCCATGCACCGTCTAAAAATACGACCTAAAGCAGTTGTGTTTGCACTGCTTCTAAAAAGGCGAATAGGTGTAAAACGAGCAGTTAATCACAAGTCCGCATTGTCGTACCACACTTCATTGACCATCTCTCGTGTAATTGTGCAGAGATGTCCTGGATTTCAACGGCCAACTTGGCTTCTAGTGCAAATTTCACTCGCAATCTGGCAAAAGGCTAGAAGTTACACTTGACTGGAGTAGAGACCTCGTCCATATGATGCATACTGCGCTCAATGGAAGTAAAATTTGACAGCGAATTAATTTTGAAAACAGATGCACTGTACACCAGGGGTGAACGGGTTCAAGCCACGCGTCGATAAATCCGCTTTCCGTTGGCTATGCCAGCAGTTCCTATGCATCGTTTTTCATTAACTATTTCGAAAGGTTATGCAGATGTCAAAATCACCCAGGTAGTTCTGTTGTCACGATACAAAGTCTCTTCGTTATTTCCTATGCACACCTATCATAAACACAGAACTAAAGTTAGCTCTTACATGTCATATTTGTCGAAAACTGTAGGACAGCTCACTGAGAAGATGTAATCACTGAAAGATGAAGCTTATATCTTGGAAATCAAGAGCATGTCATTCATGTGTGTACGCGGTGGCAACCGCGATAGCATTGAACAAAGTTTCAATTAATGAATTAAGTGTTAAAAAATCTGTTAAACAAAGAGAACTGAACCGATGCGCTTTGCTGAAACCAATTTTGTGGCTAAATCTGTTCAGTCAAAGGATGAAGAAAAAGGGAAGGCAGTAGGCGTAAAAATCGAATTGAAAATGAAATGGAAATAATTCCCAAAATTCATTCCATCTATACATCCAACTCTATTACACTAACTAACTTATTTCTGTGTGACTCTACAGTCGCCTTTTTGCCTCAACGTCCTTTAACTAAGTTCACTCACGTTTTTCAATGCAATGGCGTAATATCTAAGTTATGCGTTTAAAGAAACTGAATAAAAGTTTGGGTTGAGGCATGTGCTCGATCTGCTGCATTCCATGCTCTGTGCTTACTTGCCTAAGAGATTAAAGGGCAGATGCTGTTAGAGAATTAGTCCGATCATACGCTATCCAAATCACTCAGAAACATTTATTTAGCACGTTTAAGCAGCCTTACCTTCCAGTAGTTGTCAGTATACTCAGGCCATGCAAAGGAAGGCATGGTACTTAGTGCTCTTCACAAGTCGTCAGTACATGTCTTATTCCTGTGCATGCACACTCGGATGCATACGCTCATGAGCACGATAATGTTAGGCATAGGCAGTTAGATAAACAAGTTACAATTGTTACTGCCCTACATGACCGCGTGTGGCTAAAAATTCAAAATATCCGCATTTTGGGAGGATTATCATCCAAACAGGAGGTTAGATTAAAGTCACTGATCGTGGGCTCACATGCAAGAGTGAACTGTGGTGCATACCGACACGTCGCCACACATATGGAATGTATGGAATTGCAAAACTGCGGAAAGAAAAAGGCAGATGGGTTGAAGCGAGTAAGGGGAGGGATAGGAATGTGTGGATGATTAAAATGCAAGATATTGGGCCTGTAGCGACGTTTCTGGTCACAAGACAACATCATACACAAGGTAGTTGAATGTATTGAATCCACCAGGCAGGGCAGCCTTTACAATACGGACACAATCGCAAGTGATGCTAATGCAGTGTTTTTAGCACTTTCGGTGGGTACATCATCACAAAGTGTGTGTGCGATCCCCTCTTTTCTGTCCAGCCAGTATCCTCTTAACAGACGCATCTGGCCACGTGCTTGTCCTTAGCTACACCTTGGTGGTCCCACATTTACGCTAAAGGTGGAGGTTAAACTCGTCAGCATTAGTTCTATTTCTTTCTACCGAGTCGCCTCATAGACATCGCTACTTATTCGCTTGTCAGTGAGTGGCCTGCAGCGCAGTAAAAGAGCGCAGGAATAGGTTATGGAATGTCGATAAATGAGCGGGACTGAGAAACGCGTCACTTTGTAGAGCGATTTACTACACCGGTGCACAGGCAAGCAGTGAAAGATTGACGATCAATTAGCGATTAATGCCAGTTGAGAAGAAGAAAGACACAAACGGGTGAGAGCAAGAATCCTCGTTTGATGCGATTCGTGTGAGTTCATGTGCTGACCACCTGGGCGCCATGTCCAGTAAAACGCGAAATTTCGTCCCTGATGAAAGCTACGTGAACGCTTTCTTATCTGTAGGTGAAGTGTGCTTGTTGTAACACCAGGTGGGTGTTAACGAAGCTTATACTCTAAGTGACTTATAAAAGCAGCTGGAAAAATATAACAGGAAAAGGAAATAGTAGAATATGTAGTTTGTTAAAAGGCTTGAAATCTTTTAGCAGACGGACGCCAGCGGTGGTCTTGCATAGATGCCTGTGGGTGTGATGCCTCACTGGGGTTGTGCTACGTCAATCTGGGTTAGTACACCTGTCTAAGTAAATTCGAAAGTGGAACACTCGGAATCGCTGGCACATCTTGCTACACTTTATTCATCTGGACCTTGCTTTAGGCATCCCCGCTACTCTTTATTCCTCTGCACCTATTTACGCTAGCAGGACAGGGGTTAAACACTAAACCCAAGGCTTCGCCATCCACTTTAGCTCTATGCTAAATCCCGGGAGAAGCCTTTGTAGTACGATGAGTAGGTTTATATCAAGGGCCATTCAAAATACATGATGACATAGCTAACGCCATCCAGTCAGACGCAGCTTAACAAATTTTTTTAGGCATGGCAGTGGTCAGACACTTTAAACACCACCTAATGGCAAAGTGGATCTATCAGCTTGGAGTGTCCGAGTCTGTCTGCATTGATCAAGTACCTACTTTTAAAACCGACTTTTTACCCAACTATGCAGGATCTTCGGAACCTCCATGGAACCTAAAACGATTAGACACCTACAAGGTAAAGGATAGGTAAAAAGGACAAATAGCACCCTCATCAAATCCATTATGATTTTACTGGGGAAGCACAGCCTAAGGATTGGGATTTAAGTCTAAGGCGTGCTATTCCCACATTGCGTGCTTCCATCTACGCGTCATCTGGTGTTTCACTGTTTGAATAGCTAACAGGCCGCAAGTTGAGAGTATCATCCTATAGTTTTTTATCAAACGGGAAAGTAGCAGGCGGTTAGGCATCCACCAGCATAGGTGGTAGCATTTGATTGGCGTGCAAACCATTGGGACTGAAAAAGGGTAAATTTTAGAAAAGCATATTAAAGAGCTTTTTGCAGAATTAAGACATTGTTGATGATTCCTGCAATCACAGACATGACCATCAACAAACATTACTAAGGAAGAGTTGCCCTCGGAGTAATTGTGGCCCCTGCTTTCCATCTTTCTTATAATATTTGGTGGAAAAGGCTACTGATGCAGCACTGGGAAGGGAATGGGACATATCCGTCATTGTTAATTCGTATCTTTACTCAAGTTGCCTAAGCGTTCGTCACCATTTCTCCACTGCGGATAAAGGAGATAAAGATGTGAGCAACTGTTGCTTCATTTTACGCCAACTTGCAGTAGGACTGACACTTGTGGATACTTTGAGTAACATCGTGAAGTGCTTTGGTCCAAATGTGGAACTAATATCACCCACTTAGCGTTTAGCAGGCTGCAATGCAAATCATCATTTTTGTGATATGTTTGAAGACCTCTAGAAAAGCCGCAAGCACGTAAGTTGTGCGCTAGCCTTTTAAGATAACTGCCAAAAATTCACTTCAGATCAGGTAATGGTTGCCGCTTGGCTTGCATTTTATCAAGGCGCTTTTACACTTCCCAATTCGACACGCTTCATTCAACTTTAAGTGGTGCAGCTCTGCGGTTGCCCTTAGCAATCTTGGATCACATTTCATCCTAAGCATGGGCCACTCGTTCGTAGGCCTCAGTAAAAAACTCACGAAAACAATGTGCCTCTTAAATGTGTCAAGAAAAATTGCCTGACTTGCTTAGGTACCGATAAAATATCTGCTGTTCAGCCTTCTTTTCACTTACGCACATCTGTCTTTAAACCAAAAGCCTACCCTGCGGATCAGCATTTGCTTTCTTAGTCTACTCGCATAAAGTGTCAGTAAAGGCGTTATTAATGGGCTATTTTGATTTCCAAGGAAGAAGCTGCTATTATTCGAGCTCAAAGACTAGGTGGGCAAATCAATTTTTCGGACATTCCTTTACCCTTCCATGAAAGTATTTCTCTGCCGTAAATACTCCAAACGGTTTGTTAAAAACGATGCCAGCATGGAAGTGAATCCCTTGTACAGCGCAGAGGAGATCAGAGGGCATTGGCACGACTTTCTGTCTAAGCCTTTGAAAGGATTACAACTTGGCAGAATCGAGGTGCTCGTGTAGCCTAGCGTAATGGTAGGCGAAGTGTTAACTCATTTCCATCAAAGTCGAATGTCGTGGTGTTTGTAGATAGATTTACGTTAACATCTTTGCAACGTGGAATTCCCTGCTCTGTTCCAAGCACTAGCGAAAAAATCCTTTCTATGCTAACCTGATCTGTTATAATCTCTGGGATGACTCAGTGGTGCCAAGTGATATAAAGGCGAAAATTTGTGAATCTGACCTCAACCGTTATAAGCAGATGTTTAATGTCATGTCATGTGCTGATTTGTACAAGAATGAGCATCGACTTGCAAAGCTTGTATTGGCCTTTGATCTTTATGAACATGGATCTGTAAGGGGAGTTGTCTTAGCATTTCTGTCTCCGCTTATACTTTACATAGGTTGTGGATGTGACGATTAGGTATGTTATGCGCAACATGATAGTAAGTTAGGGCTATCAGCACGATCATAGGGTATCTCAAGGTCAGCTCTAAGGATAGCTATCTTAAGTAAAGGTACAACAGGGAGTTGAAGAAAAAGTTGTAACGCTTGAATGTGGGGCTCATAGAAACAGAGAATGTATGTTGTTGTTAAAGTTGCTTTGTGCCTCATGACCATCTGCAGATAAAGTTATAAAACAGTGGCATTTTGGAAGCCTATTACCCATGGGATCATAGCCGTCCAAGCAAAAGGAACAAGTTCAATCACCGACTGTGGGTGAATATACAAATGCGAAATGTGGTGTAATCCGACGCAACGCCGCGCATATGGAATACATGGAATTGCAAAGTGGTGGAAGAAGGCAGATGAACTGGAAGGTGCGGACCATTAAAGCGTCAGATGTTGGGTCGTTGACCACTACTAGATTTATATGGCAACACCATTCAAGGCTGTAAAATCTCGAATGCAGGACAAGTTCTATGATACAGGCGCATTTGCAAGTAGCGCTAATCCAGTGATGACAGTACTTGTAGTAGACGTGTCAGCAACAAACAGCATTGCTTTAATGAACGCAATCAGTTGCTTATTTGGACTTGGCCACATCTTGATGCTCTTGAATAAGTCGAAAGTGTAAGCTAGACTCATGCGCACCATTTAATTTTCCACTGCGTTAGGTCGGCTTGGCAACATCACTAGTTACATCTTTGCCATTGAGCGGCATACAGAGCAGCAAGAGAGCAAACAAAGTGGTTGCGGATTGAGTCCAATTAAACAGGGTTAGGGTAAGTGCTGATTCGTAAAGTGGGTTCTATTAATGACACACAGACATAGTAAAAATGACGATTAATAGGAGTTTAGTGCCACAAATGCGTAAATGCTTGAACCCTCATAAAAGGTGATTCGTGTAAATTTAGATGGTCATGTCTCAATGTGTAGTTGCTTTTGCAAAATACAAAATTCAGCGCTCGATTTGGTAGTGTGAACGCATCAAAGTGCATATTTTTGGTTGTAGAAAGTGGTGCGTTCCTATCCATAGATTAAATGCGCTAGCTAGCGCTACATGAATATTAAAGAAGCTGAAACTGTAGGAAATTTTTGGGGAGCACCTGGGTGGCACAACCGAAAATGGAGGCAATAGAATATGCAGTTGGTCAGGAGTCGAATGGTGATTAGTATGGAGGTGATGGACGCCGGCGAAAGCCTTGCGTAGATGACCGTGGATGTGACGCGTCACTGAGGTTACGCTACGCTGGTCTGGGTTAGTACGCATGGAAGTGGCGGAAGCAGAACGCTCGGGTTCGCTGGCTCACTTTGTTGCGCTATAATTATCTGCACCTCACTTTAGTTCTTTGTGCTACTCTTTACTCCTTCACACTTTTCCTTGCTCATTTGTGCTATTTCCTGTAGTGCGTCCTTAGCTCATCATGTCACATTGCTTCGCACTGTATTTGATTGCGAATCGTTTTACGCATATGGTACTCTATTGGATTAGGTAGTACCGAAGGAAGAGGCGGTGATGTTGGTGTCAAAAGTGGATGATGTGCTAAAGGTGCTGTCGGCGGCCTCAAGAGAAGATGAATGGATGCAAGCAAGTTGAAGTGTATTTAGTGGAATGCAGCTTTTGAGTTTACATTGCAAACGCATAATTAATGGTTCGAAGACTTACAACACGAACTCTAAAATTGGTACACTTCGATTGATGCGAATGGATTAATTTTGTGGATAGCTGTAAAGGCAATACCAATACCTTATTTCACCTCGCAGGAAGTTAGGCACTGAATGCAAGTGCAAATTGATTGTGATAGAGTATTCCTTGAGCATTGAAGCCATCTGTGATTAATGGTAACATAGGGGAATAGAGAAGGACGGGAGGAACGAAGAGACAGTAACCGTGAATGTGGACGCAATCCATTCTCATGGTGAGGCAAATCACACCTCCAGCAATCTGTGTTAGTAAAGGCAATCAGGGTGATGATGAGGAGAAATGCCTTGGCTCCTTCTATGCATATTGCTCAAATCGTGCTTGCAAAACCACTACTCTCATAGTACTTTGCTTTGGAAAACTAACTTGTAGTGCAACACTAGCACTCATATGGACAAGTGTGCTATGAAGTCTTTCCGTAAAGATGAGTCAAGAGAAAACAAAGACGTTTCGTAGGTAGATCAAGTGTATCAAAACAAAATGCTTTTGATAATCGTTTCTGCCTACACGCACTAGCATCTGGCCACTTTTCACTCTTGATGATCCACTGCGAGATTGCAAACTTTCTCCACAGTTTTTGTGTGCCACCCTCATGAATCGCTACACGAAGTGGCGCATATATCAAACTCTGTTTATTCAACCTCCTCAGGCGATCTGTTCCTCCTCTCCTTCGTAGTTTTGCGTGCAACTCACTTGCAGGTATATAAGCATCACTGATGTTGAGGCGACCTAGTAGAATGGAGAAAGGGTTAGTGCTCACGAGTTCTAATTCCATCTAGGGTGGAAAAAGGACCTAATCGAGTGGTGGCGAAGCACAACCGGATAGTCAAGCGGATAAGTTGAAGCAAATGCTGCTGTAAGCAAAATAGCTAATTGGCCATCCGCGTTGTGGAGACATGTCTACTGGAAGTGCTTAAATCGCTCAATTATTGCCATCTGCCAATGTGCTCTAATGCAGGGAGCCAAGGTGCGAAGTTGGTCCGCAGTGGGACTAGAAGTCCTCAAGCGCATTTCGTAAGGTGCCAACACCCATGAGTAAACGCAGCCATGAGCATGCTTATCACGGCTAGCTTAGAATATTAAGCGCTACAAAGGCAGCAGCTTAAACACTTAAGTCGCATCATAACTGTCAAAAAATTTTGAGTGAAATGCGAAAAGAAATAGCCAGAAGAGATGCATTAATAAAAGCATTGACATTTATTCACAAGGTTCTTAGCTTTACAAACCACTTTGCTATACTTGATGCAATAGAAAGTGTACATTCAAATGCGAATAAAGAAGCTTCGAATTTCGAAGCCTTAATGCCTTTCCACTCTCTTTGATGCTGTCCCCACCACTCCGAACCCCAACATCCACTTTCACCACCAACGGCACTGCTTCCTCATGTATTGCCCTATTCAGCTAAGCAATATATGCATGCAATGCTTAGCAATCGAACGCAGTGCGAGGGAATGTGGTGATGTGATGGAATCTGACACAATTGGGTGAGCAAGTGTAGTACAAGCGAACAGAGAGTAGCAGGTAGAATTAGAGCTAAATGCGGACAGGTAAAGTGAACCAGCGACTCCGGACGTTCCACTGCTGTCACCTTTGAGCGTACTAACCCGGACCGACGTAGCGCAACCTTATTGGTGAGCAGATCCACGCGTATCTGCACGGCATCTCGCCATCATCACTCTATCTATACCATTTATAGTTCAACTCTTAACATTTGTAACGAGTTCCAAGTTCAATCACCTCTCCTTCTTTTATTTTTTCCAAGCGCCAAACTACCCTCCTCATTGAGGTAATGTGGTGCTGCTCAACACTGCTGATGGGCAACGCGCCATGCTCTTTTCTGCTGCATTCCTCCCTTTATTCCTTCTATCTTTTCATACCACCCTATTCCCATCCTATCATTCAACCCATCACATTGCTCCCCCTACCTCCACCCACTTAGCGCTCGTCCTAATCGGTGCAACATCTGTTAATAATTACACAACTTTGTGCGACAATTTTCTAAACATTACTTCAAATTTCATTTAAACTTGCAGACATTATTGAAAAGAATTACTGGCATCCAGGAAGTAGCAGTTGTGGCGAGACGAGGTGAGGCTCTATGTTTGAGGTTCTAAACTACCCAATAGTCAACTCACCAACCAATAGGTAAACAAGTGATGAAAATAGGACTCACGTCTAATCCGTGCCTGTGGAAGCTACCTTTTGTCAATAGGATTGAGCGGGAGAGTACTGTTTGGAATAGGGCAGGATGAGATGCAACTGTGATGCGAGTGTCCAATAGCAATTATTTATTATCCATTGCTTCCAATCGTTTAAATTTGGCAGGATTATTGCGCCAATTATTTGCTGTCATACTAGATTCTACGCAAAGAATTTCAGGCTCAAATTTCAACGATTGTGGTAAATGCTCTCTAACCCCTCTCCACGGACTACTAAGTTCTCCTCATACCCACTTCGGCCCTAGTACCCACTTGACTCCAAAGCAAATGAAAGCACCGTTACGACCATGTGGTATGGTTTAGGGATCATAAACATAGATGGCATCAACGTTGGTAAATGTTTAATATTAGCGCGGCTGCGTGGTGGTTGCTGTGTCCTAAAAGCAAAACGTTGGCGCAGTGGAGCTGTGAGCGATTAAGTGTACAAAGAGCTAGGCCTAAAGAGTGCAATGTTGTTATACTTTTGGACGCGACAGCTCCATTCAAAGCATTTTGTATGTAATATTTTAAAAATTCATCACGCTGAAAAAACAAAGCATACGTACGTATGTAAACACGTCGGGACCTTGGGAATGTCACGTACACGGGGGGACGTGGATGAATTTTGATAATGGTTGTGGCATATCCGTATGAAGCCGATTGAGTGAATTGAGGTGACATGTACTTAGAAGGCGGTTAGGACTCGAATGTCCATCTCATTGCGGTAGACCATGTTTAGTGCTGAGCCCAAGCTCTAAGTCGCCAAATGCCGTGTTTAGAACCATTCCGGGTCAGGTTTCATTACTCACTCCCAGTCTTTTTGAACGTTTGTAGGCGAAGAGCACCAAAGCGCATAGTATTGAAAAAATTCATAGGTCAATCCTATTCCTTTGGAAGCCGGCTGTTACATCTGCCAAGCAAAATAGCAAACGTCATAAGGTATAAAACATTTAGAAATCCATGCAAAACATTTAAACATTAACTGAATGTAACTGACAGAACTTGAGTCCTAAAGCGTTTGTGAACAATCAGGCAAAATATCAAAAGAAGCAAAGATATTCCTAAACAATAGAATAGAGCAAAACAAGACATTTATCATGCAAAAGTTAAAAAACGGTCAGCACACCGGGCAAATAATTGTAAAGTGTAGAAAAATACAGAAGCAAACGAAAGTTGATCGAACGGAAATCGTAAAAGTAGATGAGGAATGTAAACCATACATGCCAAAAATATGGTAGTGATTATAAACATGCAGCAATGCCGACTTGTATTAAAGTATGAAGGATGGGTTAGCAAAAACGTGTGAATGGCAGGAAAACTACCACCAGTAGCAGCAGCAGCTGTATCACGATTTCGATACGTTGGAAGAGGAGGAGGGAATGGCAGTGAGATTACGCGGTACGTAGAGAAGTGGAGGTAGAGTGAGATTCTGAGAGCGGGCGGATGAGTGAGTAAGTGGGGGGGTGGAGGGGGGCTAAGTAGGGGATGCAAAGTAGAGGGTTAACTGAATGAGGTGTGGTGGTAAGGAGACAAAAATAAGATTGAACAAAAGAAGAGAAGAGTGCGGCGTGAGAGAACGTGGCGCATTGCCAACCGCACTGAGCAATGTCTGTCGGTGATGTTGGAGCGCGACACACTCTCTCACTCACTTCACAAATGTCGCGTAGCGGTCTTGTCTCTAGCTGTGGAGAATAGCTTGTAGGGCACTATATGCAACCTAAGCAACATTACCAGCAGTGGTCGCAGCAGCATCGCTAGGCGTGTAGGAGAAAAAGGTGAAGGAGAATCTTAGCGCAACTCGATTTCAACAACGTGGCAGCAGAGGAAGCTGCTGCGAGTTCAGGATATACCTGGAGATGAGGGCGTAGAGTGAGACACCGAGAGCAGGTGGGCTAACAAGAAATCGGGGAGAGGGAGGTAGAGAGTGCAAAGTGGTGGGGATAGGGAGGCATAAAGAAGGCAGAAGGAAAAGGGAGAGCAGTGCAGCGTAAAAGAGCGTGGCGCGTTGGCAACACCACTGAGCAATGTCTATCAGTAATGTCGAGCAGCGCCACACTCTTTCACGCATTGTCCACTCTTTCATCACGAATGTGACCCATTTTGAGCTCTGCCTTTGTTTATATTCTTTTTTTCCACCAATCCTATTCAACGCCCCTACATTTTGCAATCTCCAAATCTGTCTTTTCACTGGTTGACCTCAATGTCTGTTCCCCTATTCACCCCTACTCTTGTAACTCATCCTACTTTACATTGATATTGGTGCCTGTTTTTGTTAATAATTTTGAGTTATTTAGATTGCTGTTTCAATTGTTGGAGGCATTGCAGCAGGTTCTGCGTGAACCTTCCTAACTTAAGTTTTGAAATGATAGACTTTCCTTCTTTGCAGTAGTTCGGCATGAAAAATACGCTCTCTGCACACCGCGAAATCAGTTTTGCACCTCTGGTAACCACCTATCTCTTATAGTCCTATTTCCTCAGTTTGTCTTGCCCCTGCTTCATTTCAACCAAGCATCACACTCTTTTGCTGATCCTTCTAGTAGAACAATGTGTATGCGAATGCATTTTGCTCAGTAGAAAATGTGACACCGCACCGATTGACCCAATGGTCTGTGGTGTATTTGTCTATCGTCTGCACAATACATCTTTACGTTAAGATACATGCCGCTGCTTATGGTAAAAACTGGAACTACAATTCAGGTTGTGATACCGAGGAACTGCAGGGTCCTCTCCGATGATCATGCTCTCCCATCAAACACGCATGAAACTTTTGGTTTGAGTTTATGTATGCATCTGCGCTGTTAAAGATTGTGTCCGATGTGAGCAAACACACTTATCAGAGTTTTCATTCGCAACCGAAGACATCGTTCTCACAATTAACTCACCTTTCGAGATATTACAACATCCTCTGGGGTATTGGATGCCCGTTTAAATGGTTTACCTCCTTCCATCGCATTACTTCTAGCTGCAGTAGCAGCCAGATCTGGTAAAAGAAATGATAACTTTGACCACTGTAGGTAGACAACGGTGACTAGAGCCTTAAATTTGTCAACGGAATGAGCCACCTCTAATTAGTAAAACCTTCTTTCAAGATCCGTTAAAAATTTATTGACACGAACAATGCAAGAAATGGACGATTTCTGATTTAAGTACTTATAGATGGCAATGATACAGGCAAATCAAAGGTCTTGCTTTTTAACAAACCCACCAGTCCATTGATGTTCCTGTACTAACTCAACATTCTATAATGGGGCAGTAAGAATATCTGCCACGAGATTGTAGCATGTCAAGGCAGAAGGAAAAGTTCGAGTGGACTTGGTGAGGCTGTGGTGTTGCCTTCGTTTGATTTGAGTAAATATCGAATGGCCGCCACAGCTTTGAATTTCTACCTCCTTTCCCGCTTGTTACAAAGTAGAGGGCAAAAGAGTACAGGTTTGCACCTTTAGGAATTGCGTTCATCGCCAGCTTCAAAAAGCTTCTTTGGAATTGCTAAAGATTGCCAGTTGGATTCGTATACTGGTAAAATTGTGAGATGCTGATGATTTTCATTCTCTTAACCATGCTAAGTAGGTTCTGTCATTTTGATAGATTCTTGTTTGTGGGGTACAATTCTTCTCGTGGTATGTGGTCCTGGTCCTATTCATAGTTGCCCTCCGACTTGAAACAGCCTCCAGTACGTGGATTGTAGTGTGTTTATGTTTTAGAGAATCTCTGATGGTACATGGTTCGTTCCAATAAATTGTGTTAGGCCTTGTCATCTTTTTAAATAAATTTGTCTATATGCCCATCCTTGTGATGTCCCAACAAACCTCTTGGTAAACCTTCTCATACATTCACTAAGGAGCCTTTATTATAAGGCTTTGTGTTTAATAAAAGGAAAATAAGTCACCCGTAGGAACAGCCTTGGTATCGGAGTGAACCTGGCTATAGTTAGGTACCAACAAGCAATGCAATTTTAGAAATCTATTTTTTTCATTGCAAAACCTGTGCCTTTCTTTATGACGCCCATCCGACCTTACTGACATCACATTTACATCATTGCTGCAATTAGCCGCTTATTCTTTCTCCACGTTCACAACAAATCTGCTTCCAATCTTGCAAGCCTACCATGTGCCGGGAGTAGTATGAGCATTTGGACGACTTGTTAATCCATTTGCTCAGATCCATCTGTAGCATGGGCATTAACTGTCAGACAGCTTGGCATCACTTAGTTCGTCTGTTCTATTTTCCTCGCCTTGTCCGTCAAAATATGTACAGGATGCCGTACCGTGTTTCGTCTTTCTTGACGATGGCACAAATATATGTGCATTGCGACAAAGGGCAAAGCATGACGTGGCCAGAGGAGAGTCAAAACAGCAGCTAGATGATTACGAACGGAATAAAGTGACACCCTCTGTCCACATTTGTCATGCCTCCAACACGTGACATGCATGATACTTGTCGAGGAATTACGAACAGCTGTTAGGCCTTACGATGACACCGGGACAGGGGTTCGATTGGCAACGATTAAAGATACAGAGTTCGTAAGCGAAAAAAAAATTTTGGCTGGCATCCAGCAGTTTCAAAGGTAATTGGAATTTCCTCCGCTAATGTAGTCAAGCATTATTGAGATGTGCAAGCAAATGAGGACACAAATCGAGTAGGAAAATGAGGTGCATTTTATGAAGCGCCAGTCTAAATCAGTAATACAGCACCCTCAAAGGTGTAAGTTCTCACAATGTTCGCAGCTTAATTGGTTACCTTGTGTAAAACTTTGGTTCGAGTTGTGGCTGAGTGTAATCATTTCCTGTAGACATGCCACTTGACTAACCTCACAATCGCATGCAATTCTAACGCATTGGCAAGTTTAGCCTTCTACCAGACATATTAAAACAAGGGGTATCCTAAGTGGAGGCACGCGTTGAGGCGGGTGATAAACATAAACAGAGTAATGGAGAATTGTTTCAACCTTTGCATGAATGCGAACCATCTTTGGTCGTTTCGTCGCCTTTATGGGAGATGTCGCACAAAATTAGGATCATGAAGCGACTATTTTTACATCACACTTGACCAAATGATAAATAAATGCACCAAGAGCAAGGCAACTGTACTTTTAAGTCTCACGCTTATTACCACAAGACCAGACAAACGAAGCTGCTGAGGATAAGAAGAAAAGTTAGAAGTTGCAGAAGAAGGCGTCTGCTGCAGTTGGCTTGATCGGGTGGGACGCTCAATGGAGGACTTCAAGTTCAAGATTTATGGGTTCTACACGAAAGAGGTTATTAACTAGCAAAATGATATTAATCTTGAAGAGTCCCAGGATGACAGAATGACATGGAGTGATGCTAACGTCTCTAAGTTCACAGTAAGCACGTACAATCCGGGCTAGTACTTGAGTAGTTTAAAAGAGTAAGCGATAGTACTAAGTTGAGTGAATTTCGAATTTTTTGCGTAAAGGGCATAAAACTGTTTTGGTAAGTTGTTTTCTGTTAAAGCAGTCATCTTTAGGAATTGAGATTACCTCAATTGTGTAGGAGGTTGGTGAACTTAGTTTTGTAAAACACTTCTTTCTTGACATGAACTCTCCTGAATCGTGCACAATTTTGCGATGGTGGCACGATAAAAGCAAGAGAAGGGAATTTGAAAAAATAACATTCATTTTTAAAGCGTGTCTTATGCAACTGTCTGCTGCCACACAATAGACACATTCCTTTGGTGCAAATCCTGCACCCTGTCACCGCCCACCTTTATTTCGTGCCCACTTCTCAGTCAGAGAATGGCGGATGGTCACTGCAAACGCTTGGCTATCCACCAAAAGAGATTGGGAGGGACTCAACGTGTTCTGTTCCATAAGGAACTGACTGAAACACAAGTCGTGCTAACTTCTGGACTTGCAGCTAAGTGCCCGTTGCATCGTGGCAATGGCGTTACGCTTCAGTTCACACTAGTGGTTCAGTCGATCGTTGCAAAGAGGTGTTTCGTGGTCAGCGACTAAAATATTACAGTGGCGATTCTCCTAATTAACAGTCGCAGGTGTGAAAGTGGCAAACGGCTGGTTGCTCGGTCATAACTGTGATGCTGTCATTGCTTCCTTCCACTTCATTGTGTGCATTTGCCGCCAAAGCCCCGATTTATTCCAAACGCTTCCAGAAAGTGAGGCAAAGACCTAGGCACTACCAAGATTTCGTAAGAGCCTTTGAATCTGCCCCACTCAATCTAGTGAAGCTGCCAAATTTGTAAATATTACGCGTGTCAAAATTCACTTCCTCAACTCCATGGTTCTGATTGCAGTGAGCAAGGTCTGATAAACAGTTGACGGCATAAGCTCATTCCAATTTGCCTTGCCAACTTATCACAATTTTCAGCAATTATTGCTTGCGACTTTTCTTAATAGCCTTCACTGTACGAACTGGCCTGATTTGCCCTATTAATACCAGAAATGTGTGTCTAAATGCCTACCTCCATCAACCACAATGTAACATCAGCCTCTATCAATTCAAAAGTTTCCACCTCCACAAGCACCGCCATCACCACCAACACCGACGGATCTACCTCCGCTACTCTAGCCGCTGCAGCCCTACTAGCTTCCGTGGTTCTAGTGCTCGCATAAAATTTCTCGTAGGTCTGTGCAATTCACCAAACACTTCCTCTACTCCGAGCATTTGCAACTCAATGCTTGTAACTGCCTAGCATGCTATCTATTCCTCATTGAGGCTTCTCAACTCTGAAGAAGGCTCAGCTTGACAACAATCCGCCTTTGCTCTCAAAATATGGAGCAATTACAATATTCGATTGTTGAGAAGCAAATAAAGTGCCTTGCATTTTGCTTAACTATCGTCCATGTTCAAATGGGTTCCCTCTTGTTGAACATAGTTGGCAAAACACCCTGAAATACAAAAGGACTAACAGGCTAGTGAGCTGAAGGTAATCTTGCAAATAGGATTATAGGCTGCACTACAATTCTGAGGTTGCCTGTAATTCCAGGGAGACATTGCTCCCCGAAGCCGAAGGAGCATTCACCCACTTGGCTGCTTATGGCAACGCGCAAGAAATCATTGCTTACTTGGAGTTCCGCTCCTACCTGTCTGGCCGATACGTTGAGGGCACTTTGATTGCGGCAACAGTCACTTCGAGGACGATGTCATTTATCCACTAGTAAGTACGCTTAAATGAGCCAACTGAGTGACTGATTTGCGTCAGAAAGACACTCGGAATTGGACTCAGACTCAGACCTATAAACCGTATATGCACACACATATTCAAGCCCAGATTTCGCAGGCCAACAACTAGGTTGACACACTTTGACCGATCTGGTCTTCAAATCTGCTTATCGAGGAATTGGTCAAAAAATAGTTGGCATTGGGACCACTACCACAATTGGGATTCAGTCCAGCGCATCTGCTCCCTTTTTAGCCACGTAAATTGTGCTCATTCTTCTGCCCTTCATCAAATGCTCTTCATTGTATTACTCCTATCACTGCCCCGTTAGACCATACATCTGGCCATTCTGATGCGCTTACCATTGCGTTTCACCCTTGTCTGTAAAGCACACTGAAAATGAGACGCCGAAAGATGTGTTGTAAGCAAAGGGACGATAGTGAAGAAGTTCGATAGGTGTACTGCTAGTTACCATTGCTAAAATCCAGCAATTTCACTTAGCATAGTTGATGCACGGATAGAGAGTTAAAGTCCTCAAAATTTTTCGGTAATTTAATTGACTCTAAAAGGCCAACCAAGAAGTTGTTGGGATCGGTGCAAAAGGCGGTGATTATTTTGTGAGCTCACGAATCAGCCACGTAATTCTTTAGAAATTAGCGTGGATTAGGATCAGTTTACCCCAGGGCGAGTAGAAATGTTCGCTTACAACCGCAGACATCAACAAATCGGCGGAAAAAGTGCCAATCGCACAATAGCTGGCTGGCCATTGTTGTGAAGTAAATCAACATGCAGTGTAGGGATATAGCTACTCAGCCAGGAAATGTCACCCTTTCGCTACTAGGCTATAGGTCGCCATGTTCCCTACTGAGTGGTATGCTGCATTCATAGAGCCACTCTGACCACACAGAGGCCTCTTGCTGCAATACTTCACTCCCAACGGACCGCGTTGTGATTAATTACCAATAGATGCTCCTTGGTAACATGGCTCTTTGTTTGACTGTTTTCCGTGTCTAGAGGTTGGGCCTTCGCACCCTGCCAAATGTCTCCTAGACCTTCCATGCGGTAATGAGTGGTGTGTTCTTCCACACCACTTCACCTTTCTACGACATCAATGCACACTCAGTGCACTCAGCGCACTTTCACGAGCCTCTATTGGAAAGGATTTACAATTTGTCCGCTCGAATGCAGTGTTAACATGATTTTTAGTTCGTATTTGTGTCCAACTATGGAACTTGCCATGGTTAGTAATGATACTGCTGCCGAGCTATTCAAATGTTGCAATACGCACTGTCCGACATTTTGTATCCCAATGTTTAAAATGACGCATTTAGTAGGCCAATCAATGCGTTCAAATCCCAACGTCAGTAAGTGTGTTCATGCATGTCAAACGTGCGGTAGCATTGCAGGTCGTAGTGCTGGTCTGCCTTGATTTAGCGAAGAAAGGCTGAGAATATGTGGTGCGCAAGGTGTAGTGGTTAAGTGGTATTTCACCGAAACTAGTTAAATTTTGACAGCTTGCACGACCCGCGTCATTTGACTACTTTTATGCTGTACTTCGCGAAAACCACGTCACAGGAGACTTCTGTTGCTTGCCATAACCAAAGGTTCTTTCCATGCACCGAATTTGCGCTTAATAAACGCGCCAGAAGAAGGATTGAATCATTTCTCCACTTCATAACAGACATTCTGAGCAGAACAACGCACTTGAACGGCGTAAGTAAGATGTCGTTTCACCACAACAATCTGTGCTGTGACTTTGGACCTATCGTATGATGCATCGCAATGCTCTTCTCTGTGCCACCCACACGAGCAAACCTGGCTCTGCCCGAATGGCAGGATCCAGTGGGCGTGCATTAGTCACGGTTGGCGACCATGCATGTTGTCAATTATTGATGCCAAGTGCTCCAGGCGCAGCACTTGTACGGAGATTACGCCTGCGTTACTTCGTTTCTCAGACTCTGACCATCGCACATTGCAAGCATCTTAATGAGTTCGCATTTGGTCTGTTTCTCTGCACTAAACCGACCAGTGGTTAACATCAAAATGCGTATCGTCAACTTTCAGTTTTAATAGGGTCTTCTAGTTACGTGAAGGTGTGGAGTGAAGTAGGCTGCTATGCCGCATGCAAATCGACTCATCCATCGCAGTGAGGAGGAGTAATAAAACTGGAGCAGAATTTAAGCGTCTTAGGTGCCACCACTATCACCCTAGCCGAAGTGACTGAGCAAAAAAGCTTGATAGTCGTTGATAAACGTCTAATCCAAAATCGTTTTAACAGCATGCTTTTCGTCACAACGCAAATTAACACGGTTCGCCCCACGTATAGTTTTCAACCATGCCATATTACTGCCTTTGCTTAATGGATATGGAGGATGAAGAACTAGCATGCATGAAGAGCGGCTTAAAATTATGCGCTACCATTATTTAAGGCTATACGAAACCTTATATGTGCAGTAAAACAAGGAATGCGAGATTTTCCCTCAGCATTACAGGCATTGTTTACTTTCCCGACAATGTATTAGAAAGGCTGATGGAATTTTTCATGACCCATCTTCTGCATTTAAAAGTTCAGTACAAATGAGAAATTCCCATTAATTCATTATCCAGGTTGTTGCGACCTGAGGGGACCGTCTTTTCGCTTGCCATACTGTTGCTCATTGCAGATGGAGCCGACCGGAAGACATCGTTTCCTCTCTCACGATTTGTCACAGACCTGCAGTCGTTTAAGGTTGATTTCGTCTTTCTAGGAGCAAAGCGCGAATCGAGGGTGAACCTAGTTTATTCCTTAGGTTCGAGACCTCATGTTTGCTAAACGGCATGAAAAGAACGTCTCGTATTACTATGGCGTCTTGCGATGCAGCACTTTCACAGTGATTGTCGGTTCCCTGAACATCTCCTTGGTAGGATGCACATGGTTTTGAACTCAACTTACACGGACAAATGGCAGTTTTAATGGTAAGTCAATTCATGCCTTCTGAGCATATCCAGTATTTCTGGCCCAATAAGGTGTGGTAAAATTTTTTATGTTTGCTATTTTAAACAAACATGCACATGCAAGATAGAACTTCCTCGGCAGCATTGTAATTTGAAATTCGTAAATAAGGTGAGGACCAGGTAAGCCTTGTTAGTACGGTGAGGAGGAGTCGGCCTCCATTGTTCTTATAAACAAAGAAGCTCGCATTATTCTGATTATCAGCTAGACGCTGGGTAAGTGCAGAGATGTCTCGTGGAAAAGGCGAGAACAACTTTACTTCCTCCCATCGCCATGCCTTACCACCATGGGCATTTAACCGCATATTTCTGCAACCAAATAACCTACCGCTCCTAATTTCACCTATTACTTATCTGCTGTTGGTAAGATACGGCCCTCAGATCCGTCCCATTGGTACATCCTCAGTGATCTTCATGAGCCAATTCGCCTGGCATATGGTGGCTTACATATACGCATGCCCCCACCGCCATTCATTCAAGTAGTGGTCACGCAGGCGAGGCATCGCCAGCAGAGAAGAATGGGTCAAATTTGGTGAGCAATCACCAATCAAGTTTTGATGAACAAATCAATGATCTCCTTGTAAGATCAAGGTATTATTGATGAGTCAATCATTTGTCGACTTCACCCTATGCATCTATTGCCACAGAAGAGTTGCCCTTAGAGATATCTTTTTCCTCACTCTGAGCCTTCCTAGTATTATTTGGGGTGAAAAAACTGCTACTTCGTCACTGATAATTCGAGCTTTACTTATAATGCCGAATCGTGCACTGATATCAGTGTTTCACAAAGAACATGTGCAGGTAGCATAATCTATCGGAAGAACAACTACTACCGCAATCGCGCTGATTTGCGGTCAAATTCAGCAATTCGTGGCTGCCTTGATTGACAGTTGGAAAGGTCACGATCCAAATGTGGAAGTGATTCCATTTTCTTGGCGTCTAAAGTGAACTAGGGTGATGGGAGCGTTCTACAGTCTAATATGATCTGCAAAATTGTGAAAAATTATAAAATATAATGGTTTGTGTTATGCGAATTATTGTTATTTTTTCACTGAAATGTAAAGAGCAGCCTAGATCATTCGCCCTTATCACCTTACATCATTTCGCTTAGCTTTTGATGGCGCAGTTCTGCAATCATTTTCATCCAACCTGGACTTCATTTTATCTTCAGTATGCTTTGCTCCACCAAGATCTTTACATTGATGCACACGGAAGCAATGTTGCCGCGCATCAATCTTGACTTCAGATGTTTCTGCAACAGTATTACATTTGCTTTTGATGCTCACTGACGCCAATATCAGTGAGTGTTGTTAATGAAATTTCAAAGTTTCTGCACAAAACATTGCTGTTGTTTAAATTCAAAGTCTAAATGATCGAGAATTAGCTTGTGGGCACTCTTTCCATCTACCAATTCAGAAACGATCATTTTCAAACATGAAACATAGCTGCAGGAACAAGGAATTTGCGGCGTGGCATAATCATTAATGTTGTATTTTTCCTCATCTTACAAAGAAACTATGTGGGTAAAGAATGGTAATATTGCTGCTGGGCTTGCTTGTCAATGCTGCAATGGTAAAGTTGCGCATACAAAGAATAAAGAATGTGGGTAAATTCTTTCAACTCATTGGTGCCATAATTTTAATATCCTTTCGATTAGAAGCTTTAAAAGCACTTGAAACGGTTGCATCGTCTGCAAACTTGAGTGTTCAAGAAGTCAAGAAAGAACGGTTTGGAATGCTGAGGTCAGTTACATTCTTCTGGAAAAATCAAAGTATTACAGTAAACGCATTTGTCCGCACTTGTGAATAACCTAACCAGCTTTTATTTGGTGACCCACCTTTGGCCTCTCTCTTTAAGAATGTAGATCGTGTGTTCCCGCAATCGCACACGCGCATAAGAATTAATGTAGTAGATTCGAGGACACATCTCCACAGCCACATTGTGTTTACGAGCGAAAATTACAATCATGATGTATAGGTTCACTTTCGCTGATTTCACATTAATGTTAAAGCCTTGTTAATCACTTGTTTTATTAGTTTAGACATCATGGTAGCAGAGTAAAGCTAAAGTATGCAAACTTGCATTACCAACACCGTCAAAATTCCCAAAGACATTTTATGGGTTCACAAATGTAAAAAGAGGTTTGCTGCAAAAATTATAGCATTTGAACTGAAGATTTGATCGGGTACTAGCTGTATACAAATCTATTGCAGAGCTTCCCATCAATTCCTCTGCTATGCATATTGCGGCATCGATGGGCAGTTTTATGCGCTGATCGCAATGTCACGTGCAGTCCTTTAGACACCTGGATCAACTGCCTCCATGAATAAGCATTTTACCCACAGAAAATCACCATGTCGGTATTGGGCTTATTCGGCTAAATAAAGCTGCTCTACAATGTCGCAGTTAGATGGCAAAATATGCAGTGAAAATAAAACGTATTTGCTTTGAGCATTATGTATGATAAACTCAGTTTATGTGATACCGACAAATGTTAAATTTGGATCCCCTAACCTAAACCCTTTTTGATGCGAATGTCTAAGATATATGTGGCGCAGCAAAATCAAGCAATTGTGCAACTACGCGAAAGTATGAATCTGCCAGTCGCGTAGGTAAACCTTCTTAGCCCAATGGCACCGTATTGTATAGGGCATAAAAAGCAATCACAAAAAATGCCAAGGGCATCAACACTTTCGTTTTATGAAAACCGGATTCAGAAATTGCGGTCCCTCTCCAGGCATTGTGACAGCCTTTGACAAGGGTCACCTAGGAATGGAGATCTGTCTATGATCATGAAAATTGCTTAACTTAAATTCCACGTGCATTGCAGAACCGTGTTGGAAATGTTACACGCCGGCACAGTGCACCGCCATTACATGTGTCAAGCATCCCACAAAGATAAATTGCCGTTTCCCAAAGTAATTACAAGAGTGACTTACATTTATTTCAATTTTTAATGTGCATTAACCTTTGTTCTTCCCGTTCGACCCTCCTAATCTGTATTTAATGCCCACTTTCTCTTAATAAATGTCCCAACTGTGAGCCTGCCCTAAAAAATAATGGTCTTTGCTTACACTAAATTTACACAAAAACCAGCCAGTTAGTTAACAGCAGTTTTTCTTGCCCACCAAAAGAGGTGCTTAGTCTCAATTTTTTGCATTGCTTCTAGATTTTAGATTAAAACACGGATCAGTGGTTCGTTAACATTCAGTCCCCCATTTTATCCTGACTGACTTCATTCCACACAACGTCGGCATGCACATCTTTCCACTGTGGCCGGCTATAGGATGTGCTGAAATGGACTCACTGATGACATCTTGATTCCCAACGAGAGGTCAGTCTTCTTAGTGAAAGTGTCGCCCGTTAACTGAGGTGCACTCTGGAGCACTAAAAGCTTTTCCAGTAGGAAAATATGCAGGGTATTGGTCATTCTAAACAGGGCAGGAGTAACCGGTATGCAAATCATAAGTGTCTACTTTCTACCGAAAAAATAACAACAGCGAGTGCGTGAAAACAGCAGCACCACTGATATTTCTCCCAAGGTGGATAAAACAATTCTTTCACTCACTAATGAATTTGTCCTTTATTTCGACAACTTACTAAGAGGAGTGCCATCAAAGAGTGTTCAGATTTCGATATCCAAGCATCAAGTAGACCGATACTTCATCGTATAATTCAGAGTACACAATGGAAAAGTTGGAAAGAGGAGCGCAACAATGTGATTTTGGTAATCACTTGCTGATAATGAGTCAACTATGAAAATGGGTATGCTAAGCACAATGCGATAACGGCAATGGGAGCACATCGCCACCGGGAAGTTGAAGGAGATATGGGCAATTATTAGCGGGAAACGAGGCAATTAGCTTTGAATACTCCATTAATATGTGCAGTCAAAGGCGTAGCAAGACTGATCGCTCAAAATTTCACAAGCTCATATCATCAACGCGTACATTGGAGAACGAGATATAGAGCAGAAATATTTAAAATAAGACTTAAGATTATTGGCCAAACACATCAAATCTGAAGCAAATTTATGTGCCTAATATAAATTTATGAAAATCTCTACTTATCTGCAATCATATTGGCTAAATCCACGCGAAAATACTAACGCGAAGCACTTAGCTATTTAATATATCCCAAATTATACAGCTCTTATACAATTTGAAATAAAGAGTGATGTTTGCTCGACTATACTGCAAATTACCATGGATTTTGCCCATAACTTCAAATGAACTGAGGTACTGTTTGGAGACAGCAACCAATAGGATTTATGCACAGAATGCGTCCAAGTAATCACTGCTTTCATTACTTCAGCAGCATTAAAACTCCTGTAAAACGGACAAATTTAACGTAGTGGCAAAGACGTTTCGGCCGACTTTGCCTTACAACATAGCAATCTTGTTGCCCAAGGCCAATCAATTGCCTGTTTCATTATTTACACCATGCTTAGAGAGTTGATACCTTGATCATTTATTATTCCTATTGCATACAACCGCGATTTGAGTCCTACCACATGTTCCCGCATAAATGCGCTGCGAAAACTTGAGTCTGCAAACCACACTAAGCAATTGCCGCTACTTATTCCACAGAGCACGTATCCAAATAAAATCATTCGCAGTGTGGAAAATTGTCTGTATGTTTCTAAGGTAATACGTCGCCAATCTTTTGGTACTGCTTTGCGAGGATGCAACCTGTAACATTATTACTGCACATTATTCTGCCAAAGACGTTAGTGCAGGTCAGTATGAATTTAGATTACGCAGCTAAAGTTGTCATAAGCACGGGTGGCTATTTTAGCGCTTCGACCTAGTTGACAAGATTCCTTTAGAATTCTCATAGCTTTCCATATCTGTAGCTGTTATTCTATATGGAAAAGTTAACTTAATTTTTATTAAAGCTGCTTAGATCTAGCCTTTAATTAGGTTTGGACCCGGATGATTTTCGGTTTTTTAGCAAGCGGGATGTTGTTAGCTTTATTCCTCATTATGGCCTTTTGCTTTCCTTTCCGACGAATTCGATGCCCATCCCTCACAAAAGTATAGGACTAATTAATGCCCAATAACTGCCTTACTTTCCATTTTCGTGTAGACTCTTGCCAACATCGCTTTGTTTCATGACACGCCTCGTTTCCCACTTCTGCCCTAAGTCAAGTCCACGCCTACCACTGTTATTGCAATAAATCTGCTAGGGAATACCACGTGGTAGTGACGATGTGGCAGGGCGCTTCGAGGATTGCAACTTTTACGTGTGTGCATTTACAAGGGTGCACAATCTGATGTCGTGCTGATAGGCGGAATTTCCTTTATTTCTTGCAGCAACAATTACTTATCTTAAAAAAGACATTTTTCTGCTAAATAAAGTCCGAAATTTTGTCATTGTCCAATGCGTTATAAAGCTGAAGAAAGGGAAAACGTGCACTATCTTTAAGGACGTGGTGTCTGATATAGTAGGCTCCATGTAGTAACTTTGCAGTGAGTGACAGTTAAACCGTGGAGGAATTTCTAAAACCTCTTTACCTTACACTTTGCAATATGGATCACTACGTATGAGCAAGTCACTACACATCTGCTCAAGCTCCTTTGCTATTTCCGCTCGTGTTGACCTATATGAGCTGCTAATTGTTGGACAATAGCTAGCATGTTTGAGACGGTATCATACACTTCGGTCCACTTTTTATGTATATTTTTGAATATACATTGAAGTTATAGCTGCTCACAGCCGGATTAGAAGCATTTTTGTGAAACGTTGTAAACTTGATAGAGTGTGTACTCATTATGTATCAAATTATTGCGGTCACTAGTAGTGTATTCGATTGGCGTCTTCCTGCTTTGAGTGAAGGCAAAAATGTTCTCCTTGGTACATTCTTATGGTGAAGTCTTGCTTGTTGATGCGAATTGTCGCCTTCTTGGTTTTGATCCTACCCTGACCATTCAATTTACCTTATTTGCAACAACTACGCTGAAAGAGCATAAGGAGGAGCAGGAGTATAGTTTTGTTAGTAAATGAGCTGTGCCAACTTCAATCGCACTCGCTCTCTGTATATAGATTCCACCTTTGTTTCATTGCTTTTTATAGCTACTATACTTATCAATATTGCGTCTGTTGATTCAATTAAGTGTAGAATGAAACGAACACTTCTATTAAAGGAAAACAGTCAGTAGCAAACGATACCTGTAAATTGGCGAGGACAGTGGATAAAAGAGCCAGCATTGATTGAGCGAAAGTAGTGCAGGTAGCAACGCCCGGTCGCCAGTAGCTATTAGCTCCTTCGCGACAAGCTTTTCTGGTACTTTTTTTTTTGGTATGTTTCGCTTTTGACCTAATTATGAAACTAAGAAAGTCTTTCTCTCTTGATTACACTCCAGGTTTGTGTTCTGAATAACTATACCTCAAAGCAGTACACCTACCTCAGTTACGATTTAGGAGGTGCACCGACTCCCTCTTAGTCCATCTCCGCTCCGACAGTTTATCTCTCAAGGTGGATTCGCAATTCGCACCGTAACTTGCTTGACTTACAGCAAATCTACCCTTCAGTAGACCTACCACAGTCTGGCTCGACCACTACGACGACTCACTGAGTGGACTAAGTGGCTTTAAGAGAAGCACCGACAGTGACAAGCCAGCCTCCCAATAATTGTCGCTACCATAATGACGTCAATCCCTTGACCTCATCAAACCAATTAATTGGTGAATGGCAATACGCAAAAGAGCAGAGAAGTATTCAGTGCAAGCTTATGACTTGCACTTACTGGGAGCGATGCCTCTTTCGCAGAGAGAAATTCTAATTCTCAACTCTTGCTGTAACGATGGTGAATGACAAGTCACCAGACCCTTTTAGTCCAAAGCATATGATGTGACTGGTTTGCGCCATCATCGTGGATTGTCAGCGGTTCTTTGGTGGATTTCTTCAGTTCCAGCATTGCAATCAATCTTTCTCTTGGGTGCGCAAGCACTTTAATTTGCCCCGACAACATTTCGTAGGGTGATACCACCATGACTGCCACGATGACGTATCAGCAGTTGGCATCGATTGTAAAGAGCTCCTGACATTCGTGAGTACCATTGAAATCATGGCTGACAAATGCTTTCGTTTTATTTCGCCTAGTAGCAGTTGGTGCAGTTAAGTTTTGGCATGCCAAAACATATATCTTTTAAGCTTATTTGTTATTTAGGGTCTAGGACGAACGAAATAACGCCAGTTGTATTCGTCAGCCTGCTCCATCATTCCATATAGCAATCTTTGGCCAAGTTAGTCGAATATGGACACGCAAACTCTTTTTACGATGCCACCTCTATAAAGAGAGGTATCCATTCGATACCCTGCTGAGATTTTAGACAGGTTTTGTTTACAGCGTACTCAAGGTCCTTTGCTGCTACCGTATTGCTTTTAGTAACATGGCTAGAATGCTCTCGATAATGTTTCGTAATGTAGCTTGAGTGCATAATCTTGATCACAATAGATTCTAGTGGTTACTGGTAATGCACATTGTCAGCAATTTATAAGTAGGCATAAATTATTGAGCAGCACCCAAATTTTATTTAGACTCACTTGTTAAGAATCCGACGAAGTCCAAATGCTCTAGTTCATGCTCTATTAGAAAATGTCCTACTCCATATGCATACATGTATATATAAATCTCTGTAGACATAGATATATTACATTCAAAATACCTAAAGGAATCTGGACGTGCAAAAAGTGGAGATAAGAACTAAGGATATAGGCTGATACGAGCGCCCTATAAAAGCAAATTTTTCGTTATTTTTACCTAACCACCCCATCTACTTGAAATATTTCGCCAGTTAAAGCTAAAATAAAAATTTTACGCCACTTGAAATGGCAAAACATGGGGAATCAATAGGCTCAGTGCAAATAACTTGGTTGAGCCTATGTTGTCTTTTAAGCGGTGAAGTTTACGTGTGTCTTAAAAGATTCCTGATTCCCATTGCTCCGTTAGCGATTTAGGACGGTAATGAAATGGTAATTCGACATCTATTGCTCAAACCACACGAATATTCCTAATGACCTTTTGAATTTGCAATCGAAACATCTGCCTTTATAATAAGCACACCTACTGATTAACAATGCGTTAAAATTTAACAAGAAAGTGGGTACAGGATGTGGGTTGGTAGTTGTAGTTACCTCATATCAAATGTACACGTTTTAGCGCTGTATGACTATGACCATGCGCTGACGCACCAGACAAACTGCTATTTGTGTTTTGCAAGGAAGGTTTTGTTTTACGTTAGTGACCCCTCGGTAGAGGATGAGTGTAGCGATCGGATGACGATCGTGCGCCATCACTGACTGTAAGCCAGAAGCCCAATTGTGCGATGTGGTGCCACGGAAATAAGAAGCTCTTAAGTGCAACAAGCGTTAATTTTGTGGGTGATCAGTGTGACAAGTTGTACCTTATCTTGAAATCGTACGCATTCGTCATGCAGAGGAAGAATCAATCCTGTCTCCACTAGTTGTAAAGGCTTCTAAAACGGCGATGGTCCATAGCATTGCTTGACTCTGGAGATTATTCCGCACAAGATTAGGCAAATTTAACAACGCATTTTATTGGTGCATTATGCAATGGACTTTACTTATTTTGGAGCTATAGGTAGATTCATTGCAGTATAACCAGGCGTTTGGTCCACATATCATAATCGCGGCATCATTCATTCATTCATTCAATCGTTTTGGACCTGCACGTAGAGCGCCGGAACAAATCAAGATCCCTGTAACAGCGAAAACGCTGCACTAGAAATCTGTCATGATCGAGAGCTCATCCTTATTGTCGCACGGTGTCGAATCGCACGTGGTGTAGGATGTCATTTGTAAACGCAAATGTTCCGCGTCTCTGCGGGGTAAACTGTTGGCGCATTTTAAAGCTAATGTCTGTTAACAATTCACTTCGGATTTATTGCACGCAAGCCCTTGTCACCACTCAGATGCTGCAGTTTACTAGGTATATATAAGAGGATTGTATGGATAGGCAAGCAATAAAATGGACTGAAACATATAGATGCTGGGAAACGTTGTCATTCTTGCTCTATCAGACAGGTTGAATGACGGCATGGAGTCATTATAACTAAGAGCATGTGAAGAATCTGGAATCGTGATGCAACACTATGATTCGTTACCAAATTACTAACCGTGCGTTCAAACCATCTCTGCAAGTTGTCATTCGAGATAAGCAACTGATTAGAGCTACATATTTAGTTTTAAAATTGCTAGAAAAAAGAAAGGATTCGTAACAACTAAGTAGAAGACGGAAAAGAACACATCAATTTATAGATTTAGCCGCGTTTAAAAGTCGAAGAGACAAAAAATTGTGATTATCTGCATAAATTTCCATCCCACTCACTTTGACCTATTATTACATTCTGCAGTTGGCCGTAAGTCACAAGCTCGCAACCCTTAATTACGTAGCATATACTCGATAATGCGAAGTATTCTTGGCATTTTCCCTGGCGTGATCACTGGGCTTCATCCTTATACTCCTTATTTTCCACTTTTCAAGCCAACCATGCATCACATCACTGCTCCGCTCCTCACATCTCCTCCCATTCGTCCCCACGAATTTATAATTTATTCATCATTGCATGCTCCAACCCTCAGTTATCTATTCCTACCTCAAGCACTACCACCAACCACGTCACATTCGTTAGTGATTTTTTCCCCTCATTCACTGCTGCCATTACTCCTTGTTGCAATTCTCAACCCGACTTCAGTTTTCAGATCCAGTTGTCCGTACAGGTGTGAGAGCATTCTTAACAGCGCCATTCCAGACCGCTGTCCCTACCGCCACTAGCAGATCTCTTCCACCAGCACAAGTGTAGACAGCGTCAGTCTGCATTAACCTAACTGAATGAAATTGGAAGCATCCCTTGGCAAAGTGCAACATGTTACCCTCTGCATGTCTTTGCTCTAATTAATAGTTTTTTACAGTAAATAACTTTTGGCAATGTTAACGTGTGAGAGCATTGGTAGAACCGAAAGTTTTCTTACTGTTTTTCTGCTTTATTAGCCTCATTCCTCTCACCATAGCCACCGACGCGAGGCATTGATGTTTCAGGAGGTGGTGGAAACCCTATTACACGTCAGGGGACAGAGTACCCTGCAAATGATTACGTGATAGTTTCAAGACCACCATTCTTTGTCTCGTATTATACATTTAAGCACCAATGTGGGCTAATGCTACATCGTGGTAACATTGAATTGGTCCACATTATAGCACAATTTATTATGTATTGCATTTGGCACACATTGGCTTTAGTTCACATCAAGAGAGTTTATTATATGTAAATAAGAAACACAACAGGCCCGATTTTAACTCATTGGCTTCAAAGCCACCTCACAGACCTGAAAATGCTAAGAAATTATCCTTTTATCTTTCATTCCTTCTCTCGGCTTCAAACTCGCATGCCTTCGCACAACTTACCTCCTCTGTTGCGGTGTAGCTGACGATTAAGGCCAGTGGCCTCACAATGTGCAGACATGCACCACTAAGCCCTGCGTAAGATCAGTGGTATAGCTTCCATATTTTTCTTCACAATGATGCGATGCGGCGCTATCCGATGAGTTGATACTAATTATTTTGCATTGGAAGTAGGCCTATTTAACGCGCCCTATCAGCAAACCTAAGCAAACACGATCTTAAATGGTATGATCAACTGTTGCTCATCACCCTTTAGCAGGAAAGTCTATTTGAGTGCAAGCCATTTTTAGAGCGACTGGAATTGTTTTTATCATCTTCTTCCCTTCTACCGCATTAAGACCGTCCTTAGTAAGATTGTGTAATATTTGACGACATGCAACCTTGACATCAAAGTCTGTGAATGCACATTAGTAAACGCGGGATAGCAACATCTGATCTCTTCCTGTTCGGTTGATGAGACTTATGTGGATGATGCGACAGAAATGTAGCACCAACACAGTCAATGATCTCACTGCTCAATTTGCAAATCAAGGTTAGCAGACGAGTTATCTCCTCTCCACCTTAACTTAGTCGTAAAATCCGCTCGTGGGACTCGTTTTGGCCACTTCGTCATCTGTGTTGACTGTCAACGAACACTTTTATGCTGCTGAAACATGCTCAACATTTCCGGTAGGGTAGATTAAACATTTTCCTCATTCTGGCATTTGTTAACGCATCCATAATGAATAGGTTTGAAATTGCCAAAGCAAAGGCGCACCAAATAAGTAGCATAGATTTCAAGAGTAGATTGTCAGCTCTTATGAAAGACAGTCTTTGCAATCGCCACCAAGTAATGATTGCGAAGGGCAACGTTCGGTTGAGTAGTCAGCTCAGCCGAAATACGAGACAACGATGCAGATGGAGAGTTTTGAGTCCAACAACAACCAGCATCATGACATTACACCTGACGCATTTGCACAATCAAACCGCAGCTGAGGCCTACATCTGTGAATCCAATGAAGTAGATGTAGATTTGACACAATTCAAAGGACAGCGCGGTCATTTATGAAGGGTGTGAATGAAAGTAATGCAGGATTGCACGTTCTTTCTAACGTCTAAATTACTGACTTAATTGGAAAGTAGATGCATCTTTCTCATTCTAAGTATGCAATTTTCATGAGTATTCGAAGGCCGTTGTCTAGTATTTGTAGTTAGGCAAGTAAAAAAGAGAAAATTGATCTACTGTTAAACTAATGGCTGCCTTGTCGACACCTAACCATTTAAGTTGCTGTCAGAGGCATCACTTTGCTGAACACTACTCGAATGCATCATGATGTAGGGCAAACTAAGGCTCTTAGGTTTGTGTCAATTAGGTGGGTGAGTCCAGCACTCTCCAATGGTGCTAGATAAACTTTACCTCTGTGAGAACATTGCCTTTCTCAAGAAATCACCCTATTTAAAGGCGTCCCAAACGTTACGGCACGGAACTCACATCCACGGCGTTAAGTTCTTCCATAAAGACAACTAACGTGGTCATTGCAGTAGATTGCGCCAGTCATTGAATCTGCTTCTGACAACTAGGGGGCAGTACTTTTCAGGCAGCTGTCATATTTTAACAGAGTGTGAGGTGCAGATCTAGAAATGGGTAGCCTCAATCAGCCCAAGAGTCCGAAAGTTGCACCCATCTCGTTGCATCCGTTCTTGCTAAAACGTAATGCTTAGCAGATACAATGAGCGTAGAGCAAAGATACTGGTCAGAAATATCTTATGGCAATACATTTTGGCTTGCTTGAAACAGTAACTCATGAAATGCAGCAATTCCTTATGCAATATGGATCACAACCGGCTATTCTCTTTACTGGCAAAAAATGACAGAGTTCTGGTCCAAGCGTATAAAAGCATACTCTTCGTCAATGTTTGGTTGAGTAAAAAAGTCTTCCTTAACAGACGCCTTTTCATTCTTTACAAAAAAATTAATTTTTGATAGATCTCCAATAAAAGTATTTAATGAAGAGGCAGGAATTTGAGTTGCGGTGAACTTTGACCTCATGCTTGCTCTGATCAAACACTGGCCTTGCACGCGACTACTGCTTCTCTGAACTTGATTCACGTACAGTGTTGAGGACAGATCTGAGATGTCCTTGCAAGGTCTCGCGCAACTCGACATTCTCTTTATTAGGATGTATATCTATAGGTGTACAGTATGCTTCGCTTTATTCAGAAGCTTCATCTTAGGGATCGCGCATTGGGTCTGCGACCATCACGGTAGGCGACAGTAATTTCCGATGCACCTTATTTATACCTGTCCATTTTTGTCGATTTGAAACTGTGCATAAGTTAAGCTGTGTTTGCACACAAGAATTTGTGATTTTGCATAAGAATTTTGAGCTTGCTTAGCAATAAACTGAGTGTATTAAGTGAGACAGCTCCTGTTTTAGTTTAAATTGTGGAAAATCAGGTAACAATAAGTCAAATCAAATAAATTGCATCATGGCTTTAGCACCCTCTTAGCACCTGTTTACCGTGTTTCAGCAACCTTGGACCTGCGATGTCCAATTTGCTCAATGTCTCAAGAAACCTTCGGATCTGTCTTGTGGCATCAAAAAGGCAATAAAATTGCTAAATGCTTATTTCACTTTGTTATGCGCCCTCTTGCATGTTAATAGCTAAAACCCACTTTTTTAAAACCCTAAAACAGTCTACGATCACAAATTGTGCTGTCTGTGCTTCGAGCCATTCACAAGCTTTGATTTACTTCGCAAACACTTCTTCGAAACACATTTCGGTGAGTGTGCTCCTGTTAATATCCGATTGGCATGCAGTATGTGCACTAATTTGCAGCCATTGCTTTGACTCTCAATTCAAACTCCTCCCAAGTTTATGCTTTGTTTTACATTGCTGCAGTCAAAACAACGGAGGATTTGGATATACGCGTTTACTGTGCAGAATGCTTCGCAGAACACTCGGATTTCGACGTAATGTTTGATCATATGCGTACACGCCATTATTGTGGGTATCCCTTCGTTTACCTGCCATTTTACAATGTGCGCTTTTAGTAGCATCTTGGTCTTTTCTGTTTTGCAGATATTTGGCTTAGATTGTTTATATAGACTGCGAACAAATCCTACTATGTAAGCTGAATTCGATAAGTTTTGGTGATACTTATGGTAACTTACTACCTCACCACTTAAAAACAATGACCTAGCAGGGCAAGAGCATTAAATGTGTAGAGATTTGTATGTACAAATCATGAAGACTCTGACGTGGAGCAGTCTGACTATGTGAAATTAATTAAGCTTTGCTTGGTAAATATGACAAGGCAAACATCGCATCGGTGGCTTGGATAGTTCAGACGATGCCAGAGTAATGTCTCATGATCAACGGTTGAGCATAAATGCATGGGCCACTTAGTATTTTATGAACTGTGCGTGTAAATGCAAGCAAGGTAGTCAAAAATTTGTTTGTTTGTGTTTTAGCGGTCTTGAAAGAGCTGCCTTAACTTATTGCCTACGGACATGCACTCATCTATGTACTTTACGAGTAGGCATGCACCCAATGCAGACGATAATTTAGCATTAACTGCTGCGTTTCTATCCTGGTCATTGTTGTGTCCAGGGGTGGGTGCCCATTAAAATGCTATGTAATTGAGATGGGAGCGCGAGGTTACACAAGGCAGCGGAATAAAAATGTTGCGGAAAGGATCGAGATATTGCCATTTTTGAGGTTGCACATTGCAACACAGTGCAAAAAACCATCACTACCCAAAGGAACTCAACATAAGTAATTATAAAGTCTTGCTAGCAATACTAAGACAGCTCGTTGTTTAATACTTTACATTAGCGCTTTGTCTAATAGTGATTAAATGGGCAAAAAATGGACACCGTGTCACGTCCATACAATTGCTGAGGTGCTTGCAACACCACTATGCGGTAATAAAGATTGGGATTGTAGAAGAGAGTGAGGACGCTGTTGAGGTGACGGCTAGTACCATTACTGAGCAACTGCGTGGAGTTTGATGATATGCTGAACTGAATGGACAGATGAGATGGAGGTCATACCGTTGAATGGCTTTTAGTAACATCCGGTAGTGTGTCTGCAGTCATTTGTGCCTTTTACCTTTGCCCAATGTCATTTTAGCCTGCTGGCCTATCAACTGCCTCTCCGACATAGCGGTGAAGCACACTCCTAACTAATGACGGTGGCTTTGAATCGAATGAGCTTCCCTATGGGCACAGTGTGACACGGGCAAATGATAGATACCTTATAACAAGAATTAACGTCAAAAGACTTCTCATAAGTCTAGATTCGCACCAAGCAGTTGTCGGCACGAAAGTAAAGTGATGTAGGCCATTGCCATGAAATTAATAACTGTTTGTGAATAATAAAAATTCATGTTTTTTAAGACCCACAAGAGGTCGTTGACCGAAATATTTACTTATGTGAGCTTATGATGGCAAGTGGGTAATAAATAAGAACGTTTGTTGAAAAATGTAATTGGCGTAAATGTCACTGCAAAGAGGAAAGAGAAACGATGAAGTGCTTATTGCCCCTTCATGCTTAATTTGGCAGACTTAAAAGGAGGAGAAAAGTTTCACCCGCACGACCTCACATTCCAAAGACTACACCAACTTTTATTCTTTGACAAAACTGCAATTGTAGTACTTTGCACATTGTTTGCCTCTCAAATTTTGGTCACGGTTATTTGGAGTGGCCACATTGCCTTTGGAGGGCAAACTGGTTCCTAAGCCATGCCGGCAGTAGCATTTCCTTCCTGTTTTACGAATAGACATGCAAATATTTAATCATGTGTCGTTAGGAAAGTCTCGAAAGGAAAGCAGCAGTTATTTCAGAATTATAAATAATGTTTTAACAGAAACAAAACACCACTGCCTAGGGTATAGCATTTTTACTGCGCGGTGACATTTGCTGATCCGGGGGATTCAAAGTATCGTTTCAAATTACGCTACAAATTGCGGTATCGTGCTTTTTATTTATTCCTTGTATTTCGTCTATAGGGAAGATTGTGCTTTCCTAATCGATCGTTTCATAACGTTAGGGCAGTCATATTATTCCGGGTGATTCTCTGGCAATGCTTGATGGAGCCCTTTACTGTTAAAAAAGGCCTCCATAGCACTAATGAGCTTAGGCGTTTGAAATCTCTAGCTATTTTTTCGCATAAATTGGAAGTTTACTTATCAGGTGAAGCTTTATTAGGACCTCCTCACTGCCCTAGTCGATAAAAAGGTTGCAACCACAAAAACCACTCTAGTGAGTAGCCAGGTATCATTAAGAAGCTTGGGAACGCTTTCCAAAAACGGCAGATGAGGATGCCTTCAGGTGCGCTTTAGAGTTTAAGCATTACTTCCTTCACAATTTCTCCCCTTTCCTGGTTTAAGATCACGTGTGGTTGTGTTGGTCATTGCATCCGTCCCTACGAAAATCTCGGAAATGCGCACATAGTGCACATAGTAAAAAATTAGAATACTGTCAGCAAAACTAAATTAAGCAGCTTTGTATCTACTATTTTGCTTGCCTTATAGAGGTAAGAGTAAGGTTTGCGCAATTTGGTTGATCAGCAGGATGAAAACACCTTAGGGACTTTAGTCACCCTTAATTTATTTAGCATAGCGATTGCTGATCAAGACAAAAATCTGACATCAAGTGGAGGTTGCAACTGACTGACTGCTTTGCGTCTTCCCTACTACTCTACAAGAATGACTGGTCCTTCAGCATTCAGTGCACTTTGAAGACATTACGCATAGCTGGATCGTTTATAATGTAGGCGATTGTGACGAGAGGTTGACTGATATTAATGGTCTAGCTATTGCAACAGACTCTGCACCTGACGACAAGTGCATTTAATGAAGAGAATGGACCAATAGATAGATACAGGATGAGCAACTTTGAGATTTGGTTAAATTATAGCCATCTAAAGCTATCAAAACACAATTGTGTCTCCCGAATCAAACGCATGTGACTCTGTCGACGAGCGTAGTGCGTCTGAATTGCACTATAATCTTTGTTAATTTTTAAGCTCCTTTGTTAGAATCCGAGAAAGAGGAATTGGTCATGCCAGTAAATCTGTTAGAGAAATGGCTAATCAGCAAAAGAAGGGAAGCCATTGTGTGATACTATCATGTAGGTTCAATGGCGAAAATTTCCCTCGTACCACAGCTCCTTTGCATGAGGATGCATTTCCACTCTCTCCGCACCCATTATCAGGCAGTATTGCAAGTGGCATAAGATGCCGTTCAACCCAAAAATGCAGAACAATTCAATATGATAACTGATATTGCAATTTATTTGCAGTCTAAGTTTGCTGTGAAATGCTATAAATGAAACTCCTTTAGCATATTAAAGCGATATGAATGACCTAGCACAGATGGCTAGCAATGAAGAATGCTAACTGTACAACCCACTAGCCCGGTATCTCTCAACAGTCTAACTGCCATCTGTAGGCGCAGTGCAAATATTGCACCAGATGACCACGTCCACAGTGCAATGATGCTTCGATTGATGGGTTCGCAGAAGGTGAAATGCTAGGTACCTTAGGTACCTCAATTAGTCTAGTTGGAAGAGAGACTAGTACAAGAGTGGTTGGACAAATGCATAAAACTACCTGTCACACTTATGGGTCAACGAAAGTAGGTAAGTAAATTACAGATTCACGTATAGCAGATTTTGGAATCAACGCCAAAATATAGCAATCCCAGACAAAACATTAGAGTCATCGTGGTTAAAATATCCTTTAAAAGCTTCGCGCTGACCTGATTCCAACGCATCAATCCCCGCTGAAGGTTTTGGAAGGATCTGTTTTTTAGGAATTATTTGCCAATTATTTAGGAATTTGTGCTGTACAGCCATTGCCTGCTCTACAAAGTATACAATGTTTTTAAGTCGAAAAAATTTGGTGTTTTTAATTGCCTAAGGCATCCGTGCACATTAATATAGTGCTTGGGAAAAAATTTGAAATTGGCATAGGAAGCTATTCCAAAACCACTTGAAAGTGGTTTATCTTACCATAAGAGGACTACTAGGAATTTAAGAATCATCTTGCGCAGCGGTGTAGGAATCGGTTGTTAAAACACCAGGCAGCACTCAATGAAATAGCGTTTAGCAATGAATGACTTTTGTGGGCAGAAATACTTACCTGGGGTGATTCACATCTATACAACACCTGAGTCGCAGCGCAGCACGCCTTGAATTCGAAAGTGTATCCAGCCAAAAACCACCGTGTGCGATGGTCTGTCAGCAACAAGGTCATCTGCAACGCTGCCCAACGTTCCTTGTCCAGAGTGCAGGAGACGTTCTAACGAATAATTAGCCAGCCTCATCTTGGGTAACTGAGCTGGTTTTAACCTACTGTGACATAATCTCAGGGGACAGATCTTCCCGTAAGAGTGGTTGAAATATGCAGGAACACGCACAATTGGTCTGCGTTGGGCACAAAATGGGGAGTGGTTTTGTAAATATAGCGGAGGATGACGTCTAAAATGTTTTTTTGCATTGGTAGCTGATCATCTCCTACACATACAAAATTGGTGAAAATTATTTTCCTAGAAGCAGTGCCTCCGGCCAAGAGAATACCACTTGATTGCAAGTCCAGAATGAAGTATGACTTGTGTTTTAGTCAGTTCCACCTAAAGCAGAACACGTTGAGCCCCTCCTAATCTCTCTTGGTAAATAGCCAAGTATTTGCAGCGTCCGTCCATTCTCCTTCGGCTGGAAGGTGAGAACGAAATAGAGGCAGGCGGTAACAGGGTGCAGGATTTGCACCAGAAGATCATGTCTGCTATATGGCAACAAACAGGTGTATGGGATGCGCCATTGGAACAGGGCTTCTCTTCGAATTCCCTACTATTGCGTTAGCCGCACCACTAACGTACATTTGCATACAATTTCGCAGTCTGTGTCAAAGAAGAAGCATTTTTAAAAATTGAGTTTCTCAAGCTCCCGCAAACAGCTGAGGCAATCTCAAATCGTGGAAATACCTACTTGGGTAGAAAATAACCTACTTAATCACTTTTACATCCTTCATGTGGCGAGAATTCAAATTTTACTTAACTTAGCATCATCGTTTATTTTTATGCAACTCAAGCGACGCCTGGGCTGTACACGGCCCCTGTGAACCTAGAGGCGTCAGCATTCCTCCATGTGGTTTACTGGCTCTGAAGTTCTTCATTTCTGGTGTCGCTTTTCTTGTCAATAGCCTTCCTCTTGCAAAACACGAGGACCGTGACCTTAAAGTCATCCATCGTGTACCCCATCCGATCAAGCCAAATGTAGTACACGTCTTCTTCTGTAACAATTTACCTTTCTTCTCAACCTCGGCAGCTTAGTTTGCCTGATCTAGTAGCGATAAGCTTGGGACATATACATAAAATCGCCTTGCTCTCGGTGCATTTTTCTACATTTGGTCGGAAGTAATGTGAAAAATGGTGGCTCTATGATCCTAATTGGTGCAACGTTTTCCATAAAGGTGACGAAATGACCGAAGGGGGTTCACAATCATGCAAAGGTTAAAACAATTTCCTAACATTCTATCCATGCCTGTCATTTGCTTCTACGCGTGCCTCCACTTAGTCTACCTTTCATTCCACTGCAACTGGTAGAAGGCTGCATCTGCCAATGTGATAGAATTGCGTGCTATTGTAAAGTTAGTCAGGTGACATGTTTACACGAAGTGATTACACTCAACTACAGCTAGAATCAATGTTTACACATGGTAAAGGATAAGCTGCAAAATTGCGAAAAAGCACACCTTTGAGAGTGCTGCATCAATGATTCTGACTGCCGCTTCATAAAATGCACCTCACCTTCATGCTTAAATTGTGTCTTTATTTGCTTGCACATCTCAATAATGCTTGACTGTGTTGATGGAAGCGAACGTAATTAGCCTTGAACTGCTTAACGTCGGCCAAAAAGTTTTCTGCATACGAACTCAGGAACTTCGATCGTTGCTATTTGGACCTCTGTCCTGATGTCATCGTAACGCTCAACGGCTGTTCGTGATTCCTCGACAAGGATCATGCATGCTACGTGTTGGAAGCATGACAATTAGGGTCAGGGGGTGTCCCTCCATTCTGTTTGTAATCGTCTGGCTGCTGTTTCAACTCTCCTCTGGCCACGTCATGTTTTGGTCTTTATCACAGTTCGCATGTATTTGTGACATCGCTAAAAAGACGAAACACGTTACAGCATCCCGTGCAGATGCCGGCAGACAAGGCAAGGTAAAGTAGACAAACAAATTAGGGGATATGAAACGGTCTGGCAGTTAATGCATAAAAATGGATGAAAATTTGTGCATTTGTCGTGTGTCTAACTCTCGATACCGACTACTGTCACTTGGATGGTCATTGTACCTTCGTCGGGTACGCTGCACTCTAGGTCACGCTAATGGCTTTATTCCCTTGAGCACACTGAAAATATTTTTTTTCTTACGCATTATTGCCGACTTTATTCCTTAAGCGACTCTCAAAGAGCTGTATTGGTGTTCGCAAAATGCATTTCTACATGCGCGTGTCAAGCGGTTACGTTTAAATCCTACACGTCGACACTTGGATAAATTTAAGGGCACAATCATGCGCATCATTGTCGCTAAACGTCTTTGACATGGTTTATTAGACTTTTCTAGACTAAAAGGTGCAGGAAGCACGTGCTGAAGAATGTAAAAGAAATTCGTAGGAGATATGAATTTGACAAAATAAGCAATGCACAATTGGGCTGTAATTAGTAGATCCATCCAAAGTGCTGAAAATTGCAGCAACGAGAAGGATCACCGTATCCGAAAAAAGTTATTGTGTGTGGGAGAATGGTTTCCAATTATTCAGTGAAAGTGATGCGAGCAAGGCTCCACTCACTCTCCACATGGGGGTAGGCAACTCATCTACCCGTCTATCATTGTCACGGGTACCAAGAAGTGGATTTGTGGCATCAAAGTTTGCTAGAGCTTTCTTGATCTTATTGGGTGTCAATTTGGATTTCGCTAGCGCCTTGAATCACGTGACACTGTCACCACCTGCTGGCCACCATTTTCAGCAGGTGTGTAATGGCGATTGCAGCATGCAGTATGCAGCCTTGAGAAGCAAGAGATCACGTCAACCACCCACGGTGTCTTTTGAAGTGACTTTAGATGTCAGTTAACTCCTGCAGTATCTGAGCGCCTTTTAAAATTGTGCATGAGGCAGGACCGAAAAAAAGACGCGCAGCGACTTTGGGAGCTTTATCATTCTTTTATCCTCCAGTAACCGCAATTTTATTGCTTCTCTTCTGGCATCAATTCGTACTGGTTTGGTCGCAATGCTGGCCATCAAAAGGGCTAGACTCCGCGCAAATGCCTTTGTAGCAAACACTACCCATTGGCCAACTCGTGTGCCATGACCTATGCAAAAGGTGTATGCTTCTAAAGGCTTCTTTTCCTCTGATATCTCACATGACCTACCAAAGTCAGTGATGAGGAAATGGCCTGAGTCTGAGAGGAGCACATTCTCGAGTTTGAGGTCAATGTGCACAATGCGCATGGCATGAGGACATTGCAGACCACAAATGCTTCCACGGGAGTAATGTCACGCATCACCTCCAGGCATGTTGTCAAGGTGGTAGACAAGAATAAGGAGACTGAGACCACTACCTTTGCATAGCACGATGGTGGGTGATCCGTTAATCCTCAGACTGGTTTTGATACAATCCATGCCCCGAAAGAATGCGGCTTTTGCAAGGAACGCTTATTATAGCCGGAAGGGGTTGCAGAAAAATGCGTTTAATTGCATATGACGCAGTCACGTTATATCCTTAAGTGAAAAGTGCCTCTAGAAATAGGCCGTGGTAATTGCACAGGCCTATCTTCGGCAAGACTTATTAATGAAGTGAAGCATATGCTACAAGTAAACCAATTCAATTTATCTTCCTTAGTGGCGCGTGTCTATATGTAAGCCAATCAGCTACGAATGAGTTTTCTGCTAGCTCTTTGCATATGCTACGAACCTAAGCGATGCGAGTACGCGAAGTTGTTTGTCTGTATCTTCGTGGCCTGCAGGTTCATAGCAATTAACTGAATTTAAATAAAGGAAGATTATTCATTTCTCTGTTTAACAGGAAGAAAATTATGGTGATAGTAAAGATAGTGGCGACTTTGCTGACTGTAGGGAAAAGGCAATCCACGTAGTGGAATTAACTTTTTCTTAGGTGAAAGTGCACACGCAATATAGTTGCCAATATGTTTGAAGGCCTGCATAATGAACCCGTTGCGTTGATGTTAAGCATACTGTTGCATAATAGTAAATAATGCATAGATGCAGAGAGGTCGGCATTGGTTTAGGAAGGTGGCTGCCTATGAAACGTTAAAGTGGTTAAAAGTTTGTGTGATGTTAACAACACTTATTTAATTGGCGCTAGGAGATGTGTGGTGGAGAAAAGCAGCCGATAACGCTTAGTTGCCTAGTGAAATGTGTCTATCAGTAACATTAAGCAGGACCACGTTGCCTCATTAAATTAAAAATGCCGTGTATGGTTCTTTTCGGCAATTGTGGAGGATGGAACCACCACCGAAACTAAGCAAATGGAATTTCTGGGATCGCTCCTGAAAGCAACAACGAATGTGGGCTCTTCTAAAATGTAAGCTATAAACTTTTAATACGGGTTGCAGGTGGCTTGGGTACTAGCAATTATAATTGAGCGGTGCGGCAAAAATGGTATTGTTGACTTTTTCTTTCTTTCTCTTTTCGCTAGTGCTGCTCCAATGAACGCATTTAGCCACCTCTTTGTACTCATTCAAATCTCAATGATGCCAAATAAGTTAAAGGTTGAAGTCCAACGCGTGAGCAATTGGCACGCAAAGAATAAAACCAGAAGTTGGTAAACACCTCACCCACATTATCGTGGCTGCCTATCACGGTGACTTATCCATTGGCATGACTTGCATGGTTCACACAACACACGCAGCAAAACATTCTTCGAGTTTCGACAGTAAACAGGAGCTAGGTTAATCTTCTAGAGTTCGCATTCGTCAACCACGTTTATGATTGGAGCACAATCACTAAAGATTAATGGGTGAGACGTCCTGCTCACCTAAAGCGCTGTAAAAGATTTATGCGTCTAGAGAAGCATGGAGTGGGTCTTATAAAACGGACAAAACAATGCACCGCATTTCACGACACCCAGCTGCATTTACTTTAGCGGCAGCCTCTCTCCTCACTTCATTTACGGCCTTCAAAACGAAAGCATACACCACGAGGGAGCCACGTAGGCATGATGGCAGTCCCATTGATAGAGACTAATGTTATATTGTGATTGATGGGGAAATTAATGATCTTTTGGAGGACAATTATATTCATAGAAGAAGAGAGACACGAAGCGGTGAGTGCACCAACATTTGTTTGCTTTACGCTTACATGCTTACTCACAGTAACGTGGTGTTTCAATAAAAAGCAAAATTCTGTCACCTGTCAACTGTACCAGCTTTTAGAGAAGCATCAGACCTTGCCCAAATAGCTGCCTATGCTCAAGCCAATGAATGTAATCCGTTTGTTTTAAGATCCCTCTATATTCCAGAAAGCCCTCCTTCGTGGCTTCCTTTCTTCTTGCCTTTACAACAGCGCACTTGATGGGAGGTTTGGTTGCTTTGATAGATTTCTATTCGAACTAACACAGACCACCATGACAGTTCCTCATTCTCCATGGGTCAAAGGTGGCAAAGGCGTTGCTTATTACTGTCAGCATCTGCAAGCAGTAGAAGCGATAGAGCACAGGAGCGAAGGATGCATGATCGCTGAACTGCATCTGTGGTGAGAATCCTGCATTTGGAGTTGTGGACGTAGCATTTACATTAATCGTTCACAAAGATCCTCTTCAGATAGCGCGACTGATGTGCATGATCCATTGGAAGAACAGTTGCAATGCGATGTTATAAACCAGTCATCGTTGCTGTCCCATTCCTAAAAACTGGCTGAAGTAGATAAAAATACTTAACGATTCGTTAAAATAATTTTCTTTGCTGTGGAGACTCTGAGCACTTTCTACAATAAAAGGTAAAGGACCTTAAAAATTAAACCTGAATAAGATTAATTAGTTCATCACCTTGTGCATTAAATGACAAATTGGGTGATAAAACTCAACGCGTTTCTATCTGATCCATCAATAAATGAAGATTGCACAAGGTATTGTCACCATGTCAACAAACCAGCAAGCACAAATGACAGTTATAGAACAAAACAGTGAGATGGTGTTTACGGCGGAAAATCCCGACTTATCAAAGGTGAGCTGTCAAGGACCTATAAGACCTTCCCACGTTGCCGTGATATCGACTTTGACGCCAACAACAACAAGGTTTATCACTGCTCCATTAAGTGAATCAAGACTCGCTTCCCTGCAGGTCTCAGAGATCATTTGATAAGACAGAGATTTGAACAACGAGGTTTAATCCGCATAGGAAGTCAATCACAATTGACAGCAACCATTACTTCAAATAATGCAATTCGATATAGAATTTTCGAGAGGAGAAGGCATTGGGCGAAACCAATGCATAAAATTCCATCCTAGAGGTGGTCTCGCGAACACGACAGGTTAGCGTAAACAAGGGGTCAAAGTGCTGATGGGAATAGGAATCCGAAATGATTTCCGCTCTCACCTTCCCAAAGTACCATCGTTCCATTTCGTCGTAAGCCTCCTGCTCATAGTCAGCGTGGAATTTATTAGCCGAGATATGCGGTGCTCTTTTCAGCAGGCTGACATGCTCCTTGCCCAAAATGCATACGCCACGCACAAATTTTGTGTTACAAGGCAAATCGTAGCCCATCCACATCACATACTTTCCCAGGAAATTCATTCGAACTTCAGAACTTGGCAGAGGAGAGGTGAGACAGGCTCCAGGCAGTTTTAGATGCGGATTGTAAGCAAGAGTGGGGAAGAATAATTCATCCGGATGCTTGAAGGCTTTGTGTTTAGCAATCACACTCCGAATCGGTTTTACTTTTCCGCCAAGAATCGCCTCTTCTAAGAACTCACGACGATACGCACCGTAGATGGAACCCTTGAACCAAGTGGCCTGCAAATAAAATACAACTGTAGATCTAGACATTTGATGCTGTACAACAGAGGAGGATGGAGGAAACTCACTCCGAGTGGCAGCTTTGCATCTCCTACCCAATCCTTGTGCTCATCGATGGAAAGGGATTCAATGAGATTGGAACCGTTGAGAGCCTTCAGGGCTGCAATTAATTCAAGGTTGGTGCGGAGAGGAAAATCCTGTCCCACTAAGTTGACTAGGTACTTCCACGAGGAATGTCGTCGAAGAGCCTGTGCTCCGCAGATCAGTTGAGGCGGTAGGACGCTCTCATCACCCCAGTTCACCTCAACACGCTAGGAGAGTGGAACCAGTTCCACATTTGGACCGAAACAATATGCTATGCCATTCAAAGCATCTACGAAGTGCTGGTCTGACCGCAAATCAGCGTGGATGCAGTAGTTGTTCTTTCGATAGACCATTCACAGTAGACGCGCTATCTGCAGAGGATCTTTGTGAACGATTAATGTGAACGCTATGTCCATCTCTGCACCCCTGTCGTTCACAACGGGAAATTCGCGGCAAAAAAGTAGGCAGTTTAAATGATGTGGCGAATCGACGGTGATGAAGTAGTCCGGTTCACTTCCCAGTGTTCCATCAACGGCTTCTTTCCTCTCCATCATAGTAACAAGGATAAGAATCAAGAACATAGCTGCTATGCTTAAGATTGCTCTAAGATTATCCCCTCTGTGGTGATGGTTGTTCATGGTGGTGTCTACAAATGAACAATAATAGGTCAACCTCAGAAGAGTTCCTCATAGTTTCTAAACATGCACTTATTGGATGAAACGAAGCATGTATGCTCATTAGCTGAAGTGGTTGCCTAAGTTGATCCGCTCAAGTGTTGTTACCTTTGCTGGAGAATGCTCCACAAGCTTGACGATAGTTTGAGTGAATGGCGCTGAGGCGTGTGAGTATGTGGATGCCATCATATGACTGCACTCAGGCGATTACAGCAAAACAATCAGGTGAATTGGCACGTAAAGTTGTTTGGGAAGCCGCCAATAAGATTGCTGTGAGGTCCTAATCCCACCTAAAGCAAATATATGCGAGGAGGGTGCAAGGGCATTAGGCAATTTGCTTGCAGAAATGTGAAGTTAAATGGGATGGGTGGACTTGAGGGTGCGTTGGTTACTCCCTTCTCTGCGAGACAACTTTATAATTACCTACCACTTTTGGAAAGCGTGTAATTTTGGGACACTCGAAAGTTCGAGATCTCCACCAAATGAATGCTGGCTGCATAAGTGAGAAACAAATTTTTTCAATGGAGTATGATACCCTTAGGCTCTTTACATCAGCAGGTACAAATGCATGTATATTCGGTGGCGCAGAGATGGTAATTGAGGTCTCATAGCTAAAAAGCAGTCGTCTTTTGCCTTCAAGCACAAATACGTAGTAAGCAGTGAATGCAGTGGGGAATATATTACGCATGGATGGGTGCGCATGATTTATTTTTGAGGCTGGAGGCAGTTGTTAACTGTTTGAATGTGAGAATGAATTCATTTAAGTAGTTTGGTACAAATGTGCATGTTGAAATGCAGAACTGCGTCAGGAGAACGCAGGATATTCATGAGCTAAATATTTTGTAAGTTAGCGTTCTCTAACGCCCTGGACGATTCTGCTAACAGTTGTTTTACCCTCTTCCCTTTATTGTTTAGCAAGCACGTGCACATGTGTGCACAATAAGACCATTTGCAATGACAACACGATGAGCACTTGGAACTGAGACTGATGCACAAAACTGCTTTTCAGCAAATTTCACAATCAAAGATGCTGTCAGCATTAAGGATCTCGTATTCCCGAAATATTACCCTTTCCTAACTCAGGCTGCTATCATCGCCATCTCCGTGTTCACAAAATGAGCATCAAATTGTGAATGAAAATTGCACTGAATGCCAAGTTAATGCAACAAAGGCATCAATTTAACTGTTTACCACAAGAAATTAATTCTGCGTGGTCAAGTGCTGTTTTGCATGCATGCCTAAACCACCAATCATCTTGGCTATGACAGCTGTTTTTCGATGTTTATGGTGGCTGCCGAGGGGAGGTTCTCCAGATCCACCTCAGTCCACATCCAACATACGCAATGACGACAGTCTCTTTATGAAATAAGGAGGTGGTGGGGTTGACCACCGATTCATCTTACCTCCTGCGGATCCTCTTTATCTTCCAACGCCTCTGTCTCAGCATTACCCAACAGACAGACCACCCCATTATACTGCTTGCAGCATGGTATTATCAGGACCCTACGCTTACTGCACACAACCCGCTTCCTACAATTAGTAAATTTTGCCACCCCTCTTCCTCACAATCCATAATTTTACTCAATTGGAAAACTCATGGGGTACTTTCGCAGTTGCACTTTAATTGCTTGGAAAACATTACCTCTCTACACGCAAACGCTTGCATTCTGAATGCACCACTATTGTGGTTTGTCACTGTATGGCTAGTGAAATGGCTAGCAGGTACGATGTCGTCTCAACTTCCTCCTGATAGTGGCCAAATGCCTTATCTCATGCATTGACTTGTTGGGAGCATGAGCCGATTCGCATATATTTTGCGGCCTACTCATCCGTATCTCAGTAGCACGCAAAATAATAGTCCCAAAATTAGTATTTTGCAAGTATGAGGAACTAAAATAGGACCTAATTATGGCTATGTTGCAAAAAATTCTCCTTTTTCGGCTGGAGCCATTGTTCTCAGTGTTAAATTTTGCTAGCCTTACTTAACGAATCACCATCTTTAAGTCATTTTGGTGCGCCCCAAATAGTCACCACTGCAACATTACTGTAGTGAGGAGGCATTCAAGAGATATAAGTGGTAGGTAGGTGGATGCCGCAATGATGCCTCTCTCTAGCAATTACTCGTTCTAGGCACAACTGAAACGTATAATCAAAAGCACAATGAATTACGGCGCAAAATCCCCGAGCGAGTTTATCCACATTATTCAAATTTTTGCATGCACAACTGGTTTGATAACTCTACTATCGCAACTACAATTTATTGAATGAGCAGCAGTACCTCAGTGCGCTGCACACGTAATTCCCTCGTGATGTCAAATTGACGGTCATACTCTACCACGGTTTCCTTCCTCGTGCAGCTATCATCCGCATTTGTAAGCAATCTCGGCTGCATCAAAAGGTAGGGGAACGCTTACAAAAGTAATTTATTCTCTTAGCCTTCGAAATCGAATAATCGCAGTTCTTTGCTTGGAAATCAAAACAGTTTGTTACTAACACCTATGCAGACATTTATGTGAGTAGATCAGGAAAGCAAATGCTGATCCGCAGGGTAGTGAGATGAGCAATGGGCATTTTACTGCTACCTAGGTAAGTCTGGCAGTTCTACATGACACAGTGAAATGGTGCATTGGCTTAGTGAGTATTATTGCCGAGACCTCAGAAAGCGTAAGACATGCTTGTGATGACGACCACAGATCTGCACCATCCAAAGTTGGATGAAGCGCCTCAAAATGGCAAGTGTAAATGTGCCTTGATAAAGTGCAATCCAAGCGGTAAGTATAATCTAATCTGAACTGAATTGTTGGCAGTTATCTTAAGCGGCTTGCACACAACTTAGTCACTTCCTACTTACCTCAAAGTCTTCGAACATGTCATAAAATGATGGTGTTATATTGCAAACTGCCAAACGCTGAGTGAGTAACATTAGTTCACGATTTCATTCAAAGCATCCACGAAGTACCAGTTCGACTGAAAATTGCCATGGAGGGCGAATCAGCAGCGACGAAGTTGTCCCATTCTCTTCCCGGTGCTGCATCAGCAGCTTTATTCTCCTCAACATTATGAGAGAGGTAGAAAGCAGGGACCAACATTGCACCAAGAGCAACTGCTCTGTAGTAATGGATGTTCATGGTGATGAGTGCAAATGAAAGAACTACCGACAACACATTAGTTTTGCGGAAACCTTCTTAATGGACCTTCTAAAGTTTGTTTTTTGACAGCTCTAATGGTTTGCATGCCAGTCAAATGTTACCACCCCTGCTGGCAGATGTTCTACTAGCTTGACCACTAATTGGGTGAATGGCAGTGGGGTGTGTAAGCACACGAATGCTATCGCATGACAACACGGGCAATGGTGTTGTTCCTGCCTTCTCCACGGGACAACTCTACACTTACTTAGTATTTGCATGATTAGCAGGAGATTGTGATTTTCTTGGTTTCCAACAACAATAGGAGCCGACTTCTCTTCATCTCTACTAGCAAGTACGACATGCTCATCCCCTTGTTTACAAATTTCGACCTGTAATGTTGTAGCGGAAATTTGATGCTGCAGGCATGTGTGTTTTTGGAATAGCGAGCATGTAGGTTCTTTGTTTTCAGAATGCGTAGCGAATTTGTTTTTCCCCATGTAATTCACTATGCTCAAAACGAAAATTGACCCCTAACAAATTCTAAAGCAACCTTAGCACAGTGAATGAATAAATGCAACTAAGCGATCGTGAGTTCAAGTGCTATCCTAAGTTCCTTTGACAGCACCTCTTGTACATCAGATACTTTTCCACATCGCGATGCGCTGCTAAGGCATTTCGGTCTAAGCAAGAGTTAAGATAAACAGTTTTGGAATTAGACTTTCCGAGTATTTTTTTACAAAATATGATTGTGACATGAGCATGAATATTTGAAGGGAAGCAGGGCGCATTAGCTGACCTAATCTGCTAACTAGATTACACGCAAAAGGCTAATAAGTGCATCAAATCCATTCATCAAGCGTTGTTTAAGCGTCTTATAAGGCTTGTGCTGTTCACAAATGACCTTTTAGATAGGAGGCTGGAGGACATCCATAATAGACTTCACCACACCGTGTCTAGTGATCAGGCGAACCGCACTATTTTCTGTCCTATCTACCCCAAAAGGCCTCAGACAGATGGTTCTGCAGCATTCTCCTTGACTAGGGCGCAGCCAATTCAATAGTGTAACCCTAGGCTTTCCCAAACCTGCGCAACAAGATTTGCACATTTCCCTTCCCTATAAAACTACTCTTAGTAGAAGGGAGGAAGATGGCTGTAAAAGGGGAGACATCGTAATCATTCTCACCTGGTAAAAGACCTGGACGACACAGTTTGTTCCATGCCCAGAACTAGCTTGGGGTGTGATACTTGGCGTTGATTTCCTTCGTAACACCTATGCGGTTCTCTATTTCACAGCGTTGTAGGGAGGCAAATACAGTCAACCTTCTACTAAACATGAATGCAGACGTAATCTGTACTGCGCTGTTAAGATTGCTACTGTTTCCACTAAGTGCTTAGATGACCTTTGCTCGGACAGGATGAGAAAGGAACTACGCTTATTGCTGAGTAGAAGTTCGAACATGTTCTCATGGTAAGGAGTGAATTCCGTAATAACAAGCATCGTCAGGCATGCTATATCTACTGGTAAATTTAGACGCATTTGACAACTGCCCTAAAGCATAACGCTGCCTCGTCTGGAGGATATGAAACCGCTGGTGGAAGAGACGATAAATGATGAGGTTGTGAATCCAATTAAGACGTTATAAGCCTCTCCAGTCAAACTAGTGAAGGAAGTGACGGTATCCTGCGGCATTACATTGCTTACAAGAAGTTAAACGCCTCATGCAAACTAGCTATTGGACTTCCTGCACAGATGAAAGTGGTTCGCCACGCTGAACATAAAATCGGGATATTGGCAAGTAGAAGTGGTGAAAACAGAAAAAGAGTACTTGCAAAGAATGTCCGCCTACTGCCAAAACGAAGCCCTTTGGACAGCTAAACGTCCGAGATAAATATTTTACCGGCAGCATCTGTACCAATTAAAGGGCGACTAATTGACAAAACAACTGAGAGTCACATTGTGCCAAGAGGGAAATGAATTCATTGGGCCCTTACAAAGATCAATGTGGGAGGCACTTTGCTGGCGATTGGACAAAACAACCCCCTTTATGAATGACTTAGTGAGGCAAGCCTATTCCTTCTCCTTTGCCAGCATGCGTCAAGGCAGTAGACTTCCACGTGACACTGCATGTGTCTATTCAATAGACTTGACTTTAAGGAATCCAGATGAGATGGATTAAAATTCGTTGCCAGTATTCAAAAGTGGGGCGAACCTGGCGGCACATGGTTCCCAAAGACTCATTCATCAGAAAAGGAAACAGAACTTGTCACGCAGTCAACTCACCAAGTCGCAGAGCAGTTATAACAATGCAACGTGTTCCAAAGAGACCAAGCAGTTGCTGGAGTACATTACCAAATGCAATTCATTGCCTCACGCGATTTCGCTCATCGAATTGGCTGACATTTGATTGTACTTCCCACGCCATCGGATCATTTATCCTAACAGTCGATGTCGTAGCAGAAAATCTCACTATCGCACGCATGTCTCAAATTGGAGCGGGACAGGATGTGACCAACCATCCATCCAAACCGTCCGAAGTGATGACAGTGGCATCATTCGCATTCAATTCTGTTCAGTACTGCTTCTACGCTCACAGAACACATATTCCGCCGGATGGTGATAATTAATCTTCATCGAGCGAAGTCAGGGTCCACAACGTCTTTGACAAGAAGGTGAAGGGGAGAGCCAAGTGGTTGATAGATTTTCAACTGCATTCAAACGAACGAACCAATTTACACCCCACCAAGGCACCATGAGGTGAAACAATAAACGTGACTGGGTATTGTGGTTGAAAAAGAAAGTCTAACATTGAGTGTAGTTTTTCGTAGGCTCTCATTCCAGCAAGCAGTTGCATAATGGAAATGGACAGATAAGTGTGCGTGAATAAAATAGGCACTTAGTTGAGGGAGCATAAAGAATGAATAACAGGTACTTACCAATGCTACAACTCTTTTCAAGAACTTGGGTCGCATTAATGAATATCCAACCTCATGAAAATAACAGACCATTTAACAAACTGGCGCAACATTCTTATTTAATCGCTAAAAGTGTTGCATAAAAAGGCGTTGCACTCAAAAGAAATGTTTTAACAGCCGGCTCATTTGGACCTTGCGTTTACTCAAGCAGGTAATTGTGTACAAAATAAAGCAGCCCGACAAGCCAAGGAACTTACTGACGGCAGCTAATAAGTGAGCACCAAATGGTTCGCTTCTTTTCAACTTTGCCCGAAAATAAATCGGCATAAAGGTAGCACACCACTTATGCACTGCACTGACAAAATTCAAATTAGTGCTGGTCACATCATGCCAATAAAACACCTAATTCTGGAAACAGAGAGATTGGGGGCTGCTGGCATGACCTGGAGGCCAGCCAACTGGCTAATACAACACGTCTACCCCAGTGATGGAAATCGGCAGTCCATTCAAACAAAGTATTACATAGTTTGGTGGATCGCCTGAAATCGACTTAGTCTAGATCATAGCTGTAGAGAGATCACTCCTTTCCTCCTCCCCCTTCTTTCAACCATGCTATTACAAGGTTGGGTGTTCTGAGGTATCCTCATCATGGATAGGCGAGAAGTACTATATGGGAGTGTTTGTGATGGAGAGGAGCCAGGTGCGTCCACCACCAGGTCGAACCTGTCCTTCTGCCTCTCGACTAAAAAGCACATTTAAAGAACATAAGTACTACACAGTCCCCTCGAATTCCGAGCGCCATCGCCGGTTCTACTTCCGTTGGTTGCCCTTAATTATGCCATTGGGAGCTATTCTTTCTCTTACAATTGCGCAGACTTCACATCTTATTGTGATGAACCGGTATTGACTGAGTACGAGTTTCTGCATTTCGGACGAAGTAGTTTGTAGGGGAGAGAACTTTTGTTTCATGGAAGTGGTCTCTATACCAAGAATAGTAACATGTTCGATGTGTTGTGGGTAGAGGAATCGGCCTGTATAATCGGGCGAAATCTTCTTCTTGGTAGATATTGAGTCGACTGTGCCTTCATAGCATCTCGTTTGCCTTCTATAAGGCGTTTGTAAGTGTCGCAAAGCTATACTGAACGTCTTTCTCGGCTTATCCCTTCTTTTAGACGTAGCACTTACTGCAAGGCATTGTCAGTTGCCACTTCCTTAATCAGTGGAAAGATATCAAAGGGAGATCTCATTTCCCTACCCTTGAACAACTTGATCAAAGAAACACGTTTGATGCGTGGAATACAGCCCTGGGCGTAGAAAGGGTGCATCCTAGGTTTAAATACCAATCTTCAGGCTGTCTCTTTAGTAGAAGTCTTCAACGGTCCTATCAGAGTGCAATTCGCTCTTTCTGCTTTTCCGTTGTCCTGTGGGTGCCCTAGTGTCGCACGCATCTTTGTGAATTCGATTGACTTGCATAGTTTATTAAAGAGTCGGCTTTAGAAGTTGGGAACTTGATCGCCATGTACTGATTCAGGCACCACGTTTTTGCAGATCCAACGGTTGAAAGGCTGACGCGACCATTTTGGCGTCTTGCGACTTCATGGGTTGCGCTTCGACTGCTTTTGTGAAATCGTCAAATGTAACCAGAATATATCGGTTTTCCCTCTTAATAATTAGTAGCAGGGGGCCCATGGTGTCTACCCCCACTCCTTCACCCGGCAACCCCGTAGGCATGGGCCGTAGAGGTGCGATTGATGCGGAGTGAGGCTTCTTGAAACTGTCGCAAGTGATGCAGGTTCGGCAGAAGTCTATCTGGTCTGGGGTAAGAGAGGACCACCAATGGTGTTTGCTCGAGGCATCCGCCATCTTTTTATCACCAAAATGCCCTAATCACTCACGCAACTTTTGAAAGATCGTTTGTGTCAAGGAACCTGGAACAGCTAGGCACTTGGGAGACGTAGCATCTTCTTGATACTATGTAAAAACTCATCATTTAGGGAGAATTTAGACTACTGTCAACAAACTCCTCTGACCGCTTCACTGGTCGGGTTCATCCCTTCCGCAGTGAGTCTATACGTGAATGCCCGAAACCGCTTGTATGCCAGAGCTGTGATGGATCAATACTCTGCGTGTTCCTCCACTATTAGCTAGTAGGCTTGCTTGAATGTAGCGTACCCAATACACCTTTATCCCTTTCTGCTGAGAAGGGTCTGTGGAACAATGCATTTTGCGCTGCTATGTGTGTTTCCTCTTCTGGACTGCACTGTCAAGCCATATTTCTGCAGTTCCCCGTGCCAGCGTACAAATTAACGGTCAATCGCCTGCACTGTTTTTGATCAAAATAGTACTTGGCAGTCCGTTCTCATTGTAATCTGTCTCGCTATCAGGTGGTGTTTAAAGTGTAGAACCATTGCATAGATGGCTAACAGTTCACGCTCCGTTGCACTTTTCTGTGTCATTTTGTTGAGTCTGGCACTGGCGTAGGCGATGACATGTTCCCTGCTTTTTCGCCTCTGCCAAAGTACACAGCCCATGGCTACATGCTGGCATCAGTGTCCAGTAGAAAAGGAGGTGCTTTGTTCTCGCAGTTTGGTAAGGCTAGAATCGGAGCAAAGCAGAACAGAGCATTCGCTTTAGTTCCCTAAAGGCGTCATCATGTTTGTTCCTCCACCTGAAATTCTTTCTCACTTGCTTCTCGGTTATCTTTTGCAGAGGACTGGTAATCCTACCGAAGTCTTTAGCAAAGCGCCTATGGTAGTTTTGCGAGTCGTAAAAACTGCAAAGCACCGACTGATTGGTTGGAATCGGCCAAGATGTCACCCGTTTCGCACAATCTTCGGCGATCGCCATCACATCAGACAAGACTGAATGCCCCAGAAGAGTGACAGAACATTGAAGCAAATGGCAATTCCTAAATTCAAGGCTAGTCTTGCATCTCGGAGACGATTCAGCACTAGCCTAAGATTGGTATTGTGCCCACGAACGCCTTTACTAAAGCCAGCAATGTAATTGGGGTAGATTGTGCAGTGTTTTGGAATGGGCCTAATTAGTGCTGTCTGAATTAGGCGCTGGAGGGTAGCCGCAGCGCTACAGAGTCCGAAAGGCATTGCTTAAAATTCACACAACCCATTCGGCACTATGGAAGCTGCCTTCCCTCTGTCTCTCCGCTACTTCCACTCGCCAGTTTCCGGGTTTAAAGTCCGGCGTGGGAAACCGCTTTGATCAACACAAAGATTCAATGAGTGATTAGCGTGAGCTAATGGCAAATTATCCTTCTTAGATACGGTTTTTAACTTTTGTAGTCAATTTACAGCCAAAGACTACAGTCACAGTTCTTTACCAGTGTGACTAAGGGGCCCATGGTGGCTTGGATGGCTTTAAGACCTCATTTTTGATCATCTCTTCTACCAGACGATTCACTTCTTCCAGGAGAGACAATGGTACGCGTCTCGGTGGTTGCCAAATGAGTCTAGCTTCATTGGTGTCAATGGCATTTTTGACGGCATTTGTTCGTCCGACTTTTGTTCCTTGCCATGCAAACATGTTCAAATACTTACTAAACGATGAGTTCAGTTTCTTCCTCTCACTGTCGGTGATGTGCGTTGACTGTGTGCAAAGCTCATCTAAGTTGTTGATGGAAACATCTGCAACCTCGAATAGAGCACTACAGATTTCGTCGGTGCCCTTTTTGGGTGAGAAACGACTGAGTTCGGTTCTTTGTACTACTGGGTCATTAAGGTACCTTCTCCGAGCATCACACGCAATAAATTGTGTTACGCAGATTTTTTTCCCATTGACACTTCCAATGACGTGTCCCCTTTTACCATCATTATACTTCTCTCTGCTGAGAGTGGTTTTGTAGAGGAGGGGCTGGTACAAAATTTGTTGTGCGGCTCGGTAAAACTTGGGTACTCACTATCGACTTGACTGCGTCCAAGTCAAGAGAAAAACAGCAGGGATATCCATCTAGCTTGCCGAGTACTCGCATAAAATGGATGGGAACCGTTCGAAGGTGGACAGGATAAGGAAAAGTGGGACCCGCCTGCTCCTGGGACATTGCGCGATTGAGTCCAACGTGGTCATATCGATCAGACGCCTGAGACATCGGGGTCAAGAGGAGTTCCTGACGCTTCCTAATCACAGACTCAAACAACTAGTTGAGATCGTTGGTCGTCACGGAGTGGAACTTTACCGTAATGATTGGTGATGAAACTCCTACTCAGCACTTAACGACCACCCAGTTGGTCACTCTGCTTGGAGGAGAATCTCTAGAATCTTGTTCCACTAGGCGTTGCAGGTCCCAAGCCCACTTCTCATCATCTTCTTCTCCTGGTTTTTGGGCATGCTGGAAGGACAATCCTGTCCATGACTGCTCTCAACGGTCACTGGCCAGTTTGGCTATCATCTAACAGCAACGACCGATGTCGGAATCAGCAGTGACTCCTGCAGACTCTACCGCTGAGGGTATAAGTGAAGGTTGAACCTACCGGTGCTCATCTAGTCTTCCAAGTTCATGCCTTATTTGAAGTGAGTTAGGTCCACCAACTCTGCCATCGGTGTGGAGGGATCTCCCTTTCTCTTCTCTTCCCTTCTTCCACCCCTGTTATTGCAAGACTGGGTGTTCCGCGATGCCTTTATTATAATTAGGCGAAAAGCACAACAGGAGAGTGTCTATGACGGAAAGGCCTCTAACTCTAAAGGGAAACCAGGTGCGCCAAGACCAAGATGAAGCTGTCCTCCTACCTCTCGTTTGCGAAGCATATACAGCCACCAACGTCTCTCGCCTTCGTTCGTTTCAAAGCGCGCAGTGCATGACGAGTTTTGATTTCTAGCGTAAGTTGTATTTAAGTGCTTTCTGTGGTTTCTTCTCCCACAGTTCGTGCCTTTAGGCAGCAGTGAGTGCCACTTCCAGCAGCACTAAATGTTTCACTTCCATCACACCTAGGTTGACATTACTTTTAGTAAAGCAGTGTGTTTAATGTAAAAGCGTTTGGAACAAATTTAATAAATGGTTGTTTGTGTAAGAGGGCTTACACTCAATCGAGTTGCAGTGTTTGCATCGTTATTCCCGACTTGCAGGCGTCAAATAGGTAAAAATTAAGAGGTTGGGCACGTAGGCCTTCCGTCCAAGTGCTGAAGACACTGGTGTACCATCTTCATCAGATCGACCTTAAGGTGTAGCGATAGAGGTCAGTTAGACTTTCACACAACTAGATCTATGTAGTCCAACTTCGCAAAAATTAAAAACTGAGTTGCGCTGTATCTGTCACGCCTTCGTCCATCGATTGAAGCCTTTGCGAGGCTAGATCGTGACTTGCTGCCACTGTGTTTTCATCGCACACAAAGTGTGCGCATTCTTAGACTTGGCAGTCCAGGTCTTGATAACTTCTTTCCAGAAATCAGGTTGGGCAGCCATTTGGAGCGACCTTGATCAGCTTTGCCCACAATTTCCTGTCCAAGTGATGTCTGGAAGAGCCATGAGAAGTGACGGCGACCAGAGGAATTGGAAGACATAAGGGACGGAGGCTGAGTGAGAAGAGATTACATGGTCAACCCACTTGATTTACCCTTTTATTTACAGTAGATCAATGGCAAAGTTTTGTCCGCACTTTTAACGGCAATCATTCCAGCAGAGATGCATAAGCAGCTTGCATTGGTTTCAATGGGAATGCATGCATTTAACATAAACTTAAAATCAACGTGAATATTCAATGTTTTAAATCACCGAAAAAATGCAGTTTTTAGTGGACGTGCAGCGTAAACTTTTTCATGTATTTGTTAGTTTAACATGCGATTACCAAATGCTAACGCTCTAATTACTAAACTTAATGCTTGTTTGGCTGTACTGAACTGCTTTGAATTTCGGTTCGCTAGCATTTAGCATTAGTGCGCAACATGATTGTGGCAAAGATAAGGGTAGTATCCAAAAGGGATGTAAGCACAGTCATAGAAGTCAATAGGTTAGCGAGCGTTACCCAGTTTTTACCTTTGTTGTGAACATCAGCTTCATCAATCTAGTTAAATTGGGGATTTCATGTGAAAACCATATTCGAAATAGCATGGCCTAAAGCTATTCGATGGATTATTTCAGCGTCAGGTAAATGGGCTGGCGGAAAGGTAGGGTACTCAAGTTGTTAGGCTCATATCTAGTGCGAAGATGTTTGCGCTTCCCAAGTAGACTTCAGCATGTCGACTTCGATGTCGGATGCTCTAGATCAGCTCAGTTGATTAAATAGCGCAGTCCTTGCGCCGTCATAGGCACCGAGCGCAGGCAGATTCGCCAAATTTGTAGATCCTCGTCAAACTTATTTATTTATTAAATCTGTTGGGTTGGGCATGCTTCCCATACTAAGGGGTGTTTTGCAGGAACTTCCGCTGTTATGTCGAGCTACGAGGTACCTTGGCGAAGCTGCCTGGAGTCTTTGGCGATGGCGAAAACCTTCTTTGACAAACAGTCAAGCACACTTCTCCTCTGTCACCACTGTCACTCTAACCAACGCTGGTAAAAATCGGTGTCTCAACTAATCTCGTCTGTGACACACACACCAGACATTGAATTTGGTGTGAGGAAGGCTTGTCACTCTCTCTGTTCCTCTACCGATGCAAAATAAACTAGCACTGCAAAGGCCACACAGTGCACCGCCACAGTGCTCATTCTGCATCCAAAATGGTTTTAATTAAGGACTGTGGTTGTGTCTTTCTCGTGTCATGTGTTCATACCCGCTTGATTCTTCTTGAAAGAGTGTTCAGTCAGTGGGAGGAGGCGTGCTAGGCTCTCGCATTGGCATCGTTTGTTCCTTTCATTGTCACGACGCATTGAAGCATTCTGGAAGAAGGCTGGTCTTCTATTCATGAGAAGAATTTCCAGCACACTTACGACCTTACTTCCACTATGCACGCCCGACATCTATATGCACTGCATGAATGTGAGCGTGGGGATTGCGGCGGTACCGCAAATGCAGCCAGGGAAAATGTGCTGAAACAAAAGAATCTCTGACGAAATCTTCTTTTGCAGAAAAAGGACACTGTAAAGAAACGAGCAATAATAGAAAATTAATTTAAAAGGAGGAGCAGTGGTGTAGATGCAAGACAATCAATCAATGTCTTCTAAGCGCAGGAGTCTGTCACTCTTCATTGTCGCACAGAAGTAGGCTAGAGCATGTGTGTGCGTGGACGTAAACATTTAAAGCACTGATCACTCCTTTTAACACATTTGGTTTTGACTATCAGAAAACAGAGATAGGGTGGGTAGTAACGTAGAGCAGATTTGCTCAGCTTCGCCTCCAAGTTCCTGCCTAAGTGATGCCTGGAAGAGCAGTGAGCTGTCAGTGTCCAGTAGAGGAGCGGATGCTACAGGTTGCAAGGCTGGCCTCGCTTAGACCGAAGGTACATAATTGGTGGTAGATTAACTATAAACCCACAACCGCATCTTCAACAGCAAGTTTTTAGCACCCTTTTGTTGGTAACTCGCAGTGGTTTAGTAAAATCCATGGAGTTTTTAATGAACTTAGTGTCAATATAAGTCTTCAATTCATTAGGCTAATACAAAAACTGCAACATATTTCAAAAAGGCATAATTTAACCCCTACTTACAACTTTGCCAAGATAAGTCGCATTTGGTGGATGTTAAGCCATCGGGCACTGCAAGAATTTCAGCATGGTCTTGTTAGTACCTTACACTAAATTAAATGAGAAAAAGTGGATTTAGAAGCCCAAGTGCCTAGCACTCGCATTTTCGTTAGTCATCAGCATTTTCACTTGTCACAAGGATAGGTTGCTAGGACAAGTAAATTAAACTGCTGCCTTACCTATCCACTAACCTCAGCTACCAACTTGTGGCAGTGCATCAGCTACAAAAATTAAGAGAATGACTGTATGCTTACTGTTACAAGGAGGACTGCATGATTCAGTAGCACCGGCTTAGTCTCAATCACCATCATCTGACATCCATCATTTATTATTGAACATGCCTATGACGGACTGATTATCCTTCATCCATATGTTCCTCTCACGATCTGCATTTGGTCACGTCCTCATTCTATTATTTTTGTGGACCAACTGGCATGGTTGCTTTCGATCATCTCACGGTCACTATCTCATTCTTGACTCATTATTTGTACTTGCTACACATCATGAATGCTTGCATCTACCTACTCACTGCTGCATCCCAATGTCTGCTTTTGTTATAGCAGAAAGGGACATGGGGCAGAGCATTCTTGTAGATGAAAAAATTGTGACGCGACATTTGGCACCAGTTACACTCACATGGGACAAAATTAGAAAGAAACAACATGGCTGCACAACTAATAACTTGTGGGTGAGGGAAGAAAGGAATCATAGTAACATTCGTAAACCGTGCAGCGTGCAACATTGGACCTAAAGGATTGCGCAGTTGTATTCTTGCAGGCTGCTTGCATTGATGGCGCAATTCGAGGGATAAGTAGAGGCATAACTGCATCCATGAAAGAAAAGAGATTAGCATTCGTTTTGCTTCGAATACACGCTATCTGAGGGTCTAGAAGCACACCATAACTACTAAGTTGAAGGACGTGGTAAGTGTTTCCGTCTGCGCACCTTGTTCTTGCTCGAGTTGGGTCATTTGTGACGTCAGTTTTATTGACCACAACTGCTAAGCTCATGCACTGCAGCTGAATCAGCCACCAATGGTTGAAATTCTGATGGCGATTCGCACGTCAATTTGATTGGATGCAGATAGAAAGTGAAATGCGCCCAATGCCAATGGCTTAGTAAGTGCTGGAGTATCTTACACGGTAGAGTTTTTGTTTCGAACAGCTTTGCATTCAGCTTTTGCTGCTGATGACGCACTGCAACATGATCTGCAAGTTGGCACAATCACGGATAGAGTTGGGGCAATTCCAATGCTGCATGACTGGTGTGCGTTTGAGTGCTACAGCCTAGATTGCTGCGGTTCCGGCACCACAGTCGACTCTTAGGTAAAAAGGTCCATTAAAAAAGTGCGCTATGGTATAGGGATTATAAATACAATTGGAATCAACTTGGTTGAAAGCCAACATAGGAGCGGCTGCGTGATGACATGCCAATGCAGCGATGTTGCTCCTTAAAGGCAAAAGCGTTCGCACGACGAAGTTGGTAGGCAAGATTTGAAGACTGTCTTGGAATCCGCACAGCAGTGAATGAGCCATTGAGTGTGCAGAAAGGTGGGCCGCAAGAGAGTGTGATGTTTTCAGAATGTTAAACGAGACTGCGTCATTTGAAACAATTTTGTGGACAATATTTTGATAGATTTATCATGCCAAAAACCCAGCACACGCACGTATGTTACCACGATTGAATTTCCAAGCTGCCACGTACAAGGAGGATGCGGATGAATGTAGGTAATGGTGGCACATTTGCATGGAAACGATTCAATAACTTGAGGTCCAAACACGTGACTTTTACCTAGAAGGCGGTTAAGACACGTACGGCCATCCCATTACAATAGTCCATGTTCAATGCTAGGACATCAAAGCGCAAGCTAAGCCCAAGCTTTGTGTCGTAAAATGTCGCGTTGAGAACAATTTTATAGCAAATATACCACCCACTCTCGGTATTTATCCAACATTTCAGGCACAACGCATCAGAGTGCATGGTGGTTGGAGGCTATAAATCCGTCAGATTTTCCTAGGCGTCTGCTGTCGCATCTGCTAAATAAAACTGCAGAATTTAAAAAGAATGAAATGCAAGCATTAGGAAGTCGGTAATATCTATCAAAACAAGGTTTAACCTGAAATAAGAATGTCATCGAGGTGGATTATAGAGTGTTTTGAAAAAAGCTCAACTAGTGCTGTCTATCTCAGGCGTTGGAAGGTAGCTACAGAGGTACAGAGCCCAAAAAATGTCTAAAATTTAAAAACCCGTTTGGCATTACTGTTGCTGTCTTCTTTACTTCTGTTTGTGCCACTTCTTCTTGCCGGCATTCCGATTTTAAGTTCAGCGAGGAGAACCACCTTGATCTGTGCAGGAAGTCCAATATATTGTTTGTATGAGGCAGAAGAAACACAGTCTTCTTAACTACAGCGTTTGACTTCCTGTGAGCAATGCATTGGAACATGATCATGCCACTTTTCTTTGCTGTTGCCATTAAAGAGGCCTATGATGACTTGATTGGTTTTGCAATCTCATCATCGATCGCCTCTTCCACTAGCGGTTTCATTTTCGCCAGGAGTTGCAGCGGTGTGCGTTTGGGTGGTTGTGTAGTGAGTCTGGCTGCATCGGTGTTTATGGTATGCTTAACTAAACTTGTTCTCCCTAGTTTCACTCCTTACCATGAGAACGCGTTTGAACACTTACTCAACAATGGGCGCGGTCCCCTCATCTCAATGTCGGTGATATGCAATAATTGAGAGCAAAGCTCAACCAAGTTGTTAACAGGAACAGCAGCAGCCTCAAAATGGCGCCAGAGATTACCTCTACGTTATTGCCACCTGATTTCTCTAGTATGCTGATCTAACACAAACTTTTTATACTTAGTGCACACATGCATTCTTTAATCTCCAACTAGGCATTTTCAACATTCTAATGCCTCTATATCACCCTACATTCATTACGCACGCTAAAATCACTCACCTGCTTCTAAGTTCTAACGTACAACAGGAGTTCTTTGGAGTGTTCCAGTGTCCCCGTATAAAAAGCTATTTAACCTGACATATTCCCACAGTTTGCTTTTGCTGACCACATTTTCTTTGTCATCGTGACCTATCAGCGTGGTGTTATGGTGCTGTTACAGTCGCCGACATCCCCGCCTTGTGAGTCAAAATTCATTTACCATAAAGAAGTACAAAACAACGTAAGACATTCGTAATCAGCCTGAATGGATCGGTTTGTTTTAAGTTTCCGTAGCCCAAGTTTACGTTCTCGGGGTCAGCCACATACAGATGCGGAAGCTAAGTTTCTAAGGCAAAATATCCTATTAGCCTAAACACTACAGCTTTTGGGCTCCAAAAAGCAATTGTCACTGTTATAGCTAGTGCTTTCACCTCACAACAGTCCCGACAGGCCTGACCCATGGAACAGTGCTCCGAATTATTTAGGCTTTGGTATTTTTGTCGCACATTTGTGTCGAAATGTGCCCCTTTCAACCTTACCTTATGTAGAGTCCAATGCTGACAAACGGGAGAAAGTTTCAATGCCATGCCAGCCAAGTAGTCGAAAGGTAAGCAGACCAGCATGCCTTTGGGCAAAGGTAAGAGAAACAAAGGACTACAGTTACACCAACATATGTCATTGAAAAGCGTTTGATAGACAGACCTCCTACCATAAACTCCGTCTCGCCTAGCCATTTCTTTCAGCATATCATTCAACGCCACATAGTTGCGCGACGGTGGTACTAGCTACCATCAAGCGATGGGCTGCAAAAATTGAGCACAAGAGAACTTGTGAGCGCATTGTTTTAATGGTTTTGACTGTCGCCTCATAATACGCACCTCATCTTCCTGCTCAACTTGCATCCTCACATTATTGCGCATCTAAGTGACGCTGAACTATATTGGCGGAGGAAAATGTAATAACATTTAAAATTGTTGATCCCACTGACAAACCTCGGAGCTTTAATCGTTGCCATTCAGACGCTTGTCCCGACGTCGTCGTAAAACTTAACAGCCGCACTTAATTCCTCGACGAGAGCTATACATGCTACGTGCTGGGAGCATGACATTCAGGGGCGGGAGCGTCCTTCCATTCGATTTGTAATTGTCTAGCTGCTATTTCAACTCCTCTCTGTCTGCGTCATGCATCGCTTCTTGTCTCATTGCATACATTTGTGCCATTACAAGAACACAAACATAATATGACATTGTGTGCATTTTCTGATGGAAAAGCGGATAAAAAGAACATGCGAACTAAGTGATGTCAAACCATCCAGCCGTTAATGCTCATAGACCTATGAGAATGTGTAACTGGGTCTGGGAATGGCGTGTACTGCCACTGGTGGCATTATAAGTCGAGCAAGATTGAGAGCAGTTTTTTCTGCCCACGTGAAGAAGGGATGAAGGGCCAATTGCAGTGATGATGTGAATGTGTTGTCATTAAGGTCGGATGGACGTCATAAAGAAAGGCACAGATTTTGCACTGAACACAGCTCATATCACAGTATGCAAGCCAAGCCGAATCCAATGCCGAATTTGTTCCCATCTAAAACAACTCTTACTAAACTCGAATTGACTTGCTTTGCTTCTAGTTCAAATGCAAAAACCTTTAAGGAAGACTTGTTGCTGAATAAAAGAGAGGATTTGTAAGAAGGCTTGCAGGGGCTTTACGAATGCGGCCTTAAAGTGTCGTTTAGGGGATAAGAAGAAAGCATGGATAAGGTACAGTGTAATGAGGGCAGTCAGCGTGCCATTAGATAGTATCAACATCGTGTTCCGCCGCAAAAAATCTTGCATCACACTTGGGCAGTACACTTCCATGCACTGGAATGCCATGTTTTGAACCGAACAACAGCTTGGAATAGAGCTAGAATCAAAGCACACCTCGTGGGTAAAATTGTATTTTACAAGGAAAATTCTATCAAAAAGACAAGAGCTGCATCCTTTGAGTAGGAAAATAGAAACATGGGTGCCTCATAAGATTGAACGCCTACGATTCCAACGCAAAAGGACAGTTTGAAGCTGGTAGAAAAGTTTCTTCCCATGGACGTTACCTTGACTGCAGATGCTTTTGCGTTACAGCAGACTGCTTTAAAGGAAAGCTGAAGTCAGTTAATTTGGACCAGCCCTACTCCATGCTAATTACAAGGGTGGATAGAGATCGCAGTGTGAAGGACTTATGTTCAGGCGTGATACCTAAAACTTTAGCAAAATCAAGTTAAGAACCACTTCTGTATTTACTGCACCACAGTCGCACAAGGAAGTTCCCACTTGTTAGCAAGAGGCACATCAGCGTTGGCCTTAGAAGGCAGATGGATGATTAAAATATCTGAATCATTTTGATGAGGGCAGAGTGTCTACTCGTCGTAAATAGCGAGGTGATTCAGTGAAGCACTCGAGCATTCGTAAAGTGATGGATAAGCAAATTGTCTTGATTTCGAAGGAAGTGGTCAGCACAGTGACAAAGGGATTCGCCGGTTGCGACTGAATGACCACTGACAGATTAGACTTTAGGGTACTCAACTTAGTTACGCAGTGCGTAACTCTAGAATTGAAGGATTGCGCGGTCGTGGTCTTGCAAGCTACTTGCATTGATGGCGCTTGTTTGAGGGATAAGTAGTGGCATGACTGTTTCCATAACTGAAAAGAGGTCAGCTTTATCTCTGCCTTGAATGTACGCCGTCGAAGGGCCTAGAAGCCCCCAATAAATACCGAGATGAAGGACGTATTAAAGGGTCTGTTTGCGCACCTCGTTCTTGCTGCAATTACGAATTTCTGGCCTATCAGAGGCAAAAGCATTGGCGTAGACTCATTTATAACGTCGGTTTTATTGGCCACAACTGCTGAGCTCACGCACTGCAGCTAAGCCAGCCACCAGCGGTAGAAACTCTGATGGCGCCTCGGATGTCCATTTGATTCGATGCAGATAAAAAACGAAAAGCGCTCAGTTCCAATGGCTTAGTAACTACTGGTGTACCTTACACGGTAGCGCTTTTGTTTTGGACAGCTTTGCATTCAACTTTTACCACTTATGGCGCACTGCAACATGGTTTGCTATTTGGCACAATCACAAATAGAGTTGAGTGGATTCCAATGCTGCATGACTGACATGCGTATGAGCGTTACAGCCTAGACTGATGCGGTCTAGCACTACAATTGACTTTGAAGTAAATAAGTCCATTAAAAAGCGTGCTGTGATATGGGGATTATGAGTACAGTTGGAACTAACTGGGTTGAGAGCCAATATTGGAGCGGCTGCGTGGTGGAATACCGACACAGTGATATTGCCTCTCAAAGGCATAGGCGTTTGCACAGTGAAGTTGGCAGGAAAGATTTGAAGGTTGCATTGAGATTCGCACAGCAGTGAATGAGCCACTGAGTGCGCAGAATGGTGGACTGCAAGAGTGCAATGTTGTCAGAATGCTAAACGAGATTGCATCATTCGAAACAATTTAATGCACAATATTTTGGTGGATTTATCACGCCAACAAATCCATCACACGCATGCATGTATCCATGATTGGATACACATCACATACACGCACCAAGGTATGCGATACCGCCTGTGGTGAAGGATGGAAACATAGTTCATGTTGTGGTGCCCTCATCAAAGTTGCAGTGTATTTTCAGTCAGGAATTTGTCTGCATCTGTGCTAGCTTAGGTTGTGTCTGATATAAGCAAACGCACACTTGACAAAGACTTCGTTGAACATCCAAGATGTCGTGTTTTCATTTAACTCACTTTTCAAAACATCACAGCATCCTATAGGGCATCAGATTCCATTAAAATGGATAACCTCCTGCCACTTCTCCACTTTTGGCTGTAGCGGCAACCATATGCGACAGAGGAAATGATGAGGATAACTACAGCAGGCAGACAACGGCCAATAAAGCTTTAAAGTTGTCAGTGGCAATAGCTACTTCTAGTTAGTAAATCCTCCTTACAAGCACAGTCAAAATTCATTAAAATGAGTAGTAGAACAAACGGATGATTTCAGCTTTAGGCGTCTATCGATGGCAATAATACAGGCATCTCAAAAACCCTGTCGCTTAGCAAATCCACCAGTCTGTGGATTTCCCCGAACAAACCCAAAATTTTGTAATAACGAAGTGAAAAATCTGTCACGGGATTGCTTCATGTCAAGGAAAATAAAAAGTTTAGGCAGACCTGGTGAATTTGTGGTATTGCCCTCGTCCGATGCGGTCCAAAATTGGACCGTTGTCACAGCTTTGAATTTCTACCACATTATCCACTAGTTACAAATCAAGGGATGGAAGCGTAAAGGTTTACGCCTCTAGAAGTAGTCTTCATCATCAGCTTCAAAAAGCTTCTTCAGGACTACTGAAGAGTTCCACGTCAAAATCGTATGCAAGTAGACTTGTGAGATGTTCGTGGTTCCATTTTTTAACCAGGAATAGCAGGTTCCGTCTGTTTATAGGTTCTTTCCTAAAAAGTACGATTCCACCTTCGTGGTATGCTGTAATCCCAGCCCTATTCATATTTGCCCTCCGACTCAAAACACGGCATCCACTACATGGATGTGCCCTGTCCAAGTGTAATGCATGATTTCTCGCAGGAGCCCAACTTTAACGCCATCTGATAGTACATTGTCCGTCCTCACTAATTTGTGCCTTATCAAAGTATAGATTGTACCCTAAGCAGCCCTCTAAGGTCGTTTTCGTAACGTTCCTGCAAACCTGGTAATCATCGCCTCGATTCATTAGCGAACCTTCCTTAAGAGGTCCTTGTATTTGAAGTAGGAGGGAAGGAGGTCGTTTTTGCATTGGCAGTAATTAAATTTAATGAGAATGAATTCGGCGCTAAAATGGGCCTGGTTGTAGTTAGATCACAGCAAGCAGATGCAGATTGAGACATTTACTTTGTTCATTGTAAAACCTGTGCCTTTCTTAATGACGTCATTTCGGCCTTAATGGCACCACATTCAAATCCTTGCTGCAATCGGCATCTCATTCCTTCTCCACTTGCACAGGTAAACCGTTTCCAATTTTGCTTGACTTATAGTGTCACTAAGGGCAGTATGAGCTCTTCACCGACACATTCACCAATTCAGGTAGATTCATCAGCACCACAAACACTAACTGCGAGCCAGTTTGATATTATCCAGTTTGTCAGTTCTATATTTCCTCACCTTGTCCATCGCGGCATGCACAAGATGCTATAATGTGTTTCGTCTTCTTAGCCAAGGCACAAATATGCATGCGTTGAGATAAGGAGCGAAGCATGATGTAGCCAGAGGGGGTTGAAATAGCAGCTTGGCCATTACGAACAGAATGTAGGGACACACCCAGCCTCTGACTGTCATGCCTCCAACGCGTGAAATGCATGATTCGCGTCGAGGTCTTACAAACAGCTGTAAGGCTTTACGAAGGCGTCGGGACAGGGGTCCGAACATCAACGATTGAAGCTCCGGAGTTTGTCAGTGTAATCAGTTATTCTTAGCCAATATTTAACAGATCCAAGGGTATTTACGTTCTCTTCCGCCATTGTAGTCCAACATTATTGAGGCGTATAGGATATTGAAGGCGCAATTCGAGGCAGGAGATGAGGTGAGTTTTTAGAGGCGACAGATGAAACCATTAATACATCGCTACCAAAAGCATGCAATCTTGCGATTGGCACAGCTTATCGTATACCTTGTGTAAAACTTTAATAACAAGTTATAGCTGAGCGCACTCATCTCCAGTAGACATGCCGCTTGACCAACTTCACAATCACACGTAATTCTACCACATTGCAAACGCGACTTTCTGCCAAACATACTAGAACGAGAGGTAGCCTAAGCGGAGACACGCGTTGAGGCAGGTGATAGGCATTGCTAGAATGATAGAGAATGGCTTCAACCCTTGCATGACTGCGAACCATCTTTGTTCGTTCCGTCGACTTTATGAAAGATGTTGCAAAATCTTAGGTTCATGAGGCCACTATTTTCCTCATCGCTTTCAACCGAATGCGAAAGAATGCACCACCAGCATTGTAATTCCATGTTCATGTCCATGCTCATTACCATTGGACCAGACAAACAAAACTGCTGAGGTCAAGAAGGAAAGTTAGAAGCAACAGGTGTCCACTGCAGATAGTTTGATAGGATGGGAAGCACGATGGAGGGCTTCGAACTCACGGCAAAAAGGAGGTTATTTGCAAGCGAAGTGACACGAGACTTGAAGAAGCTCGAGGTGACTAGATGACATGGAGGAATGCTGGCACCACTAAGTTCACAGTGGTCAAGTGCAGTCCAGGCGAAAGCTTATGTGGTAGAGAAAAGCAGCAGATAATGCTAAGTTGAGTGAATTTAGAATTCTCACCTTATGAAGGGTGTAAAAGTGATTTTGGAAAGTGCTTTCTTCTTGGCATACACCCTGCAAAGTGGTGTACAAAGGTTTGTTGGTTATACAGCAAACGCGAGAGGAAGAAATTCAAAAAAAGGCTCTATTAAAAAGGCGCACCCCAAACATCTGTCTGATGCCACCGTGTCACTGCTCACCTTTATTTCGTTTCTACTTCTCAGCTAAGGGAGGACGGACGGACGATGCAAACTTTCGACCACCCACCAAGGGAGATCAGGAGAGGCTAAGCGTGTTCTGCTCAAAATGGAACTGACTGAAACATAAGTCATGCTGCATTCTGGACTCACAATCAAGTGGTCGTTGCATCGTAATGATGGCGCCACGGTATCCATTTCCTTTAGTGGTTCAGTCGATCGTTGCACAGACAAGCAGCTCTGAAGGAGCTCCTGGAGGTTGTTTTGTGGTCAGCGACTAGAGCATTGCAGTGACGATTCTTACCATCAACAGTCATATGCATAGAGGCAGGAAATAGCTGGTTCCCTTGTCATCAGTATGATGCTGTCAAGACACCAATTTACTGTTCCATTTCACTGCATTTTGCGAATTGCCACTAAAGCCTCCAGAAAGTGAAGTAATGACCTACATACTATCATGATATTGTAAGATCTGATGAACCTGTTCCACTCAGTCTGGTAGAGCCGCTGTAGTTGAGATGACCTTGCATGTCAAAATTCACTTTCTTGGTCCTCTGGCTCTAATTGCAGTGAATAAGGCCAAAAGCAACTAATGGCATAAGCCCATTCCATTTGCCCCGCCAACTTCACATTTTTCAGCAATCATTGCATGCGACTATTCTTGGATAGCCTTGAATGGGCGAATTGGCCAAATTTGCTATCAATGAATAACATGAAATGTGCGCCTAACTACCTGTCTTCATCAACCATAATGTGGCATTAGTCTCCATCAATGAGACTGCAATCATGCCTACGTGGTTTCGGTGTGATGCATGCTTTCGGTTTGAAGGACGTGAGCAGAGTGTGGAGAGAGGCTACGTCCAAAGCAGGTTCAGCCGGGGTTGTGAAATGCAGTACAGTATTTGGTTTGGAGTTGTGGCTTTGAAAGACCTATCCCATGCTTCTCTCAGGAGCACGATACTTTCGCAGTGCTTCAGAGAGGCAGGTTGTTTTACTTATACCTCTTTAGTGATCACGCCCCAATCATCAACTCGGATAATGATCGCCACCTCTAGAAGCTTGGTCTGCATTCTGTTTGCGGCCGGGACTCGATGAATGTTTTGTTGCCTGCGTTGCGTGAACCATTCAAGCCATGGTGATGGTATGCTACCGTGGTGGACAGTCAAGATAATGTGATGGAGGTGGTTATTAACTTCCATTTTTATTCTCTGTAGCAAAAGCATCCCTTCATTGTGCCTTGTTTACAAATGACACGTATGCGTGATTTGTGTGCTGCTGTCGCAGCAAGTGGCCTAATGTGATAGCGTCTTTCATGATGCATGAAAATCTCACCCTTTTCTTCGCAAGCACAACAAATTGCGTAGCGTAGACGCCATTTGACAATGCACTAACTCTCTCGCTGTCATCCAAGTCTGTGTACTAAACGCCAGTTGAAACCGTCAATTAAATGGGCTGCATGGGTAGTATAGAGGCAACGCCAATCGCATGACACCCTATCCGCACTTTGGTTTTTATATCCGACTTCAGCATTTTTAATGCGTGTTCACACTGCGTCTCTTCGCTTTGAGCAATCGAGCGCGCCGAGGTCCTTTGAAATGAATTTCGAGATGGCATAGGCTTTGAAATCACCCAATGCAGCATTTGCATTGAAATCAGCCCCGACACTTTTCATTCCCTTTATGATTCTCTCGTGGTGCATGCTTTCGGTTTAAATGACGTAAATGGACTGAGGAGAGAGGCTACCTCTAAAGTAGATGCAGCTGGATGTCGTGAAATGCAGTGCATTGTTTGTTTGGAGTTGTGGTTTTGGAAGACCCATTCCATGCTTCTCTAAACAGCACATATCTTTTACAGCACTTCATGTGGGCAGGGCGTCTCACTCACTCCTCTTTAGCGGTTGTGCTCCAACCATAAACGTGGTTGATGATTGCCAACTCCAGAAGCTTAGTCTAGCTCCTGTTTGCCGTTATGTTGCATATGTTGTGTGAAACATCCAAGTCATGGTAATGGATAAGTCACCGTGGTAGGCAGCCAAGATAATGTGGCTGATGTGCTTACCAACTTCTGGTTTTATTTTCTGCGTGCCAATCGCTCACGCGTTCGACTTCAACCTTTAACTCATTTGGTAGCATTGAGATGTGGCTAAGTACGAACAGATGGCTAAATGAGTTCATTGGAGCAGTACCAGCAAAAAAAGGAAGAAGGAACAAATCAACAATGCCATTTGCGCTGCACTGCTCAATTGTGATTGCTAGTGCCCAAGTTACGCTTTGGGGGAGCCCACGTTCGTTGATGCTTTCAAGTGCGATCCCGAAAATTCCAGCGAAGTTCGAAGCTTTAACCGTTGCTATTTTAACCCCTGTTCCGACGTCGTAACGCCTAGCAGCTTTACGTAATTCAGCGAGGGGAGTCATGCATGGCACGTGTTGGAGGCATGACAATCAGGGGCAGGGGTGTCCCTCCATTCTCTTCGTGGTCGTTTAGCTGCCGTTTCAACCAGCCTTTGGCCACGTCGTGCTTCGCTCTTTGCTTCAATGCACATATATTTGCGCCGTTGCTAAAAAGTCGAAACACGGTATAGCATACTGCACACGTCTTAACAAATAAGGCGAGGAAAAATGGAAGATACGAATTAGCTGGTGTCAAATCATGTGGCAGTTAATGTCTGCGGTGTAGATGGATCTATGCGAATATGTGAATGGGTCGGCGAAGGATCTGTGCTATCCCCAGCGGCTTTATAAGTCATGCAGGATTAAAAGCATCTTTACTGTACACGTGGATAAGGAATAGAAGGCTTACTGCAGCGATGATTTAAATGTGGTGCCAGTAGGGTCGGATTGGCGTCACAAAGAAAGGCACAGGCCTTGCAATTAATGAAGCAAATTTTTCAATATGGATTTGCTTGGTGCTACCTATTTAGGGCCAGATCCACTCCGATGCCAAAGTTTTTCACGGGTGACTTGCTTACCTTCAATTTCAAATGAAAATTGTTTATTAAAGGCTCCATAATTAATCAAAAGGAGGGTTTGCCAGGAGGTTTGCGGGAAAATTACGGAAATGGGCCTATAGATACGCTTATAAAACAAGATGACAAGAAAGAAGCACAATTTATTGGGGCAAGCCGTGTAACATCAGATAGGGATAAATACAAGATCCTCTGAAACATAGATAAACTACACTTGGACATGCTACATCCATGTACTGGAGGCCATGCTCTAAATGTGAGGGCAACTATGCATAGGACTGGGATTAAAGTATACCACGTAGGTGGGATCGTACTCTACGGACGAGAATTTACTATAAAGACAGGACTCGTGTAGCTTGGTTGGAAAAATGGAACCATGAGCATCTCACAAGTCTGCTTGCATAAGATTCTAACGCAGTACTCTCCAGTAATCCTAAGGAAGCTTTTTAAGCTGGCAATAAAGACTATTTCCAAAGACGTGAAACTTTGCTCTTTCAAATTTAAAAGTTTGGCAACTCTCCGATAGTTGATTGCATCAGACGAAGGTAGCACCACAAATGCACCGGTTTCACTTGGACTTTTGCTTGTCTTATTGCTCAATTCAATGAATTTTGATGGTGCCTGTAGGGTCGATTTGCTAGCTAGAGATAACTTAATTCGCTGACAAATTCGAGGAGTTAGCCACTGTTGGCCACCTGCTGTGGTTACCTTCATCATTTCTTTTATCAGATCTAGATATTACCGCAGCTAAACATGGAGGGATAGAAGGAACTAATTCATGCTATTGGACATTTGATGACTCGTAGGATGTTGAATGAGTTAAATGAGAAAAAAATATCTTCGGTAGTCAGCAAAGGCTATAATAAGTGTGCGTTTGCTTACATCAGACACAACCTACGTTAGCACAGATGCAGACAATATCCTAATTGAAAATGCACTGCAAGTTTGATGAGAGAGCATGATTAGCCGAAAGAACTCTCCGGTTCCTCCTTGTCACAACATGAAATAAAGTTCTGTCCTTTGACACAAGCAGTGGCGGATATCTTGGTTTATACATGCATTGTGCAGGCTATGAAACGACAGCCAAATCCACCGTGGACTATTGGCTTAATCGATGCAGTGTCACGGTGGCTACAGAGCGGATCGCATTCTCATACATCTCGCCAAATTAGAGGGATCAGCAAAGGAGTGTAATGCCTAAATGGAAAAAAGCAGGAACAAGGTAAAATGAGGGAACAGGACTACAAGTGATGACTGCTTACAAGAGGTGCAAACGCTGACATCGTGGTGTGAGTAGAACGTATCGTTAATGCAGGTCTATTATAAATGAGGAAAGTCTATCATTCCAATACTTAGGTTGGGAGGGTTCAGGCAGAACCTGCTACGGAAATCCGCGATAATAGAAGTGTCAGTCTAAATGACTCAAAACAGTCAATAAAACAGGCACTAATATCAATGCAAAATAGGACGAATAAGAAGACGGGAAGAAGCGAAATAAAGGAGCAAACACTGAGGTCAACCAATGAGAAGACAGATGTGGAGATAGCAAAATAAAGAGTCGCCGAATAAGGTCGGTGGAAAAAAAGTATATAAGCAAAAGCAGAATGCAAGGAAGTTCATTTCGGAGGCGAAAGGGTATGCAATACGTGAGCGAGTGTGGCGTTGCCCGACATCACTTATAGACACTGCTCAGTGCTGTTGGCAACGCGCCACACTCTCTAATGCCGCACTCCTCTCTCTTCCTTCTGCCTTCTTTATGCCTCCCCATCCCCACCCTTCATTCATTTATTCCACCACTGCATTCTCTACCTCCCTCTCCTTACCTTCCCATCCACTAACTCACCCATGCGCTCTCGGTGCTCACTATGCGTCCACTTCTCTGAGTGTCTCCCAAAATCGCAGCAGTTCCCTGCACTGCCACGTTGTTGCAGCTGAGAAGCAACGAACATCTTTCCTCCACACTCCCCCTCCTACACCTCCTAGTGATGCGACTACTGTAAGTGATGCAGTCGCACACCGTGCGCGCAAAGCCATCTTCCACAGCTGCAGACAAGCCCACTACACAGCGTTGGTGAAGTGAGGCAGCGAGTGTGGTGCGGCACAACATCACTGATAGATATTGCTCAGTGCTGTTGCCAATGCGCCACCCTCCCTTACGCCGCACTCCTCACTCTTCTCCTTCTAGTTCTTTATGCTACTGTTTGTATTACTGTTGTTAACATTGCTGCCTTTGCCTACGGTGTTCGCCATTCCATCCTTTGCATTTTGTTACGGTTCCTCATTACCGCATGTTTCTCAGTGGCAGTATATTTTTGTCCTATGTGTTTTGCTTTCTACGTGTACGTATAGACTATTCGCTCAATCCGCTCTTTCTTTTTATTTCTTTTTTACAATTCTTTGGCCTTCTTATTTTGCACCCCTACTTCTTTTACTTACCTGATTATGCACCAACGCTTTTGGACTCTATTTCTATTAGTTTTTTCATACCTTGTTTTGATGCATATTACCGACGTCTTAATGCTTGCATTCTATACTTATTAAATTTTGCAATTTCGGCAAACTGATGCGACAGCTAACGTCTAGAAAAGTCTGACGGACCTATTACCTCCAACTACCATGCTCTTTGATGCGTTGTGCCTAAAATGTTGCATAAATGCTTGCGCTTTGTAGTCTCAGTATTGAACATGGACTATTGTAATGGGATGGACATACGTGTCCTAATCGCCCCCTAAGTAAATGTCACGCGTGTAAACCTCAAATCATTTAATCGGTTCCATGCAGATGTGCCACCATTACATAAATACATCCGCATCCCCCCTGTACGTGGCTTTTTCAAAATCCAATCATGGATATATGCATGCGTGTGATGGATTTGTTGGCGTGATAAATCCACCAAAATATTGTGCATTAAATTGTTTCGAATGATGCAATCTCGTTTAGCATTCTGACAACATTGCACTCTTGCAGTCCACCATTCTGCGCACTCAGTGGCTCATTCACTGCTGTGCGAATCTCAATGCAACCTTCAAATCTTTCCTGCCAACTTCACTGTGCAAACGCCTATGCCTTTGAGAGGCAATATCACTGTGTCGGTATTCCACCACGCAGCCGCTCCAATATTGGCTCTCAACCCAGTTAGTTCCAACTGTACTCATAATCCCCATATCACAGCACGCTTTTTAATGGACTTATTTACTTCAAAGTCAATTGTAGTGCTAGACCGCATCAGTCTAGGCTGTAACGCTCATACGCATGTCAGTCATGCAGCATTGGAATCCACTCAATTCTATTTGTGATTGTGCCAAATAGCAAACCATGTTGCAGTGCGCCATAAGTGGTAAAAGTTGAATGCAAAGCTGTCCAAAACAAAAGCGCTACCGTGTAAGGTACACCAGTAGTTACTAAGCCATTGGAACTGAGCGCTTTTCGTTTTTTATCTGCATCGAATCAAATGGACATCCGAGGCGCCATCAGAGTTTCTACCGCTGGTGGCTGGCTTAGCTGCAGTGCGTGAGCTCAGCAGTTGTGGCCAATAAAACCGACGTTATAAATGAGCCTACGCCAATGCTTTTGTCTCTGATAGGCCAGAAATTCGTAATTGCAGCAAGAACGAGGTGCGCAAACAGACCCTTTAATACGTCCTTCATCTCGGTATTTATTGGGGGCTTCTAGGCCCTTCGACGGCGTACATTCAAGGCAGAGATAAAGCTGACCTCTTTTTTTTATAGGGCAGTCATGTCACCAGCAGATAAGAGCAGATCAAATTTTGAGTCGGATATGATTGGAGAGCAAATAACTAAGAGTTTGTAAAAGAAGTCATATATTAGAAAACATGGATGATCGCCTAGTGGAATTAAGCGTTATTGATGTATCGATCATTCGTCAATTCTACCTTGTATATCCATTGCCACGAAAGCGTTACAACGAAATGCTAATTTATTAAAGTCTTTTAGGATCACCACTGATGCGAAATCAAGTGAGTTTAATTTGCTTTTTTAAATAAAACCTTGCTAGAATTTATGCGCCTCCTTGATGCACTGTTGAAAGTTAGATCTAACAGAGTGATTGAATTCAACACAGGTTAAATTGTTAACCGTTCCTCCTGACTGGGAGGTCAGCACTTTACTTCACTTTGTCAGCACAGTGATATAAGCTATCATTTATTTGATTTTAGAAAATAGGCGAAATAGGCTACCTAGGCAGGCTTGCTTAGCAGCATGCAGAGAAAATATTTCGATCATACCTGAAGTAGGTCAGCGTGTGGCGGCTGTACACTCTACTTCAGCTGTTTTGGAAGTACTAGTACGTGTCGTCGATTTCCACATCCAGTTCAGATTTTGATCCAGGGTTTGAGGCAGCAATGTGCAGCATAGCTCTGCTACAGGTCCTAACTACCCAGTGGTTTTGTTCCAGAATATTGCATGGGCAAAATTTACAATTGATCAATTTGTATGGGCTTAAGCAGTTGCATTGGTGTAACACCATCGAACTGCGTCAGCCGATCGTCCTTGCATCCTTACATTCCTACCACCTACCTCAGCACCCTAAATAATTATGTGCTACTGTCCATTTTGAGTGGCGATTTGTCCCATTCTTGGATCGTTAATAAATGAACACCTTCTCACTTCTGACCCATGACCAGGGTACTTGCCAAATTAAAGCAATATGAAGTTTTTTTTGCCACAGTGTCAGGATTTTTTAAAGTGCGCATTGCAATAGCTAAAATCGCCTCATCCTTGCATATTTAGTGGCTGCCATACGGAAAATGGAAATGAATAATGGCACAAAGTACGCAGGACATGATCGTAGAACGCAGAGTGCATGCTTGGGCGACTTGCGACTTTCGACTCATTGCGGTGGACTATAGTTCTAGCCCTCTGATTTTACATTCCTATGCCAACAACACCTGCCATATAAATGGACCAAAAATTAAGCGCCGCTAAAGCACTCTACGGTAAAATACCCACCTCCAGTACTGTCCAAATCATAATGACATGCCCTAACTTGAATAGTTTTGATCTACACACAGTCGGCAACGCTTCTACAGCCACCTGATGCAAAAACTCACAGAAGTCCAAATTCGTAGCAATTAACCTTGCGTCAACACTTCACTTTATCCGCAACTGTGCTGATACCCATCCACGTGCCTTAAACTAAGGGATTAACTCAGGAAGAGTTATTTCTTCATGGGTCTCGCGGATAACATTTGCCCTACATTTGCGCTCTATTTGAAATTTGGTAAACGGCTAGCGGGTCCATTTCACCATGCAGATCATCAAATGCACAGGACAGCGATTCAGAGCACTCAAGAAATAAGACTTAGATGCCCTTGAAAATAAAATTGAACAAGAGTATGGCTGTTCGGATATTCGACGAAGGATGTAGCTTCTCTTCCTCATAGGCTGCTCAAAAGGAAAGATTTCAAAGATGGCTTGTAGCGCACAGTAAATGGGTAAGGCTTTCCGGCACTTTGGATTTTAAGAAGATTAGCGAAGGTTGGGCGACAACCGCTTTTACATTTTCCAGGCTCATATGGTGCTCTTCGTAAATGTTACAATCAAAAGATGGGAGAGCTCAAAACCATTAAGCGCATTAAGCTTGGTGGATCAAAGGCGAATTAGCCTCCAACATCATGAATGGAGATTGCACTGTTCAACAAAATGCAATGCCACAATCTCTCAACGATTTCCTGCTCTAAGCCTAACAACTAATTCACCCTAAATGACAATGCTAGTACTGTCGATGTTTACAATCTGAGGCACATTGTCCACGCAATGAGAACCAGCAGGATAATTAGCAATTTAAACTTCCAAACAACACTGCAAGCTGCATTAAATTCGATAAATGCTAGAGTACATACTCGTTATTATTAATCACAGATGGTTTCCATACGCGATCAGGACTCATTCTCAATTACTTTGCATTTAGAATCAGTACCTGATTTCCAGTAAATTTAGAAAGTGCATTTGAACTTGCCTTACATCTATTTACAAGGTCTATCCATTAGCATCAATTGATGTGTACCAATTTTACAGCTCTCGTCGTAAAGCTTTGAGCCATTGACAATGCATTTGTCAATGTAAACTACAAAGCTGCATTCCACTAAATACACCTCAGCGTGCTTGCACTCATCCATCTTCTGTTGGGGCCACCGACGGCATCTTGAGCACAGCATTCAACGCCAATATTATAGCCTCTTCGTTAAGTGCTACCTTATTCAATATAGCAGCACATACGTGAAGCAATCGGCAATCAAACAGAGTGCGAAGGAATGTGACATGATGGGATGGGGACGCACCATACGAAATAGCACAAGTAAGTGGAGAAAAATGTAGAAGAATGAAAAATTGCTTGGAGGACCAAAGTGAAGTGCGGGTTATTGTAGTGCAACAAAGTGAGCCAGCGACTCCGGGCATTCAGCTTCCGCCACCGTCGTGCGTACTAACCCAGACCAATGTAGCACAACCTCAGGAGGGCGTCACACCCACAAAGACTACACGAGGCTTTCGCTAGAGTCCGTCATTTCATTACTAAACACTACACTGCTCTTAACTTTCCTACCTAACTGTATATGCTACTACTTTATTTTCGCCCTTACTACTCGAGCTTTTCCCCAAAAATCTCCAACAGTTTCAACTTCTCTAATGTTCATATGGCGTTAACAAGCACATTCCATCTGCAGATGGAAAAGCGCCGATTATCACAACCACAAATGTGCACTTTAAGACATTTAAAATACCAAATCGGGGACTGGATATCGTACTTCACCGAACGCCGCGTTCGTGTAATTATCGTACGAAACCACACAAAGTACATTAAGAAAAGTTCTCTTGCTTGCTTATTTATTTCTTTTACTCAGTTGACAGCAGCCCTTAAGTGACCGTCACTTTCTTATTAGCTGTCTGTATACCATTTTAGAATCAGCTTTACGAATTGGCGCATATCGCAACCCCTTTCAGTGGTACTCATTCCACCCATTCCTTTCGCTCTCTGCATGCCACCAGCGACAAATGTGTAATTAGTGATGTTGCAAAGTCGGCCTAGCGTAATTGAGAGGCAATTGATGCTCATAAGTCTAGCTCGCATCCTCGACTTATTTAAGAGTATCAAAATGTGGTCATGTAAAAACAAGTAGCTAAAGCATAGAGGGGAAGAAGAGCAGATCCTTTACACCCTCCGTGCTGATATGTCTACTGCAAGCATTACTATCACTGCATTAGCGTCATTTGCAAATGCACTTGAACCATGAAAGTTGTCCCGCATTCGAGTTCCAATAGCAATCGCATGGTTTAGTCATGCAAATCAAATCGTGGCTTAAGAACAAAAGCAATTAGAACAAGAAATTCTTCAAGACCACAGTGACACCCAGAAGGTAATTTTCAAAAACATGGCTGTTGCACAGCCCCATTGTCTTTTGATCGCCATTCCGTAGTGCGTAGGCTTCATCCTCGTAACCGAGCGGAGGAGCAATTTCAGGGGTCGAATCTTATTGCATGGACGGTTATTGACTGAGCAGGGCGTTGTGTATCACACACGAAATTGTTTGACTGTGAGGGAACCTTGGCTGCACGGGAGGGGTCACCACTCTAAGAATAGGGAATTTCGCGATGAGTTTCGGGTAAAACAATCGGTCTGCATAATTTGACGAAATTTCCCTCGTGGTAGGCCTTGGTGAAAATCGAAGTGCTCACGTTGCATAGTGCAACGGTATGCGACGCCTTAACTCACATCTAACAAAGTTGAATGTCACAGTGTCCGTAGATGGACTTTTACCACCATCTTTACAATATTAAAGTCCCTGCTTCCTTTCCAACTCTAGGTAAAAAAATCATTTTTATGCTAACCACACTTATTACAATCTCTTTGAAGACTCGGTGATACCGAGCGATACAAAAACGAAAATTTGTGGTTCTGACCTCAACCGCCAGGGCAAATGTTCAATGCTATGCGCTAATTTGTGCAAGAATAAGCACCGACTTACAAAGCCTGTTTGGACCTTTGATCTTTGTAAACATAGATCCGTAGGAGGAGGTTTCTTATCACTTCTTTCTCCGCTGATATTTTATATAGGCTCTGGATCTGACGGTCAGGTATGTCATGCGCAGCATGATAGCAAGTTAAGGATGTCGGCATGAGAGTGAGCTATCTCGAGAATAGGACTAAGGTTAGCTATCTCGAGTAAAGTTACAGCAAAGGCTTGAACAAATTGTTGTGACGCTTGATTATGGGCTTTAGAGAAACAGTAGTGTTACATTGCTATAACAATTGCTTTGCACTTCATGATTATCTGCAGATTAAATTATAAAATAGCCTCATTTGGACGCCTGCCCCTCACGGAACGCTAAACACCTAAGCAAGAAGTACAAGTTGAATCACTGATCGTAGGCGAATATGCAAACATGAAAAGTAGTGTAATTCGATGCGAAGCCGCGCATATGAAGTGCATGGAATCGTAAAGTGGTGGAAAGGAGAGGGCAAATGAAATAAAAGCTGCGAACCATTAAAGCATCAGAGGTTGGGTCGTTAACCACACCATCCGACACCATCCACGCACACCTTCCGTGATGCAAGCGCATTTGCGAGTGGTGCTAATGCAGTGATAATAGCACCTGCAGTGGACATATCAGCACAAAGAGCATTACTTCAATGAATGCAATCAGTTGCTTCTTTGGGCTTGGCCATATCTTGAATAAGTCGAAGATGTGTGGCAGACTCAAGAGCACCATTTACTTCTCTATTGCGTCAGGTCGGCCTAATAACATCATTGCTTACATCTTTACAATTGAGTTGCATACAGAGCAGCAAGAGACTGAAGATAGTGGTTGCGAACTGGGTCCTATTTAACAGGATTACGATGAGTGCTAATTCATAAGGCGGCTTTTATAAACGCTACACAGAGAGATGGTAAAAATTGACGATTAATTAGAGTGTAATGCCAAGCAACAAGAAAAGACACAAATGCACAAGTGCTTGAAATTTTACTTAATGGAATTCATGCAAATTTAGCTGATAACTTCCCAAAGCGTCGTTTTTTTGTAAATCACAATTTTAATGCGGTTTTTAGCTATGTGCTGTCGCAATCACATTCTCATTTGCGTTGCCTCAGATTCAGCTTGTACACTATTTTTCCATGCCTGCAACTGGTCATTTTAGATTGTTTGACGAAAAGACAGCAAGGGAAGAGCAAAGTATTGTCATATTCATCATGTCGGAGAGGAAAGCTCCTTACGCACACAGCCTCCAACTACTTTGCTACAAATAATTGCAATGGTAGACACTGTTGCAGAGATCACACTTGGCAGAAAGAGGAAGTTAGGCCTTTCTGGACCTTTGTGTGCCCATTTTACCATCTGTTTGACAACGTCTTCTTCTTTTTCGTTTCCATTACAGTGCGCCTTACCAATTTCGATAGCCATTTAGCCTTTGGTACATTCGACAGGAAATGAATGCATGTCACATCCATGGTGCAGCGCAACACCACAGCAACGCAAGATGTAACTTAAGGTTCTGCTAGGTAGCATCGCAGCGCCTTTGGTAAAGTGAGGTGATTGCACATCAGCACACGCTTGCAGAACGCAAGTAGTGATAGCGGATAAGTAATTGCAGAGCAATTTTTGATGCGTTGGAGCTCACTGTGTGCATAAACTGAGGGAGGGAAGATGTTCCTCTGCAACATTCTGACCCCTTCATCATTCTCATCCAACTCAATGGCTTAAGGCCAGTGGCCTCACAATGCGCTGACATACACTGATGCAGCCTGCATAAGATCAATGTTAAAGATTCCATGTCTTCCGCTACAATGGCACAATGCCACGCTATCCAGTGAGTTAGTACCAATAATTTTTGCATCGAAAGCAGGCCAATTTGACGCGCTCTATTATTAAACCTAAGCAAACACAACCTTGAATGGTTAAATCAGTTGCTGCTCAGCACCTCTTATCAGGAAAGTCCGTTTGGATGTGAGCCATATTTAAAGGGGCTAAAACTTTGTTTCTCGTTGTCTCCCTTCTGCCATATGAAGACCATCCTTAACAAGATTTTGTGAAATTTGACGACAAGCAATCTTGACATCAAAGTCTGCGAGTGCACATTAGTAAACGTGAAGTAGCAACCTCTGGTCTCTCCCTGTTCGCTTAATGAAACTTTTGCGGATGATAGGCCAGAAATGTAGCACTAACACAGTCAATGAGCTCACCGGTCAATTTGCAAATCAAAGTTAGCAGACAAGTTATCTCCTTTCCACCCAAATCTAGTCGCATAACCCAACCGTGGGGTTCATTTTGGCCAAGAAATTCTCTCGCTGTAGGCGCTTTTACGTTAACTCACTTTGTCACCTGTGTTAACTGTCAACGAACACTTCTATGCTGCTAAAACAATCTCAACTTTTCCAGTAGGGTGAATCAAACATTCTTCCTCTTTCTGGTATTTGTCAATGCATCCATAATGAATAGGTTTGAAATTGCCCAAGCAAAGACGCACTAAATAAGTAAAATAGATTTAAAGAGTAGAGTGTCAGCCCTTATAGAAGACAGTCTTTGCAATCGCTTATTAGCAGGGCCGGTAAAGCAGCTGCCACCAAATAATGAAAAGCGAAGGCCAACGTTTGGTTAAATAGTCAGTCTAGACAAATAACGAGACAACGATGCAAATGTAGAGTTTTAAGTCTACCAGCAACCAGCGTCATGGCACAAAATCTGACACATTTGCGCGATCAATCCGCAGCTAAGGTCTACATTTGCATATCCAATGAAGTGGATGTAAATTTTACACATTTCAAATGACAGCGTGGGCATATATAAAGGGTGTGAATGAAAGTAATGCAACATTGCACGTTCATTCCAACGTCAAAGCTACTGGCTTAATTGGAAGGTGGAGACCTATTTTCCATTTTAATTATCTAATTTTCATGAACAGTCGAAGACCATAATCGACATCGACTATGCTAATGCCGTTTAATGGGAAAATTTTTAAAAATGCCAAGTATTCGAAGTTGGGGAAGCGAAGGAGAGGGATCAATCCACTGCCAAACTAATGGCCGCCTTATCGACACCTAATTATTTAAGTTGCTGTCAGAGGCATCACTTTGCTGAATACTACTTAAATGTACCATGATGCAGGACGAACTAAGGCTCTGACGCCTCGCGTCTTTAAGGTTTGTCTCAAGTAAGTGAGTGAGTTTGGCACTCCCTAATGATGCAAGACAAACTTTATCTCTATGAGAATAATCCACATTCCTCAAGGGATAACCTCATTTATTCAAGGGCATCCCAGACTTTACGGCACGAAACTTAATGTCTTTCATTAAGACAACGAATGTAATCGTTGCAGTAGATTGTATCGGTAATTTAATCTGCTTCTGACAACTAGGGGGCGGTACTTGTCAGGCATATGCCGTGTTTCAACAGGGTGTGAGGTGTAGACCTAGAAATAGGTGGCCACAATCAGTCTAAGAGTTCAAAAAGCTTCACCCGTCTCGTCGCCTCAGTTCTTGCCAAAACGTAATGCTTAGCAGATTTAAGGAGTGTAGAGCAAAAGAAATGGCCAAAATATCTTATAGCAATACATTCTGGGTTGCTTGAAACGTTGACTTACAAAATATTAGTACATCCCCACGCATTATGAAAACAAACATGTTCTTCTCTTTACTGGCAAAAAATGACGGGGATTTGATTCACGAGTACCAAAGTATGCTCTTTCTAATTACTCGGTGGAGTGAAGAAATCTTCCTTGACAGACACCCTCTCATTCTTCACAAAAAAATAAATTTAAACAGATCTTTAACAAAAGCATTTGATGAGGGGGCAGAAATTTGAGTTGCGGTGAACTTTGACCTCATGCTTGCTCTGCTCAAACGCTTTGGCCCCGCACCCGACTACTGCTTCCCTGGTCTTGATTCAAATGCAACATTGAGGACAGATCCGTGATGTCCGCTGCTCAGCTGTTGAATTTATCACAAATTCTATTGCAAGGTCCCGCACAACTCGGTATTCTCTTCATTTGGATGTACATCTATGGGTGTACAGTGTGCTTTGCTTTATTCAGAGGCTTCATCTTAGGAATCACACATTGGATCCGCGACCATCACGGTAGGCGCCAAGCATTTTTGATGCATCTTGTTTATACCTATCCATTTTTGTCGATTTAAAACTGTACACAAGTAAAGCTGTGTTTGCGCTCAAGTAGTTGTTTTTATGCATAAGAATTTTGAGATTGGTTAACAATAAAATGAGTGTATTGAGTGAGATAGCTCCTGTTTGGTCCAAATTGTGAGAAAGCACGTAACAATCAGTCAAATCTAATAAATTGTATCACGGCTTTGGTGCCCTCTTAGCACGTGTTTAACGCGTTTCAGCAACCTTGGACCTGCGATGTCCAATTTGCTCAATGTCTCAAGAAACCTTCGGAATGGTCCTGTGGGATCAAAAAAGCAATGAAAATTGCTAAATGCTTTTAACACTTTGCAATGCGCCCTCTTGCATGTTAAAAGCTAAAACTCACTTTCTTTTAAAACCCTAAAACAGTCTACGATCACACATTGTGCTGTCTGTGCTTAAAGCTATTCGCGAACTTTGATTTACTTCGCAGACACTTCTTTTAAACACATTTCGGTGAGTGTGCGCCTGTTAATATCCGATTGGCATGCAGTGTACGCACTAATTCGCAACCATTGCTCTGACTCTCAATTTAAACTCCTCTCAAGTTTATGCTTTGTTTTACATTGCTGCAGTCCAAACAATGGAGGATTTGGATATACGCGTTTACTGTCCAGAGTGCTTCGCAGAACACGCGGATTTCGACGTAATGTTTGATCATATGCGTACACGCCATTATTGTGGGCATCCCTTCATCTACCAGACATTTTACAATGTGCGCTTTTAGTAACATCTTGGTCTTTTCTGTTTTGCAGATATTTGGCTCAGATTGTTTATGTAGACTGAGAGCAAATCCTACTATGTAAGCTGAATTCGATAAGTTTTAGTGATATTTACGGTAACCTACTACCTCATCACTTAAAAACAAGGACTCAGTAGGGCAAGAGCATTTGATGTGTAGATTTGTGTGTACGAATCGTGAAGGCTCTGACTTGGGGCAGCCTGACTATGTGAAATTAATTAGGCTTTGCTTGGTGGATATAACAATGCAAACATCGAGTCGGTGGCCTGGATAATTCAGACGATGCCAGGTCAATGTCTCATGACCAACAGTTGAGCATAAATGCATAAGTCACCTAGTATTTTGTGGAATTCTGCATGTAAATACTAGTGAGACAGCCAAAAACTTTGTTTTTTTTGTTTTTCAGGGGTCTTGAAAGAGCTGGCTTAATTTGTCACCCACAGACATGCGCTCATCGATGCGCTTTGCGAGTAGACATGCACCCAATGCAAGACGATAATTTAACATTAACTGCTGCGTTTCTATTCTGGTCATTGCTGTGTCCAAGGGTGGGCTCCCATTAACATGGTATGTAATTGAGATGAGAGCGCGAGGGTACACAATGCAGCGGAATAAAAATGTTGCGTCAAGAATCGAGATATCGTAATTTTTGAGGTTGCACATTGCAACACAGTGCAAGAAAACCATCACCACCCAAAGGAACTCAGCATAAGTGATTATAAAATCTTGCTAGTAATGCTTAAACAGCTCATTGTTTAACACTTTACATTAGAGCTAAAGGTGCTAAAGGTGCCCATTACTGTCGAATAAGAATGTGCAGTAATGGATGTCTACTGATTAATGAAAGTTGACCAACAATGTAGCCTCATACATTCAACACACATTTTAGAATGATGTAGTTTGCTTCGGTTTCCATGATTCCTGAACATATCTTGGCCCTCAATGAGCAGCCGAATTCTGTCCTTAGCATGGGTAAAGTGAGCACGTCAAGGCGCATGATTGCATTTGAGAAAAGAAGTGCTTGCTTTGACCTACCAACAAACGTTAATAAAACCAGAAATTAATAAGCGATGGCAAATAGCTTGGATGAGGTAAAAGAGGAGGGAAGTGATTAAAAGAGCAGCCAGCAGCAAAAGTTGGGAGTTGGAATGTAAATGGTAAAGTGAGGGTGATCGTCAGCGAAGACGCCGCGTGGATACCAGTGGACCTGCCCACCACTAATGTTGTTCCACGTCGGTCTGGATTTACACACAAAGGTGGCGGCAGTGGGACGCTTGAAGTCGCTGGCTCACTTTATCTTTCCGCTTTTCGCTCCACTTCTCCCTGCTACTCCACGTTTGCCCATCCTACACTTGCTCACCCATTTGTGTCATTTCGCACAGTCAGTTCCCATCATATCATCACATTCTTTGCACTGTATTTGATTGCTGAGCATTGCGTGCACACACCACTTTACCGAATAAGGTAGCACTTATGAAATAAGCCGTCCCGTTGTTGATGAAAGTGGATATTGGGGTTCAGGGTGGTTTTGACGGCATCATATGGAAACAAGTGCGTGCAAAACATTAAAGTTTCGTGAGTCGCAACTTCCTACTTTGCATTCGCAATTGCACTGTCGATTGCACCACGTCTTACAAAGTGACCTTTAAAATGGTAAGGTGTGTGCCATTATATTGATTTTCTTTGAGACACAACACGGTGGGATGGCAAAATGGAAAAGGGAAGTAGTAGAACATGCAATTGATTAAGGAAGTTAGGAGTTGAGTGGTAAATAGCATGAGGGTAGTGGAAGCCAGCGGAAGCCTTGCGTAGACGTCGGTGGGTGTGGTGCTCACTGAGGTTATGCTACGTTGCTCTGGGTTAGTATGCGCGAAGGTGGCGGAAGCAGAACGCTTGGAATCGCTGGCTTGATTGGTTACATCATAATTATATGCTACTAGTCATTCTTATGCACTTTTCTCTACTTACCTGTGCTATCTAGTACCGTGAATTCCTACCTTATGCCACATCTCTTCGCGCTGCATCCAGTAATTGCATTTGTATACTAGGGTATGGAGTAGGGTGATACGAAGGGAAGAGGTAGTGTTGTTGGTTGTAAAAGTGAAAGCTTCATTCATTGTGCTGTCGGCGGCCACACTAGAAGACGAATGAGTGCGAACACGTTGAAGTGTGTTCAGTGAAATGCAGCTGCTTGGTTTGCATTTGCTAGCGCATTGTCAATTGCACGAAGCCTTACAAAGTGAATTGTGATCGTGAAATTTGTGTACATCAGTGTATGCAAACGGCATACATTGTGGATAGATGTCAACTTAACATTATATGAGCCCCTCCTTCCCTTACTCTCTCCTTCCTTGTTTTTCAATTCTTGCTTCTCATCTACTTAGTAACTGAGAGGCTTTGATGTGCATCTTTATGATATTTTCAAGTTCTTTTAGATTACTCGTTATACGTACCTTCATGGCTGCAATTGTTTTGTTGTCGCTATTCCACGGTGTGTGCTTGGAGACTTAAAGTCTTAATGCAGTCAAATTTTTGCATCTCAGTGAATATTCGCAGCACAGTCGTAAGTGGTGCACATCAAGCGATTAAAGCACTTTCGCAGACGTCAATACAAAGCATACAAACATTTACTGTTGCAACAACTGCTCGACCATGCCAAATATATGACTAACTTTCGCTCAGTTACCTCCCAATTAGATTCTATTTGTGCCACTTTTTCTCTCCTCTCACAGCTGCTCCCACATTTTTACAGCTTCATTCTGCACGCATTCATCCATCCTAGTATGTGGGCATGCCTGCAATTTTAGCCGATGTCTGTTATTCTTCTTTCTATTCCCGCTTCTTGTCATCATTTCTAGTCTTTTCCTATCCCTTTCACCTCCATGCAGTGCATTGAAGTGTTCGTAACAATTGTCCAGGCGCCTGCGAATGCACTTTGCGAGGCTACATTTTCATTGCATCAACAGAGGAGCACATGCTAGTCTTTTGGTGGCACTGTTGATTCCACCCTGATCTAATATTCAACAGTGCTTCATCACTCAGCATCACCTATTTCAAAATGCCGATTTCCGAAACTCGAACTTGATGAGCTCATGTGGCATGCATGCAATCTTATCAAATGGTGTTGCGTTGGATTACTCCACACCTCACATTTGCACATTCATCCACGGTCGGTGATTTATCTTGTTTCTCATGCTTGGATGGCTATGATTCCATGAGTAATGGGTATTCGAAATGGGGTTATTTATGATTTTGTCTGCAGATGGTCATGAAGTGCAAAGCAATTTTTAAAACAACGTAATTTTACTGTTTCTATGAGCCTTGCATTTAAAGTGTCAGTGCTGCTGCCAACGCACCGTGCTCTCTCACGTGTCCCGTCTCCCTCCTCTCCTTCTAACCTCTTTATACCTTCCTATTCTCATCCTTCATTCTTTTAATCCAACACATTGTACTCTGCCTGTTTCTTTTCCACACTCCCGCCCACTCATCCACCAGCCCTCGGTGTCTCATTCTACCCTTACTTCTCCAGGTGTCTCCCAAACTCGCGGCAGCCCCCTCCGATGCCAAGTTTTGCAGTCCAGAGCAGCTAAAATTCTCACCACGATCTCTTTCTACGCTTTCTAATGATGCTGCCGCTAATATCGTAAGCATTGCACACCAAACCGCCTTTCACAACTGTATACAGGACGCCTACACAGCGTTCATTAAGTGAGTGAGCGAGTGTGGCGCTGATTAACATCGCTGGTAGTTACTGCTCAGTGCTGCTGCCAATGCGCTACGCTCTCTCCCGCCGCACTCCTCTCTCCTTCTTGATGCCTCCTTATCGTCACATCTCGATCATTCAATACTATACCTTGCGATTTCCACTTGCCCTTCTCTCATCCTCACACTTACTCACACCCATCCACCCGATCTCGGTCTCTCACTCTATCTGCACTTCTCTACAAAGCACCCAGTCCCACTGCCGTTTCCTCCGATGCTGCGTTGTTTCAAAGTAGATGCATTAGCATCCTCTCTTTCCCGTTTCTTCTGCCATTACTGCTACTACAACCGATAATGCTGTGATGGCTGCACACGGTGTGCACTAGGCCATCCTTCGCAGCTGTTGATAAGGCAGCAGCACATAATTTTTGTTGAAGTTGAGCATGTATTTTTTCCGATACTGAATTGCACCCGATTTTTACCTTAGCAATACCAGTTAAGCAAATTTTAGAAATTGCTTTCAACTTTTTACAAATACTCTCGTGGCAACACCAGCTAAGCAAATTTTTAAACTTGCTTTTAACTTTTTACAAATATTGTTGCAGCGAGTTTGCTTGTTATGCCTTGTGCCCGCGGCCAAATTAAATGGGCGTGTGAATTACTACCAGAGATTTTATTGCTGATGGCTGGTCCAGTCACGGTTCATGAGCATAGCAGTAATAGCCGATAAAACTGACCTTATAACTGGTCCGACTTCAATGAATGAGGTGCAGAGGATTGAAATGTAACAAGGCGAGCCAACTACCTTGAGCGTTCCACTCCTGTCACTCGAGTGTTTGCACTAACCAGACCAAGGTAGCATAATCTCAATAGTGCCCTAATCCACGACCATGTGCGCGACATTATCGCCAGCGTTTATTCACCTTTTCACTTTTCACATTCTGATCCTCAACTTTTCTCATAGTCTTTACATTCCACCACTTCCCCATTCTTTCCACATCCTAACTACTCTTCATAAGCCTTTAAGACTTCTACCTTTTTCCTCTACCAGATTTTAGAGAAGGCGCATTTTGACCATAGGAAGGAAATCGCCACTTTTCACAGCCATAGATGTACGCTTCAATACATCTACATTAGCAGAGTTGGTGGCAGAATTTTGCCTTCCATTGATCTCTGCATTTTGGTGAGTGGACATGTGTGTACAAGCAAAAGACATCAAATGAAAGGTCTTGCATTTGCACCCTTGTGTTCGCTTCCTTCCCAACTAGCATTATCGCTCACATTTGGCCACATTCTTATCAAACGCCTGTTTACTGTTTTCATGATTCCCCTTTCGAAGTGGCAAACACCTGAATCTAATCTAACCTACTCGTCCCACATCCTCTTCCTCTCCTTTTTTGCTGCTGTTTATGCCGTTTACTAATGATCGGGTAACCGATGATGATGTGCTTTTAAACCTAGCTTCCACCACACGAAATGTAAATGTGCGCAAATGCGTTCCTTGAAGTTATTAGTGCACTAAAGGACAGAATCAACAATACATGGAAAGTAAAGTTCAAGTCGTCGCAAACTTTTGCGATTGTGCTTCTGCATAAAGCACAACAGTCGGTGCATTAGCACTTGTGCTAATTTATCGCTGGATGATGACTTCGAAACTACCATGGACACAGCATCCACTTTTAGCACCGATATCACTGTCTTTTCCTTTAAAAATATTGCATGTAATATAGTAATATGTGCTTACAATAGTCGAATGCGGTGCAAAGCGATGTGGTATGATAAGATAGGGACTGACTATGCAATATAGCACAAACAGGGAGAGGAGTATGGAGAAAGAGTAGCAGGGACAACTACAGCAGGGCACAGAGGATTGAAACGTGACAAGGTGTGCCAGCGAACCGGAGCGTTTCGCATCCGTCACGTGGTGTTGCGTGTACTAACCTTATACACCTTATACAACAACCCCCCTGATAGACCAAAAATTACTAATAATAGTCTTAAAAAGTGTGGAAACAGATGAGGGCCCAAGAAAACCCATCATAACCCGAATGTTCTTCAGTCGGACTAACAGCGGCGAAATTGGTGCAACCGATTCGACTGTCCTTTAAAGGCTAAAACTATGTGAGCACCCTTGTCTGACTGAATTTGTAAAACTTTTACCTTAAACACAACTTGGTACGAACTGCCAGGAAAACAAGCCAAAGAGGTGGTCAAAAAAAAACCTCAAAGATAGGTTGTGGCGAGCATCACCACCTTTCGAAACCTACCTTGGCATTTATAAGTGATTCGATAATGATCGGAAAGCATTTGGATTTTCATCTTTTCAACCACCTTACCAAATTGAGTGGGCTAGAATTAACAGCCACTTTACGGCTAGGGATTCAAAATATAGTTCATTGACAACTTGGCAATGGCTTGCGACAACAACGCATTTACCTTAACAAACAAACAATTTGAAATATGGTGATTTCGACGAACACACCAACAGCTAATCATTACTGAGTGACCGCTGATAGCCAACCATGGAAGTGGCTTCGGAGGATACGATACACTAATTCCCAAAAGCCTACAAGCACCGGTCAATGTGTGACGAGCTGTAGGCACATTATGGTGAGCACAGGCTAGTCATGAGCTTCCAACGCACAAGAAATGGGACAATGTGGTGGGGTTGTATTGGGGTAAAGAAGTCAATACAAGAAGAGAATCAAACCACTTTACAGTCACTAATCAGTCTTTATCACAGGCTCCGAGAATTGAGAAAAGGTGCGCATTTGACCGGCCTCAAGCTTCGGCTCAGGAAATTCGAGGAGACTCAAATCCTACTGCGTCATAACTTCCACCGCAATTCCATGAGCATAGGTAAAAAGGAAAAGAAAATGCCGCATGCACTGACCTATGACCCTTCCCCTTCCGCATACAACGCACTCATTGTATCCTTGTCACCCAAAATAATCTTCAAAGTGGTGAGCATTATCAAAAGTGCAAATGATTTCCTGTTAGCTCTCTTGAAATGCTGATGAGCCAGATTTACATTCAGTGTATGCGGCTAGCACTTTCTACAAATAGGACAAACTCATTGATAGCTCTAAGACACTGTACAACTGCATCGTTGTTGACCGGGTTGCTGGTACCTACGCACACCCAATTTTAAGAATAATAACATTGTTTCACCTTAATCGTGCACCTTACCGATGGAGACGCTGTGCACGTAGGCACGGTAACCCCTAATCTGGATGGAAACCTCAAGGCAATGTCAAAGAGCGTGACTAATCCAAGAGCACCCTCAGGTAAGTTAAAACAAGAGCCACCGAGTGACTTAATCAGAAGTATCAACGCGCAATCCTGCAGCTAAAACAAATTGTTGCGTTAACAATGAAGCCGTAATAAGCGCATAAATGCAAAAGAATGAAAGAAGACAATATGGCAATGAAGGACAAGTGATAGATGTTTGCGCGAACACGGAACAAGAAGTGGTATTAAGTAGCTGAGTATTTTGCATTATGAGTGGGCAAATAAAAGAGCAATGAAGGTTTAAAAGTGGTGGACAGACGATGGCAGTCATTACTAAAAATTCAGCCACCCGCACATCCGATTTCCTGGTAATGGCCTAGACCCGATTAAGGCTCTGCCCCATTTCTACCAGCTCCAATTCCTTTACCATCGAAGCATCCCGAATGGCGGCAGTTGAGTTAACTTGGTTGCGCCAGGTTGCTGCCGGCCCATCTACCACCTGATTGCACGCAGCCTGCAGTGCTGCGTCTAACGATGGTGCGAGAACTCCACGTACCACAAATTCCACCATTGCTACTCTCTCGTCCCCCTTGCAGCGATGGATCTGTCATGGCAACTCCGCCTCAGCTATCGTATACATAAGTTGCTGTGATGTAGAAAAGACACCTGCTTGAGTAGCATGCACTATAAGTCAGGTCATATCTAGTCTCCCAGAAATCTAATTTATGCCCCTTATGTGCTAGCTACTCGAGGTCTGCATTGACACGGTTTCCAAGCTCTCTTACCTTCAAAGGTAACAAAAGATGTAGAAAGCCTGCATAACTGAATGGATTAACAAGTGGATGGAAGACTGGAGAGAGAATGGATGGATAGAAGTGTCATTATATCAAAGATTGGACTGATTAGACAACTTACTTTTGGATTTTTTGCCAACTGGTGAATCGTTGGCCAGCCTGTGGGTGTACGTTATAAGGAAAAACAGTGGTAAAATTTTCACGTCTACCAATCAAAGTAGTATAAGCCATTCCTTGTCATAGGCCACTCGTCCAGTTAGTCACTCTGCCAGCCATCCATCCTACACAAACGAAAAGGAGATGCTGGTCCAGCAAATACATGGCTCATCAATCCTTCTGTCTACCACCTACTGTCTCATGGCATGTGGATGACAGCCATGTGCCCAGCCTCCACCAAAGCAGCCACTTTATATGCTGGTGTGGGAGTAAACCACTTGTCGCATCGCTGGTCATGCATCAATCTCGAATGAGAATAGCCAAAAGAGATATGTAGTTCTTCGTTGGCCAATATAGAGAGTCCTCCCAGATGCATTGTCCTCTAAATGACTTAGCATCACCAAAACCGAACTGTTAAGGCCAATTAATTACAAGCTTTGCGTTTCGCCACTACCTGTTACATCTCATCAAATGCCACATGGAAATGTTTGAAGAAAATATGGCTTTACCTCCGTCTTGCAACCGTGTCACGTTTCGATCTTCTTCAACCGAAGTGTGGCAGGAAACAAGACGGAAACAGCACAGAGCATCACATCAGTACTGATACACGCACTTTGCAGCGCGATGTAGAGAGTCTCATTGGGAACCGTGAAAATACTTTTTCATTCAATGCATTGTCACGCATCCTTCGGCTTCGAAACGGCAAAGTGCGGATAATAGGTGACATAATATTGTTTGACTTTAACTGTCCAAACTTATTATAGGCATTCGAACAGCGAAAGGCTGTTCGCATAATGATAACAAATTTGAGTAACAGGTCAATTACAACCGCGGTGTAAAATCAGAACCAGTGAGGATCAAAATATTCAGTCAAAAATGGCAGGTCCTAACAATTGAAGTGACTCGATTGGGTTGTCTAAACACGTATTCACTGTTTAGAACAACCGCTCGCATTCAACAGCCAAACATCAGCCCTACAATCCTTAACAAATCGCAAGTAATAGGAATAAAGTAAAGCTTCATTACAAATTCCTCATCTCTACATTTTTGTGAAGATTTTCGACTGGCTTGGCTTAGAACAAACGGTGCTCAAATGTGCTTAGTCTTCCCGAATATTGTTCACTTTAGTCTTTGTGAGTCTAAAAATGCATAGCAGCAAACTTATAAGACTTAATAAATCTTTGCCGATGCATCATTAATCGGAGCTAGGCGCAAATCCATAATGCGTAGGTGACCAAGTGCAGTGCATTTTTTGCGCTCTTATTACTGCATTATGTTAAAGCATTATATTTTACTGTTAACAGTGAGGTTAACTAGGCGATGCCTCTATTTACACAAGTCTCGATCCACTCTAGTAGCATTTCATGACTTCGCGTAGTGGTTGGCAATCTATGTACAACTATAATACTTGGAGCTATTGTGGAAACAAGAAGGACTTGTAGATGAATAGGAACTGCTGATACAAAAGCATGACCGTATGGCTAGCGAATAAAACAAACAATTAGTAAAAAAAGTTAATGACCAAAAAGAAGACTGCATAAAATTGGCAAGCCTGTTACAAGAACTAAAACAATGCATATGTGTTTGCATAATCCTGAGATTAAATTCAAATTAAGCATAAATGTAGCAACAAATATTAAATTGTAGCAAAGAAACTAGAAGAAATATTACAATTGCAAAATGACAATGTGTAATTAATTTGGGAGAAAACTGGTAAACAACCAGAAAGTCACGTATCCACTTTGCACTAAGATCCATTGCAAGTGCAAATTAAATGAGAGCTTATGTGCAACGTAGACGCGAATCAAAAATCCTTTAGTGCGAAAAAAGCATCGCAGCCACTATTGTCCGCATCATTTTGACCCCTAAATTAGTAATCTACCTTAATTTAGCCATCATTACTATTTGCTTAGATTGTTGGGAAATTCTGCATACTTTTGCGACGTCTTTCCCTACTCCTAATCCACTTCCACATAAAAATAGCTATCATCCTCAGGAGAGCCTAACTTTGTTGGAGTGAGCTGAAGGTTGAGTAATGATTAGTACTGATAAGAGGAATGACAGCGATGGCTTTTCGTAGATGCTCGTGGATTCGCACACCAATGAGGTTATGCTACGTCGGTCTGGGTTAGTGCGCACAAGCATGACGAAAGTGAAACGCTCGGAGTCACTAGCTCGCCTTGTTACATCCCATTAGGTTCAGCTTACTGCAGTCAATCTTGCCACTCTTTATTCTCTAACACAATCTCCACACCTTTGCACTATTTCGTACTCTCAGTTTCTGTTTTAACACAACTGTATTCGTTTGTTGTACGCATATATTACTAAACTGAATAAAGTAGTACCGAAGGAAGAGCCCGCGACGTTGGTGGTGGAAGTGGGTGCTGTGTTCATGGTGTTTTCGATGGCAGCATCTAAAGACAACTGAGTGCACATGGTTGGGCAGAGAATGTTTTACGTACTTTTAATACATCATTGCAAAGGATTGCAACAATTTGCTCTTTCCTTTCCATTGAGTGATGGCTCTGCCCTTCAGTGCACTAATTGCTTCAAGGGACGCATTTGGCAGCATGTTTGCGCACTCTTACTTCCTTTTTGTTTTCACTTGAGTCAGACGTGGAAAATAAATTTAGGAGTATAAATTCCTTCCCCATATTACCAGGTTTCCTCAGCAGCATAAATAGTTGCCCAATTGATATCGAGCTGCATGGATAGCAGTAAAAAATAGAAAGAGGAGACTGTGGAATAAGTCCTAATTAGCAAGATTGTGACATGCACCGCATCGGAAAGCTAGCTATGAAAACGGTGCGCAGACAGCTAATAAGAAATTTGCAAACCACAAGAGTTAATTCTAATTGGGAACAAAGACGACACGAGGGTGTGGACGCAAGACATTCCGTTTACTGTACTTTCGTCCATCCCTTCTCTTAATGTTTGGTGCAATTTTGTGCAATGAATAAACTCTACTTCAGATGCCAGACCATTGTAGAACTCGGCAGATATGAAAGATGGATAAATAAGTACCAAAGTATAAGGTTGGTGTTTAATTTTTTAAGGATGTCCTTACTTGTGTCATGAGAGGTCCTACGCATGCTGCCAAAAATGCATCGTACATGGAACTATCACCGCATCGAACACTCGGTATCACACACAAATGATGCCACAGGCATAATGCTATAGTCTGTCTTTCGCAAACACGCAACACTTCTTCCTCAACAATTTGATGATAAGAACGGCCGCCTCTAATTGGGTGCCGCAAGCAGTTTAGTTGTGTTTGAAGAGATAAAAAGTGCGAAGTGAGCACGCATCTCAATTTTAAACTAAATCTCACTTGGCATGCTTAAATTCACGTCAGAAATATTGGTTTATCACTTCCTTAACTAGATCCGCTGGCAGGCAACTTCTTATTATCCACGTTGCAGTAATTAGCAAATAGTCCTAGGCATATGTCGGCTCGGGAGAGGATCATTGTTTCCATCCGCACCAGCTACTTGAGAATCTGAAGGAGAATGATGGGGCAAATGACAGAAATTTGAGTCATACTTGATTCTGGATGACCATTTGGAGGAAAAGCTTTTAAAATGCGTAAAAGTTCTTTCGGAGGCCCAAAAAGTCTTTGGTGTTGGTGATTAACTCCTCCCTCATTTCATGGAAAACACACTACATCAGCCATTTTTTGGATTTGCCGTTCTTTGTTAATGCTGTAAAATCTGTGTAGAAGTTTGAACCATGTCATTTTTGAAGTTAAAGTCAATCGATTTGGCACCCGCAGCAAAAAACTGTAGCCCAAATGTTGACATTGAAGTGGATCGAATGCATTTTCATCGTTTTATCTTTTAATGAAACTCGAACCAACAGCATGCACCTTGCATTTAAAACCCAGCTGCAAGTTCTACGTGTGCTTTGACCAATCGAGCTGTGTGCGTCAACATGCCACATTTTGCGTTCTCTACGGTTGGCATGGCACCTCACTACTACAGATTCTGATTGCTATAGCATGTAGTGCCAACAAATGAATTAATGCAGCATCGAGCTCACATTTGTAAATCAAATCTCATGGAATGGTGTTTCAGCTTCAAAAAGCCAGATTCTGATTATTATGATCACAATTCGCCGCCATCTTCCTTGAGCTTCTCATCACATCTCGTCTGTTGTACATTCTGGTTCTCCTTTTCTAAATGGCCCATTACAATTGTAGGACTGCTATTCCCTGCAGCAGCATTTCCGGTTTCGTCCGACTTTACTGCTTTTTCCTCATCCTGGAAGGAAGGTAAATGCATTGAAGAGAGAAAGACAAGCGACATCTTGACGAGGCTGCTAATAAAAATAAATAAGTGAAATTGCTAAGGCTTGCAATAATTTAACAAACTAACGAAGTAAGTAATGAGCCGGTCAGCCAACAAACAAGTTTTAGTAAGTCTGAAGCAGAACTGGTTGCCTTTATGACTGGAGGGATTTAAATGGTTGAAGACAATTAATAGAGGCGCCTCTTTACTTACTCATATAAATGAACAATTACAGGCTTTGAAATTTTTAGCAATCATTCTGCGTCATCATGCAGGATACTTCCTGTCAGTTAAGCAGTCAAGGAGTGGAAGAAGCGTACTTTTACAAAATGCTTTGGGACCATAGCTGTCAAACGTGTACCGTGGCAGCATTAGTTTTACCTTATTTAATTTAGTAATCTATGCATGCAGTAACCTGCAGGCGAACACACAGTGCGAAGTGACGTGATGTGATGGGATAGGAACTGGCACCACGAAGCAGCACTACGAATGTAGATGACTGGAGGGTTGAATGGAGGACTAAAGTGTAGTGAAGATAATTAAAATGTAGCAAAGTGAGGTAGTGATTAGGTTAATGGAATTTGAGCATTTCAGCACAAGCATTACATTAATTACGAGTTCAGCAAGCCTCAAAAGTCGCCAGTTACAATTTAATGTGAACAATATAGGTTTTTTCATGCATGTGCACAAAATAAGTCAAAATATATGTCAAAACAGACACTCGAATATCTGGCCTCATTAGTGCAAACTGCAGATCACGCCTAGCTAAGATCACACCGAGGTTTAACACTTCAAATATGCTGCTACATACATAAAAGGCGTGTTAGGTACAATTGGAGGAAAATTGGGCACGAAAGTTACTGCTATTGGCCTTTGAAATCTTAAAAAAGAACTCAAAAAATTCATGCCACAAACGTAAGCAGAAACATTGGAGAATGCAGTCATTGTATATGTGTACTGCATTTGCATAAGATTTGATGCAGAATTTTAAGACTTGATGACTTGTAACTGCAAAGACCAGTTAATAGCAGGTCTTTCTTTGGATTTTTACCATTACCTGCTACATTTTTGTGAAAATTTATTTTGTCTATAGTTTTCCTAAAGGTCACATTATTCAAAAGTAGTGTAATAGTGTAATGATTATGTTTCCTTAAACGACCTTTTAGATGGGAGGTAGGAGCATAACGTGAATCCATCGATGCTGACAACGGCCATTCTACAGCCAGCTATTGATGCCCCATTGACCCGCCTTTTGAATAGGGCGATAAAAGTGTCTCAGAGTGCGCAGTCACACGCACCTTTGCCCCTACCGTCACTTGCTAGACTCTTTTGCTGATTAGAAGTCGTGTGCAACACATATTGGGGACTGCAAATAGCTTAGTAAGGGAAATACGTTATCACATAAAAATCGACGCATAAAGAAGCTGCAGTTGCTAAGTCCATCGTATGACACTTAAAACGGTAGCACTGAAAAGAGATCACCGTGCAAAAATAGGAAAATTGCTTTTAGAAGGATGCATTCTCATCATCCAATAGAACGTAATGTAAGTCAAGCCTTACTAGCTCTCCTCAAGGTGGATAGGCAACTCAACTACATGCCTGCCAATGTCGTGGGCTAGAAGGAGAGGACTCGTGAAGTCGAATCCTCTCTCAGACACCTCGATTTTGCCAGGGATCGAACCGACTTACGCCAACTCATCTGAATTCAGTGGCACTGTCACCACCTGACTGACACCATCTTCTTCAAGTGTGCAATGGTGACTGTGACCTACAAGTGCCATTTTTTGCCCTTTACGGCCCCGAGAAGCAAGTAATCATATCGATCACCCACAGAATCACTTGAAGTGACTTGAGCTGTTAGTCGGCAGGCGAGAGTATAGAGATCGAGACCATCACCTTTGCACATTGCGAAGGTGAGTGATCCATAACCTAGCTGACTACAGAGAAGTATTAAGGGGAGAGTTGACTTGAAGTGGTGCGGTGCAAGCCGCACAAGAATGTGACGTTCGCAAAGAGCACGTGTGAGGGCTAAGGAGTGTTACTGAAAATTGCGTTTAATTGCATGCGACGTGTTCTTGTCGTTTTTAGTGGGGAGTGCTTCATAAACCATATAATAGGTGCAGCAAAAACATAACTTGTTACGCCGAACCGCGGCAGTCCCATCAGCCTAACTTCGGCAAGACAGAATATTGAAGTAAAATCAATGCTGTAAGTAAAGCAGCCTAATCCATCCACAGTGGCTGCGCGTGTCTTTTATTAAGCCTACTGGCTCCTTGCATGTGGTGCGCACCGAGCGCTATGCGTGCGACTGCAATAATCATCACCGAGCATAACGCAGAGTAAACTTTTCGAGTGCAGATCTTGCATACTTCTCCACTAATCAGTCAATCACCCTTGATCCAAGCTCACTACCAAGGTAATTAATCACTGGTAAAATGCACCAGTGTTTTCACCCAAAGTTTTTCTACGCGGAAATAGATTGATGCAAACGAACTTTTTTGTTTGCATGCTACTTGTGCGGATAATCATTTGCAAGGACTTTACAACTAAGTCAGCATTTATCGAAACAAAGCCAGAGGAAAAGTGACGGTTTATTTGGCAAAATGGAGGCAGTTTCTGTGATATGCTTTAGTGAACCAATGAGAGCCTTGCAAAAGTGTGGTTTTCTGCAGCTCTTCTGATGAAGCGGCTTTGCACTACTTATTTTGGGGCTGATTCTTGTGACGCTGATGAGAATATCATCAAAAATCATCCCTAATACTACTCGCGGCAGGGTTCTATCTAGATGTAGTGGCAGTTCCTTATTTGTAAAGCACCAATTATACAAAGTGACGTGGTCATAAGCGTAGCACTCTATCAAAGTTGCAGTAAAGTACATTTGCCACGACTTCAACTGGTGATTCCTCAGCCAAATTGCTATTTCAAAGGCAACTTACTGTCAAAACAATGGAGTGGTATGGATAAACAAAATTATTAAGTGTACCGGTCAGGGATCGGCATTAAAAGTGCATTGACAAGGGACGAGCTTGGCCTGTGAATGTGATGTTTGTTCCAATCAAGGAATGGCACCCAAGTGGAAAGTCTGAAATTGGTGCAACTCATCGTGACAAATAATAAGGCCGACCTTTATTGTTACTGAACTGGTGGATATTGATGTTCTGAAACTATTTTTAAAATGGTTCCTGCACATTTTAGACCAACAAACTCAACTAATACCCTTCCTACGCTTACACCTTGATCGCGATCCCCATTTCTACTAACCTTTAAATTTATTCGTAAACTAGCCAAATCTTGCTAGGTGCTGCCGTAGAATGACAGCTCATCGGTCGATGACGATTAAAATAATATTCACGTAGCTCTGTGGCTGTTAAGATTTTTACAATTGTCCTTTATTAAAGTCTTCTCGTGCCTTTTTAACGTAGAACAAGGTGGGGATGTTAAAGAGGCACCCATAAGCGAGGCAGATGAGTTTACTCCTTAAGCGTGATGTTGCTAGCACAGGCCGCGTGCTCAGACACTCGCTAACTTTGCAGCTGAGGAATACTGTGGACATGCTACAAGTGTCGCACTTTCCTCTGCGCTAACCTTGCATCTATTAGTTGTGACTTCCGGCAGCAACATGATATGGGAATGATTAATGGTTCCAAGTTAATTTCTGGGCTCCTCTGCCTGCCGCTTGAGAGAGGCAGACGTAAAACTCTCAGTTGTTTTTCTACTGTATGTCTGGTGGAGTTCATTGAAGCGTGCTAATCGCACTCGCAATTTATCGGTTGCTGACAAAATGGTTACCACGAAGTTTTGTCTATTCAACTTGAGAACTTATTCACATTTACCTTAAACAGCCATTAGGGATATTATAAAATCTCCGGCATGATGTAGGACAGATGCTTCACAATTGGAAGATCGAAGCTTTGCGTTACTGCTATTTATGTGGGCGAAAATAAAGCATATATGGAACGGTGAGCCCTTCGAGACCCACTTAAAGATTTTCACTTAGCGAACCCACATTTTGTATTTATTGACGCGCAGAGATTTTGTAAGAAATCAGGTGCTCTAGGTGGGTCAAAGACCAAAGCCGCCTTTTGGTCCTGCCTCAAAACTTCGCTTTGTGTGGTTGGCATTCAAAATACACCATCTGTACTCGCTCATTGAGGCCAATTCTGGTGCACTGATGATGCTACTTCCTGACCTCCCTTCTCATTTGTGTACAACCAAAACTACTGCCCGAAAATAAGGTGTAAATTACTGTTTTGAAATAGGTGATGCGAAAAGATGAAGCAGTGACGTTAAAGGCACTATTGATTAGTAGATCAGGGTGGGGTCGACAGTGACATCCAAAGACTAGTTAGCGCTTCTCTGTTGAGACATTGAAAACACAGCCTCATAGATTGCATTCGCAGGCAAATAGGTAGTTGAAACAAGCCTTTTAATGCAATGTATGGAAGGAAAAAGGAATAGAGGAAACCTGGAAATGCTGAGAAGAAGAGGAAACACAACAGAGAATAATGGACTTTAACTAAAATACCAAGTAGTTAGGTTTGTAGGCATGCACACACACTAGGACGGATGAGTGCGTGCAGAATGAAGCAGTGACGAATGTAGGAAGCAGATAGAAGAGTACGGAAAAGAAGGTACAAATGAGATCCAACCAGAAGTGATTAAACGAAATCTAATCGTAACTTGGGCAAAGTCGTACATATAATGTAATAGGAAACAAGAAATAATGTCGGACAAAGCAAAGTGAACTAATGTAATGCGCCAGTGGTTTGTTGAATGGCGGATGTTTGTGATGGGACTACTTAATTGCATTGCCGTCGTACCTTTGCGAAGTTGTGTTTAAAACACACCTTTATACATTCTGCCTGAGTACGATGTCTCCTTTTGTCTTTGGGGAGGGAAATAGCTGAGGGTGGAACCACAGTACGCATGCATAACTGGTCATAGAGATGCTCTGTTGCAACCTAGTGCTTTACTAACCGTAGCGCATTTGTGTGACTGTGAGGTAGGTGAAGCAGTTAATTGTCGACAGCACAGGTGAGTGCATTTTGAAGTAAAGCTCCTGCTGCCAGAGGCGACGCATAACAAGGGAATGCTGTCAAGATTTATACGCCAGATTAGCGTTCAAATCTATGGAAACCGTGAGCTGTGATTTTAATTGTCCATTATATATTTGTAAAAAGAATCAACATCACCGTGCAGCCCACCGGTGTCATGTCCCATTTGAAAAAACATTTTCTTTTTACGAAGACCGATTTGTTCCTTGTGCACATGCTGACAGACGCAATGCATTTCGGCATCTTTTTGCAAAGCACACCACAATCTCACTTTCCCTTTACCTTCGTGGCTAAGCTACTTGAATAGCAGTCGCTTGTGATAACATTGAGTCTCCGCCATTGTTGCGAAAGCAATGGATTGCACACTTTCGGGTTTCGCGTTCATGTGAATAGCCACAGATTTATGCAGATGTAGGCAAGGATCACCCTCACTTTCACATTCGTGCGGCTCAAGGCACAGTAACTAATCTACGTCAAAATGGTTTTTTGTTTGGGCAGCACCAATTTCTACTTCAACACTAGTGGATAAAACATTATGCAAAAACAGCAATTGCGTTCTTAATGCAAGTGGAGCAGCATTTCGAAAATGCCAAAGCTTTTATTTAATGCTTTACGACGGTGACAAGTATTGTCACGATATCGTGGCTTGTCCCTCCAGTTGTAGCAAATGGCCCTCTGACACACCTATGATACACGAAGTTACCTTGGCACAAAATGCAGCAGAATGGGTCGTTTTGTTGTTTGGATGTTTAGCCACTACTTTTTGGAAAAGTTTGAAGTTTCTGTGCATCGCCTTTAAATCCGAGGCATTGCACTGATACCAATTTGATTTTAGAAGATTTTGTACTTGTTTGTCGTCCTCGGGTGATTTAGTGACCGATGAATGAATTCAGAATGAAGCCTGAGTTGCTGGCATGTCTCACAACCTTACGGCATTTCAAAACACTCTTCATCGTAAACGCTTCCCATCTCACCACAATTAAATTAATCACCTCCCATCAAATGAAATACAAATGGATCATCCATATTTTTAAAACACAATAAGTTGAATGAAAATTACCTTTAAAGTTTTGTCGGTTCGAATAAGAAAACCAGTGGCCTATTCTGATTTACACAAAATTGTGCGTAAAATATGCATTGACTTTGGTGAGCCTCTCGGTGCTGACGAGCTTCAATTCGGTCCATGCATCACGGGCTTCTATACTAGTAAATGTGAAATTCCCGCTTCCTTCACAGGCTATCCGTAGAGACCTCGAGACTTGCATGGAGTGGTCATCACACTGCAGCGTCTATCATTTGCTTCCATACGAGCACGTTGATTGACGGTGCAGACAAATCAACTATGCTGCACTCGCAGATGGACTGTGGCATCAGTGTCTGATGTCATCCAATCGTGCCGTGGCAGAATATGGATGACTACACACAAGTGGCTAAGGACTTCAAAATGGCCATCATGACTAAAGTATCATCGGTCTGCACGTACCCGTTAAAACAGGGAGCGCTTTCATTTGGTTCTGCAAAAAGCAATCATTTTATAGGAAGGCGGTAATGAAATTGGGAAGCGCATGTGCACAGACGCCAAAGACTGAGTTATTGATTGATAGCAGGATGAATGCAAAGTTAACAATGGACCTGGTTGAGCGAGAAATTTACGCCAAGTAATGATGGAAATATCCGCTTTTGATGTGTAGTCCATCAAATTTATTAGGCGGCAAACGTTCAAGCCAGAGGCACATCGCTATCGAGGCCGAGTGATAAGCTGATAAGCTGAATTGTTGATTTGTTGCTTTTTTCTGTTGCATGGCTGCGTCTCATCAGCACTGTCAAGAGCATCTGCTACAAGTCACTTAACACACTTGTTTCCAATGTAGAGTAATGATGTTTCTGTGCATATTTGTGGGGAGCAACTGTGAGAGAATGGAAGACGAGGTACAGACGGGATCAACTCGAGTAGTAACTGAGCAAAATTAGATAATGAATGCAATCATTTGTATAATTGACGCAATGGCGGACGGATTCCTCAGTAGTACGTTTTATGATAACATGCCTGCAGAAAGCACTTCAGTCGCTTAATTTGTGCCAACCACGAACATACTATGACGTATATCTGCTAAGATGCCAAGGTATGCCTACAGCAAGTCTTTAAATTTCTGAACAGGCGTTGTGGGACGTCGATGGCTAAAAAATAATTAACCCATAAATGCGCGGACAAACACAAGCCTAACATAACACAAAAACGCTTTAAAGATATATATCTTAGTAACAGAGGTGCTAATGAGACGGAACTAAAGAATAGGAAATCTTGTAAAAGAAGATAAGGTCTTGTGTTCACAATATTTTCTCATTTGCATGCATTTATCTAAACCAATTTCTCAACTCACTTCTGATCGCTTCATGCAATCAACAATGCATCTGCGGATAAAAAATATTAGCTGCTTTCTACAAAATCAAATGCAACGTGCTCACACTCATTTATCTTCTGATGCAGCCGCCATCAGCACCATGAACACAGCATCCACAACCACCATTAACGTCACTGTCTCTTCCTTTAGTGTTACTTTCTTCGATATAGTAATATGCATGTACGACAATCAAATACAGTGCAATGCGATGTGTCATGATAAGATAGGAACTGATTATACGAAGCAGTGCAAATAGGCGTAGAGGAATAAAGAGTAGCGCGGACGACTAAAGCAAGGTCCAGATGAATGGAATGTAGCAAAATGTATCAGCGATTCCAAGTGTTCCACTTTCGAATTTACTTAGACAGGTGTACTAACCCAGGCTGACGTAGCATAACCCCGTGAGGCATCACACCCACAGGCAGCTGCGCAAAACCACCGCTGACGTCCGTCTGCCAAAAGATTTTAAGCCTTTTAACAAACTACATGTTCTACTATTTCCTAATCTCGTTATATTTTCTTAGCTACTCTCCATAAATCACCTGGAGTATAGGCTTCTTTAGCACCCACCTGGTGTTACAACAAGTACACTTCATCTGCAGATAAGAAAGCGTTCACGTAGCCTTCATCAGGGACGAAATTTCGCGTTTTACTGGACATTGCTATCAGGTGGTCAGCACATGAACTCACACGAATCGCATCAAACGAGGATTCTTGCTCTCACCCGTTTGTGTCTTCCTTCTTCTCAACTTGCATCAATCGCTAGTTGATCGTCAATCTTAATTGCTTGCCTGTGTGCCGGTGTAGTTAATCGCTCAAATAAGTGACGCGTTTCTTAGTCCTATTCATTTATCTACATTCCATAACCTCTTCTTATGCTCTTTTGCTGCTCTGTAGGCTACTCACTGACAAACAGGTAACTAGTGATGTTTCTGAGGCGACTCGATAGAATAGAAAAAAACTAATGCTGACGAGCTTAATTTTTACCTTAAACTTAAATGCGGGGCCGCCGAGGTGTAGCTAAGGACAAGCACGTGGCCAGATGCGTCCGTGGAGAGGATGCTAGCTGAAAAGAAAAGAGGGAATCGCCCACACTCTTTTTGATGATGTGTTGACCAAAAGCGCCAAAAACACTAAATGAACATCACTTGCGATTGTGCCTGCATCGTGAAGGCTGCACTGCTTAATGGATTCAATACCTCCAATCGCCTTCTGCATGATTATGTCGTGTGACCAGCAACGTCGCTACAGGCCCGATATCTTGCATTTTAATCGTCCACACATTCCTATGCTTCTCTTACTCGCTTCAACCCACCTGCATCCTTATTTCCGCAGTTTTGCGAACCCATACATTCCATATGCGTGGCGACGTGTCGGTATGCACCACAATTCACCCTTGCTTATGAGGCCACGATCAGTGACTTTAATCGAACCACTCGCCTGAATGTTAATCCTTCCAAAGTGCGGATATCTTAAATTTTCAGCCACATGCGGCTATAAAGGGCAGTAACAATTGCAACTTGTTTATCTAACTGCCTATACCTAAACTTCTCATGCTCATGAGCGTATGCATGTGAGTGTGCATGCACAGGAATAAGACATGTGCTGCCGATTTATGAAGAGCGTTAAGCACCATGCCCTCCTTCGTATGGCCTATGTATACTAACAACTACTAGAAAGTAAGACTGCTTAAACGCGCTAAACAAATGTTTCTTAGTGATTTGGATATCATATGATCAGACTAACTCTCTAACAGCCTCTGCGCTTTAATCTCTTAGGCAAGTAAGCACAGAGCATGGAAAGCAGCGAATCGAGCACATGCCTCAACCCAAATTTTACTCATTTTCTTTAAACGCATAACTTAGATATTATACCATTGCATTGAATAGCGTGAGTGACTTTAGTGAAAGGACGTTAAGGCGAAAAGGCAACTGTGGAGTCACAGAGAAATAGGGTTGTTAGTGTAATAGAGTCGGATGTTTAGATGGAATTGATTTTGGGAATTATTTCCATTTCCTTTTCAATTCGATTTCTACGCCTATTTACTTTCCTTTTTCTTAATCCTATGACTAAAGAGATTTAGCCAAGAAATTAGTTCCAGCGGAGTGCATCGGTTCAGTTCTCATCATTTACCAGCCTTTTAATACTTGACCCATTAATTGGGCTTTCATTCAATGCTATCGCGGTTGCCACCGCGTACGCACATGAATGACAAACGCTTAATTTCCAAGATATAAGCTTCTTCTTTCAGTGATTGCATCTTTTTGGTGGGCTGTTCCGCAGTTTTCGACAAATATGATGTGTAACAGCTAACTTTAGTTCTATATTAATGATAGGTGTGCATAGGAAATAACGAAGAGACTTTGTATCGTGATAACAGAACTACCTGGATGATTTTGACATCTGCATAACCTTTTGAAATAGTTAATGAAAAACAATGCATAGAAACAGCTAGCATAGCCAACGGAAAGCGGATTTGTCGACGCTTTGCTTGAACCCGCTCACCCCTGGTGTACAGTGCATCTGTTGTCAAAATTAATTCCCTGTCAAATTATACTTCCATTGAGAGCAGTGTACATCACATGGACAAGGTGTCCACTCCAGTCAAATGAAACTTCTAGCTTTTTGCCAGATTGTGAGCAAAATTCGCACTAGAGGCCAATTTGGCTGTTGAAATCCAGGACATCTCTGCACACTTACACGCGAGGTGGTCAATGAAGTGTGGTACGACAATATGGACTTGTGATTAATTGTTCGTTTTAAAGCTATTCGTCCTTTTAGTAGCAGTGTAAGCACAACTGCATTGGGTCGTATTTTTAGACGGTGCATGGCTTTTCAGGATCGCTGGTCCAGTCAAAGACGCACTGTATTTCAATTTATGCTGACTTGGCACATGGATTATATAACAAATAGGCAGCCGAAACCTAGAATCACATACTTGGCTAACGTAACTACAACAATCACTTGTGCAATTAGGAACAGCTCTACAATTTGTTGATTCAATTCCTGCCAGATCGGCAACTACGACCACAAGTTATGCAAAAGATTATATGTCGAGAAATGTCTTTATTAATTGCGTAGAATAAAGTTCTGAGGTGTAGCTTAGTTTTAATTTTGTCAAGTTAAACAACCTCTATGCACGATCCTAAGCATGATGCATTAGTTGAGGTGCCACAGTAGGAATGTAACAGAAATTAAATTGACAATTCACCGTTGTCACTTGAGCGGCATATGAGAGGTCAATACTTAGCTCCGGTCGTTGCTAAAAGGCAGATCATAAGCTTTTGGAAGGAGAATGCGTTTTGTACGTCTGAGCCAAGTAGTAGAACGGCTTTCGCAACTCTTGGCAAAAATAATCCTATTTGCACATTGTTGTTCTAAATGTTTGCGTTTAATTAACGATCTGTGTGGAATAGCATTATTAAGTGCAAGTTGTTCATTTGTCGCAACTCAAGACTAGAGGGTGTTTCGCAGAGGGCTCATTTCTCTAAGCGCTTACTCGCGATAAGAGCATCGACATCCTCGCCCTCCTGCACCATCACCCTTCATTTGCATGGTCTCGGAGAGTTTATTTATTCTTTTATATCCGGGTTTGATGAGCCGTAGTTTTCTTTTAGTAAGTACGTCCTAACAGAATAATGCCATACGGCCTTCAGAGAAACGATGTCACAGCTTTTGTTTGGCATGCACAACACTTTTCAACAGGTCAGTTGTGCTCAGTATTTATTAAACCTGGAGGCTCCCAATGGCATTGCCCTTCTCTTCTTGGCGTACTTATTCGTAGAGGCGCCCACTGCTCATTCTACACATGAGACCCTCAGTTAAGCCATTTAAATTGAGCAATTAAGCAAATTGACGTCTAAAAAGGGCCATCTCTATGCCATCGAATACAAACTACAAAACCAATAATGCCACTGTATACTCAGGCTTTCAACAGCATCTCTTTTGAAAGGAGCATTTCAATACATGTGACTGATGGTTGATGAAATTGCCGTCCAACGTTTTAAAACCCGAATTGGAAATCGAACCGCGTAAAGCCATGCAAAAAAGCTAGATTAGATAAAAAGGATAAAAGAAAGTTGGCTGCGACTAGTAGAAAGGGTCTAATAGAAGGAGGAAATAATGAGAAGGTTTTCTTGTTACGGCCTGAGTTGGTAATTGAATTGCTAATGGTAATGCAGCAACGGGGTCGCTGGCTTGCATCTTGCTACTTTTAATTCCAATTTCCTTTATTTCGGTCTGTTTCCCTCATTTGTGTCGTTTTTTTACTCAGCAACTTGGTACTGGCAATGCGGATTTGTTGTATACCCTGAATAGCCCCAATTTTGTGGGCATCGCTGCGACCTCAAGAAGGGTGCCGCAGATGTCACCTGCGTCCCCTCTTAATGGCAAAACAGCCGTTAGCCTTCGTTACCTTGGTAAGTGAAAAAGAATTCTTCGGCAACAAGCATCGCAACAGAAGTCCAATTTAGGCGTTATAAATTTGCCTGCATGTGTTTCTTAGCCTCTACAGACTTCCGGTGATGTCTGTCCTTTTGTGCCCTATTTCCTTGTGATGATCGTAGTCATGTGGACGGAGAAACGACCTTAACCATGCAACAATGGCTGAGAGAAGCTATAAAACTGCGTGGATGCCCCTTTAGACCGTTCTCAACTTACAGAATGAACGAATTCTTTGGAAGAAAACAGTATAGATAATGGTTCACTTGATCTAGAAGTGTATTGTGAGCGAGCACAATGTGAGGATGTCAAAGCTAATCACCTAGTAGGTTTCCAGCGTCTCGGAAAAAGTGGGGTCCTTAGTGCCTCTCGGATTTGAATTTGACTAATTAACTGAAGGAGTTGTTGACTTTGACACAGGCAACTATTCCGTTGCTCCATGCACATATGGGATAGCCTACAAGAGTCACTACCGAAAGTTGGGATAACCTGAAGCAATAAGAGGATTTACCAATGAGAGCATTGATGAGGGTACTCCTTTCACTACTCTGAGGTGATTCGGGAACGAAGGATGGGTTTTTCCCTCTGGAGAGCCCTACGCCATTAGACAACGATGGTGTTTATGGTGTGTGGGGCAGTTGGGTTTGTATTCGTTTTCGGATCGGTTGTGCACGGTTGCGGTTTGTCCAAAATGAGAAAGGCTGCAGCATAACCATTCTCTTAATTCTCTCCACTTCTGCTAGGCATTCAGCTGGGCCTTCATTGTCACCAAGTTCGAAAAATTTGTTTAATTAGTCAGTTTTCTAAAGAAATTAAGTCAAACTTGCACTTCAATTTAAGCAACGATAGTTTACCAAGTCTATAGTAGATTTCTGTCCTAATTCCTCTGATGCTTTTAGTTTGTTTCAACCATCCTCGGAGTCGGCAGGATGGGATGCCGAACGGTGGAAGTAGTTGCTATATCACGGGAAAAATCATTGGTTCATTCAAGTCTTTCATTCCCATCACCTTCCATACAAAATTGATTCCTACATTAGTAATTTACCTTCTTGCTCCTAAGAACATTACACTGACTTGGCTTGGAGGGGTTTTAAGAGGCATGCAAAATTATGGCCGCTTAGAAGCATAAGACTGGCATTAAAAATGAGTTGTTCATTCAACCACCCAATCATGAATCCAACCATCCACCTGGCTGCTCATTCGCCTGTTTACTAAATGCTTCAAAAATTAATCAAATAGAATAGGCTTAAAAATCATTATGCCACTTGCGGTTGACTGTACGGTCGAAATTAAGAACGTTTACAATTCAGCACCATGCATCTACTGTCAACCTACCTTGGAGACACTTGCCCAGCACCTCTGCTTAATTGTCAACTCTAACGGCTGAATTGCCACATAATGGCCAAATTGTATCACTTGAAATGTAGAGCAATTGACAAAAAGGTGCGTGTCTCCTGATGTGACAGAGGAAATTTCAAAAGCCTCGCGACATAATCTCTACGCATCAATCAATGATTATGACGATTGAGTTGTGTTTTTTATAATGCCGACATTAAAAGACCACCCCTGAAAAGTAAACTATTGCCATTTAAAAGAAGGAATAAATAGCCGAGCTCAGCTTAGTTTCGGCAAGGCATGACGTAGAAGCCAGCAAAACTCGATGCACGTCACTTAAGTGCCTGCACTGCTAACACCCCCATTAATCTGGTCAGTGAACGATAGCTATTAAGTATATGTCATTTCCTCTTACTGAAGGAACACAAGAAACCATTTCCAGACCTCGGTTTACATGACCGATGTTACGCTCTTTCGTCAATTCCCCCATATGATTTTATTCTTACTTAAACAGAGCTCGTGTGCCGGTTTTCGATGTAAATTATTTACGTCTATAGCCTGAAAATGAAAATGATTCAAAGTCAATAACGCTCACGGTAATTAACGAGCCGCTGAGCAGTCCTTGAGCATCCCTCATCTATCCACTATTTAAAGAGCACTTTCGAAAATTTCCGTCTCAAAAACGCATTTCAAGGAGGTTGCTCTTGGTTAACACAGGACGATCCTGACAAGCGATGCTGTCTAGCTTGAGCGCGGAGAGGTTTCCGAAGACAACGATGAGCATAATCACCTGCGCGGAGCCGAATAGGGTGAAATTGCATTTGTGAGTACGGTCTACCATGGATCAAACCATAGTGAAACATCATATCGTGCCAACCAGGCACCCTTATGGCATCCTATTTTCCGCATTGCATTGGTGATTTTCCTTCATTGAGCTTGCTTCTCTATGCTGAAGTTCTTAAGGCCAGGTTATATTGTGGCTAGGAGCATACTATACAGAACCGAAATTCGCAGTTGCATGCACTGTGAGGAAACTGTGCACTTTGCATATATGCTGCCACCTTTGACGCCAATCCTTGTAATGAATTGCCTACAATTCGTATTTTCATGCTAAATACAGGATTTAATGTGAGTCTCTCGATGTAATACATATGAAATCTAAATGTACTTTTTAATTCAGAAACGGAAGGATGATTCAAACCTGCTCGTGGACGAATCTGGTCTCTCTTCATAGTCCGAGATGCTCTCATTGTGAATGCTTCGAATCATCTAACGCGCATCCTCCTAGAGATTATAAAATGGTGTCTAAGATTATCCACCTTCACGTAGCAGTAATGGTCCAAAAGATGAGAGGAAAAGGAAAGAATTGCGCACACCGGTGGCTATGTCGGCGGACCTTTGTTTCATCAGAGAAGGAATGAAGTTTAGACACTGGATTATAACCGTTGGACTTGACAACCACTTCGATCCCTACCATCAAACGATTTCGCTGATCCTCCGCGCGCTTTCCCAGGGGTTATTCTCGGCCGCAATAGATGCAGGGATCTCTTTTGACACCGCTATTGACCAATGCTAAGAGACGCTAGCCCAATTCGTCACTGTTTATATTTGAATTCTCGCCACATGAATGATGTTAAGGTGATTAAGCAGGTTGTTTTCTACTTAAGTAGATATCTCTACGAATTGAGATTGCCTTGGATGTTTGCAGGAGTTTAGGTAAATGGTAAATGCCTCATCTTTGACATAGACTCTGCAAAATTGTGTGCAATTGTACGTTAGTGGTGCGGCTAACGCAAGAGTAGGGAATTCGAAGAGAAGCCTTATTTCAGAGGCGCATCTCGTACACATGTTTGTTGCCATATACCAGACATGATCTTCTGGTGCAAATCCTGCACCCTGTTACCGCCTACCTCTATTTCGTTCTCACTTTCCAGCCGAAGGAGGATAAACGGACGCTGCAAATGCTTGACTATTTACCAAGAGAGATTAGGAGGGACTAGCCGTTCTCTGCTTCAAATGGAGCTGACCAAATCACAAGTCATGCTCCATTCTGGACTTGCAATCAAGTGGCCGTTAAATCGTAGCAATAGCGTCACGCTATCAGTTCACGCTAGTGGTTCAGTCGATCGTTACACAGATAAGCGGCTCTGAAGGAGACTCTGAAGTTTGTTTTGTGGTCGATGCTTATAATATTGCAGTGACGGTTCTCCCATAAATAGTCACAATCGTGGTGGCGATAAATATGTGGTTCCCTTGTCATCAGTGCAAGGCTGTCACTGGTTACCTCCACTTCTTTGTGCGCGTTTGCCACCAAAACTCCGCATTGTGTGCCAAAAGCCTAGGGGAAAGTAAATTAAGGACCTACTCACTACCACGATATTGTAAGAGCCTATGAAACCGGCCCTACTCAATCTAGTGAAGCTGCTGTGGTGAGACTGATCTTGCGTTTCAAAATCCACTTCCCCAGCCCCTTGGTTCTAATTGCGGAGAATAAGCCCTGGTAAACAATTAACAACATATGCCCATTCCATTGGCCTTGCTAACTTGATTACACTTTTAATCAAATATTGCATGCGACTTTTCTTGGATGGCCTTAAATGGACAAACAGACCTGATTTGTCCTTACTTCATAAACAGAAATGTGTGTCAAAATGCCTGTCTCCATCAACCACAGTAATAACATCAGTCTCCATCAATGAGACCGCAATCATGCTTACCTAATTTCTCTATGGTGCATGCTTTTGTTGTGAAGTGCGTGAATGGGGTGTGGAGAGAGGCAATCTCTAAAGCAGATACAGCTGGAAGTCGTGAATTGCAGGCAGTATTTTAGTTGGAGCTGTGGCCTTGAATGTCCTATCCCATGCTTCTCTTAACAGCACGAAACTTTTATGGAGCCTCGGAGAGGGGGTCGTTTCACCTATTCCTCTTTAGTAATTGCGCTTTAATCATCAACGCGGACAGTGATCGCCACCTCTAAGAGCTTATTCTAGATTCTGTTGGCTGCTGAAACTCGAAGACTAATGAAAACTTTTGCAGGCACCTATTAGATGTAAATACTATTTCCATCTCTTCAACACTAGTTGGTTGGTTAGTTGAATATTTGGTTGATTGGAATAACAAACGTAGAGCCTCGACTCATCTGACACCACAGCTGCTACTTACAGGATGCCAGTAGTTCTTATTAATAAGGTCTACGAATCGCGAAGGAAATCTAAGCAGCGCCTAGCAAACTGTGTCATACAAAATTGTGTAATTTTTGCATCAAACATCGCATCAGTTAGGACGAGCGCCAAATAGGTTAAATGACTGGATGGAAATAGTGCGGTATAAAAAGATAGAAGGAATAGAGGGAGGAATGCATCAGGAGGGAGCGTGGCGCGTTGTCCATCAGTAGTGTTGAGCAACACCACATTGTCTCACTGGACTCACGAAGATTGTGCTGTGTTCATGTCACCAGCAGTGCACGATGGCCTGGGCCACACCGTGTGCAACCGCAGCAGTATTACCGCCAGAACCAAGCGACTAGAAATTTCGAGGTTGCTCCTTATAGCGACTCAGGTACTTACAATTGCAGTTATACGGTTCAGTGCAAACCGTGTGGCACCATCAGCACGAATTTACATGGTTTGACATGAAAATGCCTGTATCGTGTAGAATGGTGGAGCAAACATTTGTCGAAGTGTAGGCCTGCCAATCAGACTTGGTTTATGACAGGAGTTGTGACACCAACCTGGCTTAGTTTGCACAGCATGATAGTAAGCATGGGTTTCCAGCATTAGCGCAAGCTATCCCAAGGCAAGCCCTTAGGATAGCCATCTTGACTGAAGATACAGCATATGCTAGAATAAAGAAAGTGTAACGCCTTAAATGTGGGACTCAAATGAACAGTGAAGTCACTTTGTTTTGAAAATTGTTAGTGCATCCAATGACCGTCCATGGATAAAATTATAGACTAACCCAATTTCTGAAGCCGAATATCCAGAGGCTGATGACCATTTAAGCAAGAGCTAAGAGTAAAATCCACGGTCGTGGGCGCATATGCAAGGGTAAAATGTGATGCAATCCGACGCAATGAATGGAATTGAAGAAAGTCGAACAAGAAGAGTAGACAAATTAAACGATGGATTTTATTAAGATGAGAGGGACAAGCCTTTAACTGCAATTAGGTTCAAATGATAAAATCATACGAAAGGCTATGAACCACTAATGCAGGACGAATTTCATGGCGTAGGAGCATTTCCAAGTGCCGCTGGTGCTGAGATTATAGTACTTGTGATAGCCTTACCAGCACAAATGGTGTCGATGAGTTGCTCTTCTTTTCTTAGCTAGTACTGTCTTAATATAAGCATTCAGTTACCTGTTTTAACTCAGCTACATGTCGATGCTCCCCAATAATTTAGAGGTTGAAGTCGGAATCGTGAGCAATGATTGTTTTCCATTACGCTGGGTTGTGGAAGAGAATTGCAATATGCGCCACGTAGTAGGGTAAAATAGGTAAAGGCACGCAGACAGCGAATAAGAAGTCGATGGTCTACTAAAGGTTAATATCAATTAGTCGAAAGGGAGACACCGATGCGTAAGCGCAAGAACTTTTGCCTCGTGCTCTTCAAGTGGGTTCACATGATTAGCCCGAAATCGTGGTGTTCAGTGATATACAATTTAAATAGTGTGATCACTTTGACGTGCGCATTAACGGTTGTAAAAAGCAGTGCTTTTCTATCTGAGATCAAGTCTAATTTCTGTAAACTAGACGATTAATAAAGGGGTTGATATTCTTAGTGATTAGTAAGAAATAGCTGGGAAGGTAGAACAGAAAAGGAGAGCAATAGATTATGCATTTGGCTAGGAAGGCTGAGAGTTAGATAGTAATTAAAAAGGAAAGAATGAACACCAGCGACAATCTTGCGTAGGTGACCTTGGGTCTAAGCACTCTGTTTAGGTTATTCAATGTTGGCACAAACAATGGTGACGGACGTGGAACGCTTGGATTTAATGGTACATTTTGCCATGCCTTAGGCACCTTCACTTTACTTTCCTTATTTCCTGATACTTTCTACTCTTCTGCACTGCTCTCTGCACATTTGTACCACCTCTTACACTCAGGTCTTATCCCAACACATTGCACCCCTTCGCACGGCACTCTACTGCGGACCAAATCATGCATATATTACTGCACAGAATGGGGAGGCGCTAAGGAAAACGACAGTGATATTAATGCTAAAAGTAGATGCTGCATTCAAGGTGTTGTCAGCGGTGTTAGCAAAAATCTAAGCACAGTTAACATTGCTTTCGCAATTCACACATTTCCCGAAATTGTGAGCCGCTAGTGTGTGTTTAAAGGAACCGCTTCCTAGCTCTTCTTTAAGGAAGAAAAAAATGTCTCTGAGGTATGTGACAATTTTGTTAAGAGCATAAGGCGGCGTGATGACCACTTCATTCTGCAGTGCTGTGAATTCAAAATCGTACCTCCTACTCCAGCTTACTTGCGTCATGTTTAAAAGACAAACACAAAGGTGCTAAAATTGGAGTATGATTAGCAAGCGGGACCCCCAGCAGCCACATTAAATGGAGTAAAAGTTAACGAGAAACGAAACAAAGGTTAACGACAAATCGAGCAATTTGCTGGCTGTTTGAACATATTAGAATGTGCATCATGGATGTTGCCTAAGACCTCACTTCTTCTGAGTTTTCCTATATGCTGTGAGTAAATGCAAATGGTTTTATTTAATGCGCTGCAAAGGTTCCTTTCCAGATTTAAGCAAAACTTACCTTAAATGCGCGAATACACGTGCTCTTTAGATTTGGTACTCCCCAACCCCAAAACGCAATGGCTTTGACAAGCTTCTGGCCAAGTATTGGTATCCCTGCCCTTAATCTTATGCTTTCCACAATGCTGACTTGACCCATGAAGCAAAGAGAAAGAATTAGGGCTGACGAATTTGTGAAAGAGCAAATGCCCCCTTTTGATGTTTGCGTGCCTCTCTATAGGTCGCTCTTCAAGGTAGCGCTACTTTGATCTCTATTACTCAGACTTATGCCACAAGCTCTTCCTATCTGTTAAGCAACCCTTCATGCAACTCACTGACAAGGATGTAAGCAGTGCTGACACTGGGGCGACTTGACAGAATGGAGAAGGCAGCAGTGTTCTCGCGTCCTAATTCGGTCTGTGATACAAATTGGATCCAACCCGGGAGTGACTAACTGTGGCTAATAACTTATGCAAACAGATGCTTCAGTGGCTTTAAGCAAGGCAAGTAAATGTCTATCCACTTTGTGATACTATGTTTGCCAAAGTTGCCCCATTGCTGTTGAATTGGAATGCACCACAATGGGTGTCAACTGATTTATGAAAGTTGCCCAACAATGTAGCCTTATAATTTTTAACATACATTGTAGATTGATGTGCTTTGCTTTGGTTTTTATGACTACGGGACGTATCTTGGCCTTTAATGAACAGCAAAATCCTGTTTCTAGTACGGGTAGAGTGGACACACCAAAGTGCATGATTGCATTTAAAGAAAGAAGTGCTTGCTTTGACCTTCGACGGCCGATAATAAAACCAAAATATAATCAAAAATGGCAAGTAGTATGGGGAGAATAAAAGAAGAGAGAAGTAGTTGAATGTGTAGTTATAAACAAAAGTTGGGATTTGAATTACAAATGGTAAAGGGAAGGTGATCGCCAGCGACGATGCTGCGTAAGCACTCATGGATTTGGCGCTACTGAGGTTGTGCTGCGTTGGTCTGGGTTAGTACACACAAAGTGACGGTAGGGGTACATCCGGGATTGCTGGCTCACTTTACCAGTCCTCTTATCGCTCTACTTCTCCCGGGCACTCTCTGTTCGTTCGTACTACACTTGCACGCCAATTTGTGCCATTTTGCAGAGTCAGTTCCTATCGCATCATCACATCCCCTTGCACTACGTTCGATTGCATGCATATATTACTGTACTAAGGTAATACTTGAGAAGGAAGCGATGCCGTTGGTGAGGAAATTGGATGTTAGGATTCAGAATGGTGGAGACAGCATCAAATAGAGTGGAAAGATATTAAGGCTTCGGGATTTGCAGCTTCTTATTTTTCATTTAAATATGCACTGCCAATTGCACCAAGTTTTGCAAAGTAAGCCGTGAAATGAGCAAATATTGATAAATTTCTCGGTTTTGCTGTGTGTGGTTGGCAACATAAGCACCTTGCATGGACTTGCCAATCGAGGTCATTTCAGGTGCCTTGATGGCACTATTACAAGACATCCCTTCTCGGTTGTGTGCAAACAAAACTATTCCCTAAAAAATTATGTTATTTACTGTTCAGAAGTGGGCTTTACCGAAGGAGGAATTAGTTGCATTGCAGGCAGTAGTGAACATTGAGACCAATGTCAATCAAAGCCTAATAAGCGCTTCTCTGTTGATGTACTGTAAATTGCAGCCTCGTGGATGCGATCACAGATGCATGGACAACTGCAACAAGCAATTCAAAGGTACAGAAATAAAAGAAAGAAACAGTGCCTAAAATCATGAGAAAACTATGAAATTAACTGAATGGAGAAGGCACAAACTAAAATACCATGTGGTTGAGTTTGTGAGCATGCACACATACTAGAATGGAGCAGTGCGTGCAAAGTTAAAGGAGGGAGAAATGAAGCTGTGAATAAATGGGAAGAAGATTGCGGAGAGCAGCTAGGAGAGTAGGAAAAGGCGATAAAATGAAATCCAATCGAGAAGTGACTGAACAGCACTCAATCACCTATTGGACGTGGTAATGGAATTAAAGCAACTGTGGGCAGATCTCTCAGTAGTTGCAAACAAAATAACTAAACGACTATGTGCTTCGCGATGTCGTGTCTGGCAGAAGTGCTTTAATCGCTCCATTGGTGCCAATTGCGAGTGTGCTAAGACAAATATTCACTGAGATGCTAAAGTTGGTCTGCTGTGAGGCTTTAAACCTTCAAGCACACATTGCAGGATACTGATAACTAAAACCGATTGTAGCCATAAATGTGCAAGCAAAGACCAGCCTGTGGATCTTAAAATGATCTATTGATGTACATACACAGATAAGCATCTGGATAACTAATTGGCGAAATGATAGAAATTTGAAAGAAATTCAGAAGAAAACAAGATGATTTCCATTTGCATGCACTGATGTGGACCAATTTATCAATGCACTTTGCAACGCTCCTTGCAATCGACAATGCATTTGCAAATCCAAACTAAGTAGCTGCATTCCACAAAATGCACTTTAACGTGCTTGCGCCCATACATCTTCTGATGAGGTAGTCGTCAGCATGTGAACACCACCAACCATCAACTTCACCTCCGCATCCTTTAGCATTGCCTTATTCAGTACGGTAATACATACATGCAATAGTTCACAATCGAATAAAATGCAATGAGATTTTACGTGGTAAGATTAGGACTATTTGGATGGGCACAAGCGTATGGAGAGTAGTGCGGAAGATTAAGTAGTAAGAGAGCCTACCAAAGTAAAACACAAGTGGCTGAATCGTAACAAGACGAACCAGTGACCTCGAGCTTTCCGCTCACGTCACGTATGCGTGCGTACTAACCCAGACCAACGTAGCATACCCTCGATGGAGCGCAAATCCACTGATATCTCTGCAAGGCAGTCGCTAGCGTTGGCCGTCGATCTCACTATTCACCATTTAGCTCTCGACCTTCCGTACCGGCTGCATAGTCTATAGCTTTCCATTTCTTCTAAACTACCTTAGCTACTCCTCACTAATTACGAAGAGCTTCAGTCCTTTAGCACTCATCTAGTATTACCCTAAGAATTATATGCCTAGTTCATTTGCTTTTTATTTATTCTGCTGGTCTCATTGTTTCTTCTTTTGATCCAAAACGCAATCACAATTTTGTGTCCGACATATGTGAGGAGATTTAGCTTCAAATGCAACATCCAGTTCTAGGTTATGTATTATTTAATCGTGAAAAATGCGACCTTGTTCTTAGAATGGGAAAACTGTTCTAAAACCCACCAGTTAACATGCGTAGTTCCACACACTCTTCCTGTCGGTGACAATGCTACGAGCACTTTCTCATTTTTGAATATAATAAATGACGAAAGTTTTACTCAAATAAGGCTTTTGTCGCATTAGCAGCTTCCGTTTTCATTTTGTGCTACAGTTTCCAAGGATGCCAATTCGACATAGACCATTCTGTGCCCTTCTACTTTACTGTTTGCTGCATCTATGTCTTAGCGAATTGTGTGGGTCAGCATCGACACTTTACTTGCAGGAAAAGTGGTTGACCTGAACACTGCCTTACCGAGATGTCTGCATGCTCTAAAAAGAGGGATAAAACGTGTCAGCACATCGTACATACAAATATTAACACTACTTGGTTAGGTAAGAATTTGGGTGCGAGAGAGGCAACCAGCCATTCTGTCAATAAATGGTGTAAATCTTTTGCACGGCCGGTTTTAATATTGTGCTAGAGCAAGTCCAAGCCGCCCTTTTGCTCTGACTTCGAAGGCAAACCAGGTGAGCGTTCTTCAGTTGTCCGCAGTTCTAAAAACAAAAACAAAATAATGTTATTAATTTAGAGTTGATTTTCCACCTAATGCCCGTTTCTGCAATGTCGGATGCAGCATTAAAAGCAGTAGATGCTTCTCTTAGGAATGCGCATAAATTTGCTTGATTTTATGATGGAACAATAAAAGTTCTATTTTTAATGCTCTACTCGCACAAGTTCACGATGGCAAATCACAACTAAAATGCCTACTCACTGTGTCGAAATTCATCAAAACACTTCCAATTTAAGGTTAATTAATAGTTGTAATAAATGAAATCGTAGTGCAAGCACCAGCGTGCAGGGTGTAGAGTAATGGTTTGACTCCGAGTAGATGGTTTCCTGTTTGCGTCGAAATGAGCTGCAATTGCTCATCAACGTTCGCCCTGTTGACGAAAACACGCATGTGGGATAATTCGGTCTCAAACTCATAGGTGTATGAGAGGACGTAATGATTACTCCCCTATCAAAGCCTACTCTGATAATTTTGTCCTACTACTTGCAAATTGCACTCAAGACTCATTAATTGCTCCACCTTTTGAGAACCTGACTGAGGTAATTTGAAAACGCTGTGCCAGAAACCTTAATGGAGAGAGTTTTTGACGCGAGTAATGCAATGGTAGGAGCTGGACAAACGCCACCCACTTGATGATAATGAGTTGGTAGATGATGGCCAAAACGCTGCGCACTTTGTATCATGATCTCCAAGTCTTTTGCTTTGTACGCTAACAGAATCGCTTGCAGTGCAAGTTGTCTTCCACAACAATATTGCCCATTGTGTCGCCAACACTACCCACTTGTTACCTCTTCGATTTACACCCCTAAGATGCAATGTAATTCGTCTTCACATGCCCATGCCTGCCTGGCGTTTGCTGTACTGCGGTTAAAATTAACCATTATGAATTCCTTGCCGGACGCAACACAAATGCTCATGAGACCGATCTGCACGATGCGATCGGCGAGTGCACGTGTTTAAAAATAAACACATATTTGGTTAGCCGAAGCAATGAAATTCCAACACATCAATGACAGTCTAAACTAACAAACTATTTTAATTGTAGTTGTTCTCACATGCAATCACTAAATATGAACAACATGAACTTCTCCATATCCAAGTGATTGCTGCCGCTCATTTGACTAAATTATTCATTTGTGCTGCATTGAGATGCACCATTTCTTGGTGATGCTCGCGACGATGGGAGGTTTAAATGAGGAACTGCAAATGCGTGCATAAGTTCGAAGTGTTGAAGCAATGACTCGTTTAACTAATGAAGTAAGACCGCGACTTTTATGTCATCAACCAAGAGTTCAACTATTAAGTAGATACTGCAATAAGGGCAGGCAAATGACAGGAAGTAAACAGATGCATTTTGCGAAGATTAAAGTTTTGTCTGAGGAAATTCAGCAAATGTCAGACGAAGAAGAGGATGCAATTGGCAGCGATGAGGTTGATTGCGAAAGGAGGCAATCCTGGCAAATTATACCGCCTAAACTTCTGCTTCTATCACACTCGCAAATCAACTCCTGTATGGCTCTACAGCCATCAGTTGTCTCATAGTCCACCATCCACCCTAAATGAAATAGCGTCGAGCCTACATAAATGGGTCTTAAGGGAATTGAGTGGAATTATTTTGTTGAGGCATGTGTTTCCAGTTTGTAGGTGCTAGATTTGCAGTGCCCTATGATATGTGCTTACCTGTCTGAAGTATCAATCGGATCGCCTGGTCTCTATTCCGGTCAAAGGTATTTCTCCATAGTGCATGGAAGGCGTTACTCTTCCAGTGGTTGAGAGTATACTTTGACCAAATGACATGGAGGCCGCTCATCAGGTGGAAATTTTACGAATCTGTCCAGTAGCTGGTGCTCTTCACAATCCAGCTATCAAGTTTGTTCACACGTCGTATATCTGTACGTGCGCTCATGAGCACCAGCAGTTTAGGTTCTGGAAATTAGTAAAATGTTCTAACCGTAAATGCGCTATCTGACCATCTATGGAAGAAATGTATAATTGCTGCCGATTAGGGGTCTAGGTCCCTGTGGCATAGTAAACATCCAAGCGCCAGCTGCGAGCAAAATTACTGATCATGGGCGTCTATAAAAAGATGGAATGCAATGCAATTCCACGTGGCATCACGCAGATAAAAGCTGTGTAGTCGCAAAAACTGCGAAAAGAGGAGAGCAAATAAATGAAGGCTAGTAAGATAAAGTATGGAAAATTGTAGACTAAGCAAAGATAAGAAACTAGGCCTATCACCACTATTGTGTACACATGGCAAGATCATAAAACAGATAGTGTAAGATACTGAATCTGCCATGCAGGAATGCGATGATAGTGTAGGCGAATTCGCAAGTGACACCGATGAGGTGATTATAGCACTTCGGTAGGCACAACATCGCAAATATTGCAGTCGATTTACTCTTTCTTTTTCAGCTAGTACGGTTTTGACGAACGCATGCGACCACTTGTTTGGCCTTAGCCACACCTCTGTGATCCCAATTGATTTGGAGTTAATGTTGAACTCTTGAGCACCAATTACCTTTTCATTCCGCTGGGTCGCCTCAGCAGCATCACTACTTACTTGGCGTTAGTGAGTTGCATTGGGAGTAGTGGGAGAGGAAAGGAAGAAGTTGAAGAAGAAGTCCTAATGATCAGGATTGTGATCTGCACCACTTCTTATAGCGTACCACGAAAACAAAACACAAACGCAGATTAAGGAATTGATGAGCTCCTAGAGGATAACTTCATTCATAGAAGAATAGAGACACAAAGTGGTGAATGCACCAACATTTGTTTGCTTCACGTTTGCATGCTTACTCACAGTAACGTAATGTTCAAAAAAAGCAAAATTCTGTCACCTATTTGCTTAGCATGAACATCTGGAAGTGCACAGTTGTGGCTATAATAGTGTAGGTTTTTCTTACATGGATAATATAAGCTTTATCAACAGCCGACAGCCATTAAAAGGCCGAAAGTGGCAGTGTATTCTTGGAGTAGCTAGGAGTTATGGAAGTGGAGAGAAGTAGTGGAGCGCGCTGTTGGCAACGAAAGTTGTAATTTAAAATGCGTGCAGTGAAGGAGCGATGTGGTTCTGCTTACATGCCAGTGATTTAGCCAGCCATGAAGGTTATACTAAGCTGGTCTGCGTCAGTACACGCGCTGGTGACGTATGTGAAGCATTTGGGATTGCTGGCTCACTTTGACTCGTTCTACCAACCTTCACCTCACTTTAGCCCCTCCTGCTCCTTCTTCTCTCGTTCCCTCTTCACCCTCTTGTGCTACATCGATCAGTCAGCTCTTATCCTATCATCTTGCATCGCTTAGCGCTGTATTCGATTGCAGAGTATTGCATGTAATGTTACTATCTGGAATAAGGTAGTGCTAAAGAAAGTGGCAGTGACGTTTATGGCGGTGGTGGGTGTTGCACTTGTGCTGGTGTCGACGTCACCTTCTAACGACAAATTATTGCAAGCATGCTAAAATTTTGTGAAACATTGTTGCTTATTTTGCATTTGTAAATGCACCGTCAACCGAACTCATTGTAGTGAAGCTAGCCGTAAAATTAATAAACAAAGATAGGCAAAAGTGGCTAGCTTTGCGAAAATAAGAGTTGTGCAAATTTAGGCGTACATATTCTGGCCTTTCTTTAGCGATTTTATCATTTATATTGTTTGATTACTTTCCCACTTTTTTATTTCTTATAAGCTAGATTTAGTCCGAACATTTGTGGCTGTCGTTGCTTATGGGTGCCGACTACCATAGCACATTCACTAGTGGAACCAATGGAGCTACTGAAGCACTTTTGGTAGGAATATCATTATAAAGTAGATGGACAATGCTTTATTTTTTTACAGCTACTGAGCAACTTATCCGCTATCGCATCGATTGTAGCACCATACCCACTTGACCAATTAGTTGTGCTCAGTCGCTTCTCAATTGGATCTTATTTGCAATAGAGATGGAATTGAGACTCGTGAGCACTATCACATTCTCCATTGTGTCAGGTTGTTTCAGCATCAGCACCGCTTACATACTTGCCACTGGGGAGGGTAACGTGCTATGGAATCAATTTTAATGAATGCAGGTTGGGATAAGTGCCGTCTCTAGCAGCGACGCATGGAAACTGCAAACAAACAATGTAAAGATTAGCAAGCCATTCGAGGATTGTTGAAATTGTGGAAAGGTCCGGTCCTACCGCATAAGAGAAGAAGAAGCGCCTTCCAAAACCACTTCGGGTCTATCCGCTTGATCGCTGAACGAAATGTGGAAAGTGCGATCAATTAAGTCAGCGAACCAGTCATTATCGCTTCCATCACTGATACAGCAAAGCAATTCGATGTAGTCGCCTGCAGATGGAATCAAGAACAAATCTCCTACTGTCTTACTGACGCAGGCTGCTAATGGTTTGACATGATGTTGGATCACTCCTAAGCTCTCAAATGGAATAACTCGATAAAAGTTTTGTGGAGCTGGGATGATGAGCTCTTTGATGTGAGCAACTTACTTAAAAGCGGCTAACAATGCCTGCAGAGGATGCTGCCGTATAAAGTTTCGGTTCATGGGCCTGCAAGGATTGTAAGAACCTGCTCTTTAAATGCTATCAGGCAAAGGAATTTGCACGCATGTGTCTGCTGCAAAAAGATTGCACTTGCGTTATCGTACGAATAGATCGGCAAGAGTAATGCAAGCTGAGTTAGCATATGGAGTGATAAGTGACGCAACATTGGGACTCTTTGCAGCAATTCCACTCAGTTTGTAGTTTCACAGCAGCATTCTTTTTCTGTCAAGCATGCAATGTAGAATTTCATGCAGATTATTGTTAAACAACCAGAATTAGAATGAAGTAAGTAGACAATATTATGGAATTTCATGTTATTTAACATTGTAAATCATAGGCATTTTGCCTGTTTTACTCTCTCTCCTATTTTGGCTGTGTAGTGGTGAGAGAATGCGGCAGAGAAGAAGGTATCGAAAAGTGCAGACTCGATTGAGGTTAAAGTGAGCGTATAAATGGGAGGATGCTCGTTGAGCATCGAAAGTCAGCCACACTTTTCCTCACGTTGTCCAGAAGTTTAAAAATACTTCCATATATTAACTACCGGAGTTGCTAACCACGTCAGCAGATTGGGTTAAAATGATTTTCAAATGATCCAAATGCAAGTGTCTGCAATAGAGCAGCACGAAAGCATCCTGAAGCGCATGTTAATCGCGACCGACATGGAGAGAATCCAAAGTCCTACTTTGCATTAATCGAACTAAAACTGAGAACCTTGTGCATAATGTGGCGTTGGAGCTATGCCTGTGCCGATTAAGTGGGAACATCTCAAGTGCCACTCTAATGACTAAGGAAAAATCTAAGTAAGCAGCGCAGGACACATGCCTGAAGGAACTTGTCAGGGTCACAGGATGCGTAATGACTTCATTTACGCATTTCGAGGGAGTTGCTCCCGACTAACCCCAAACAAGTTAGTCAACCAATGACGTCAAAAGGAGCAGGGAACAAATTTCACAATAACGGTGGATGTCACCTCTGGGATGGAGCAGGCTGAGTGCAATCGTACACAATGGCTAACTTCAGATCTTGGTGCGTATTATCTGCCTTAGAATGAGGACGAGTAGTTGAGAGGAGTCAAATGGCGGAGCTTACACGCACGTGCAAACACAGCAAAATTCTGCATTCAATATAAAATACGAGTTGTAGGCAATTTGATGCAGAAATCGGTATCAAGTTTAGCAGCTTACAAGTAAAGCAGCACAATTTCATTGCAGCGCGTGCAAATACGAGCTTCGGTTCTGTATAATATGCCCTTTGCCACAACATGGCCTAGCTTCAAACGCTACAGTACAGAGAGACAAGCACGACGAATGACAATCATCTATGTGATACGGAAAGTACAATGCAGCGTGGATGCCTTGTTGGTATGGCATGATGCTTTTATACTATAGTTTGATTTATAGACTGTATTTATAAATGCAACTTCACCTTAACCAACTCCGTACAGGCGATTATATTCATCGTGGTCTCTAGGAACATCTCCGTGCCCAAGTTGAGCATCGTCAACCGGCTGGATCGTCCAAAGCCAACCAAGAGCAACCTTTTGAGAATGCGCAAGTAGAACAGTTACTCACCTCTGTCATCCCTACAAGTGATTTTAAGTGTGCGCTACGCTGAGTCTGCATCGATTTCAAACTCGAATCGATTTGCTTATCAGTCATCAAAGTGACAAAGGAAAATAATCTTTGACAGGCCATAGAAGTAAATTCATTTTCAGTTGGATTAGTGCAGAATATGGCCCACAATGAGCAAGATGCATTCTGAGAATGTTCCAGTTTACGCTATTATAGTGCACATATAGTAAAGTGAAAGGCTACCGTTAAGGTTCAGAAAGATAAAACAGAAGCAAGGGTGAGAGATATGTTTTGATAAATCATATGCCACTGATCAACGATAGAGACAGTGGGGCTTGGGCTGCCAGGGTGTGTGATACAATTGTTTTAGATGGGGCCTATTTCAAGTGCCCGTATTATTTTTCATCTTGTTCAAAATAAAGCACGTTTGCAGCACCACTGTTTTGGTGGTTTCCTCTCCAATTCATTATATTTGTTTTAGGGGTAAGTAGACGAATTGCGTTTAGTCCAGACGTGAGCGGAAAATGTTATTATAATGGGATTACACCCTATCGACGTTGCTGGGAACATTCAGCACTAGTTTCTTGGGTGTGAAAACGAACATGAGCTTCCCATCTGATACTCATAAAATTAAGACATCCTGAAAACAAGGAAGACGAAATTTCAGAGGTTTTAGAGGAAAATTGTTATTGGTGGGTCGAGATGTACATAAGGTCATTTAAATATCTTGTACAGATCACTGGGTGCAGTCATTGTGATAAAGCAGAAAATTTTCTTAAAATATTGTTTTGTACTCTCTTGGCCTGAGGTACTGCTCTGGAAAAATAGTTTTCTCAAATTTTTAAATGTGTGGGAGATGATCAGCTGCCAATGCAAAAAACATTTTAGACGTCGTCCTCCGCTTTATTTACAAAAACACTCCCCATTTTGTCCCCAACACAGACCAATTGTGCATGTTCCTGCATATTTCAACCTCTCTTACGGGAAGATCTGTCCCTTGAAATTATGTCACAGTAGGTTACAACCAGCTCAGTTATCCAAGATGAGGCTGGCTAATTATTCGTTGGAGTGTCTTCTGCACTATGGACAAGGAACGCTGGTTAGTGTTACAGATGACCTCGTTGCTGACAGAACATCGCACACGATGTTCTTTGGCTGGATGCACTTTCGAACTCAAGGCGTGCTGCGCTGCGACTCAAGTGTTGCCCAGATGCGAATCACCTTAGGTAAATATTCCTACCCACGTCATTTATTACAAAACGCTATTTCGTTGAGTGCTGCATGATATTTTAACAACCGATTCCTATACCGCTGCTCAAGATGATTCTTAATTCCTGGTAATCTTCTTATGGTAAAATAAACCTCTTGCATGTGGTTTTGAAGTAGCTTCCTGTGCCAATTGCAAATTTTTTCCAAGCACTATATTAATGTGCACGGATACCTTAGGCAATTAAAAAACCAATTTTTTTCGACTTTAAAGTATTGTGCACTTTGCAGAGCAGGCAGTGGCTGTATAGCACAAATCCCTAATAAATGGTAAACAATTCCCAAAAACAGATTCTTCCAAAACCTGCAGCGGAGATTGATGCGTTGGAATCAGGTCAGCGCGAAGCTTTTGAAGGGAGGAAACGAGTAGTTTTTAAAGTGACTTTTTGGTCATGATGACTCTAATGCTTTGTCTGGGATTGCTATATTTTGGCGTTGATTCCAAAATCCGCTATACGTAAATCTGTAATTTACTTATCGACTTTCGTCGACCCATAAGTGTGACAGGTACTTTGATGCATTTGTCCAGCCACTCTTGCACTAATCTCTCTTCCAACTAGACTAATTAAGGTACCTAAGGTACCTAAAAGTTCACCTTCTGCGAATCCATCAATCAAAGCATAATTGCGCCGTGGACGTTGTCATCTGGTGCACTATTTGCACTGCGCCCACAGATGGTGGTTAGACTGTTGAGAGATATCAGGCTGGTGGATCGTGCAGTTAACATTCTTCATTGCTAGCCAGTTGTGCTAGGTCATTCATATCGCTTTAATATGCTAAAGGGGTTTCTTTTTATAGCACTTTACAGCAAACTTAGACTGCAAATAAATTGTAATAGCAGTTATCATATTGAATTCTCCTGCATTTTTTGGGTTGAAGAGAATCTTGTGCTACTTGCAATACCGCCTGATAATGGGTGTGAAGGGAGTACATGGTCTTATCTACAAACTCGTGGAACTGCATCTTCGTGCAAAGGAGCTGTAGTACGAAGAAAATTTTCGACACATAATGGTGTCACACAATAGCTTCCCTTCTTTTGCTGATTGGCCATTTCTCTAACAGATTTACTGGCATGACCGATTCCTCTTTCCCGGATTCTGACAAAGGACCTTCAACAAGGATTATAGTGCAATTCAGACGCACTAAGTTCGTCGACAGAGTTACATGCGTTTGATTCGGGAGACACAAGTGTGTTTTGATAGCTTAAGATGGCTATAATTTAACCAAATCTCAAAGTTGCCCATCCTGTATCTACCCACTAACCAATATCCTTATTGAATGCGCTTTTTGTCAGGTGCAGAGTCTGTTGCAATAGCTAGACCATTAATATCAGTCAACCTCTTGTCATAATCGTCCACATTATAAACAATCCAGTTGTGCATAATGTCTTCAAAGTGCACTGAATGCTGAAGGACCAGTCATTCTTGTAGAGTGGTAGGGAAGGCGCAAAGCAGTCAGTCAGTTGCAACCTCCACTTAATGTCAGATTTTTGTCTTGATCAGCAATCGCTATACTAAATAAATTAAGGGTGGCTAAAATTCTTAAGGTGTTTGTCATCCTGCTTATCAGCCAAATTGCGCAAACCTTACTCCTACCTCTACAAAACAAGTAAAATAGTTGATACAAAGCTGCCTAATTCAGTTTTGCTGACAGTACTCTAATTTTCTTCTGCATGCACTATGTGCGCATTTCCGAGGTTCCCGTAGGAAAAAAGGCAATGACCAACACAGCCACACGTGATCTCAAATTAGGAAAGGGGAGAAATTGTGAAGGAAGTAATGCTTAAACTCTAAAGCTCACTTGAAGGCATCTTCATCTGCCATTTTGTTGAAAGCATTCCCAAGCTTCTTAATGATATCTGGCTACTCACTAGAGTGGTTTTTAGGTTTCAACCTTTTTATTGACTGGGGCGGTGATGAGGTCCCAATAAAGCTTCACCCGATAAGTGAACCTCCAATTTAGGCGAAAAAAATAGCTAAAGATTTTAAACGTCCGGACTCATTAGTTTCATAGAAGCCTTTTTTAAACAGTGGAGGGTTCCATCAAACATTGCCAGAGAATCACCCGGAATAATACGACTGCCCTAAAGTTGTGAAACGATCGATTTGGAAAGCGTAATCCTTTCCATAGACAAAATGCAGGGAATAAATAAAAAGCACGATACCTCAGTTTGTAGCGTAATTTAAAAAAGGTACTTTAAACCGCCAGATCAGCAAATGTCACCGCGCAGTAAAAAGGCATCTTTGACTAATATTCATGAGATACCCTAGGCAGTGATGTTTCGTTTCTGTTAAAGCATTATTTATAATTCTAAAATAACTGCTGCATCCCTCTCGAGGCTTTCCTGACGACACATGATTAAATATTTGCACGCCTATTCGTCAGACAGGAAGAAAATGTTACCGCTGGCATGGCTTAGGAACTAATTCACCCTCTAAAGGCAATATGACCACTCCAAATAGCTGTAACCAAAATTTGGGAGGCAAACAATGTGCAAAGTACTACAATTGCAGTCTAATCAAAAGAATAAAAGTGGGTGTAGCCTTTGGAATGTAAGGTCATGTGGATGAAAATTTCCTCCTTCTCTTAAGTCTGTCAAACCAGCCATGAAGGGGCAGTAAGCACTTTACCGTTTCCCTTTCCTCTTTGATGTGACATTTACGCCAATTACACTTTTCAATGAACGTTCTTGTTTATTATCCACTTGCCATCATAAGCTCGCGTAAGTAAATATTCGATCAAGGATCTCTTGTGGGCCTTAAAAATATGGATTTTTAATTTTAAAAAGTTGTTAAATTCATAGCAAGGGCCTACATCACTTTACTTAAATGCCAACAACTGTTTGGTGCGAGTCTAGACTTATGAGAAGGCTTTTCAAGTTATTTCTTGCTCAAGATATCTAGCATTAGCCTGTGTCACACTGTGCTCATAGGGAAGCTCATTCGATTCAAAGCCATCGTCATTAGCCAGAAGTGTGTTTCACTGCTATGTTGGAGAGGCGGTTGGTAGGCCAGCAGGCTAAAATGACATTAAGCAAAGATAACAGGCACGAATGACTGCAGGCACACTAAGAAGTTACTTAAAGCCATCCAATGATACGACCTCTTGCCACAACCTCCATTTTATCTGTCCATTTCGTTGAGCACATTACTGGACTCCACGCAGGTGTCCAGCGATAATACTAGCCGTCACCTCAACAGCGTTATCATTCTCTTCTACAATCCGAACATTTATTACCGGACAGTGGTGTGGCAGGTACCTCAACGATTGTATGCGTATAACACGGTGTCCATTTTTTGCTTGTTTAATCACTATTAGACAGAGCCCTAATGTAGAATGCTAAACAATAGGCAGTTCTAGCATTTATGGCAAAGTTCCATAATCACTTATGTTAAGTTCCTTTGGGTAGTGACGGTTTCTTGCACTATGTTGCAGTGTGCAACCTCAAAATGCAATATCTCGATTCTTTACGCAACACTTTTATTCCGCTGCCTTGTTTAACCTCGCGCTCTCATCTCAATTACACAGCACTTTAATGGGAACCCACCCATGGACACAACAGTGACCAGGATAGAAACGCAGCAGTTAGTGCTAAATTATCTTCTTATATTGGGTGCATGCCCACTCGTAAAGTACATAGATGAGTGCATGTCCGTAGGCGATAAGTTAAGGCAGCTCTTTCAAGACCGCTAAAACACAAACAAACAAATTTTTGACACCTTGCTTGCATTTACGTGCACAGTTCATAAAATACTAAGTGGCTCATGCATTTATGCTCAACTGTTGATCATGAGACATTACTCTGACGTCGTCTGAACTATCCAAGCCACCGATACGAAGTTTACCTTGTCCTATCCACCAAGCAAAGCTTAATTAATTTCACATAGTCAGACTGCTCTACGTCAGAGCCTTCATGATTTGTGCACACAAATCTCTACACATCGAATGCTCTTGTTCTACTGGGTTATTGTTTTTAAGTGGTGAGGTAGTAAGTTACCATAAATATCACCAAAACTTATCGAATTCAGCTTACATAGTAGGATTTGTTCGCAGTCTATATAAACAACCTAAGCCAAATATCTGCAAAACAGAAAAGACCAAGATGTTACTAAAAGCGCACACTGTAAAATGTCAGGTAGACGAAGGAATACCCACAATAATGGCGTGTACGCATATGATCAAACATTGCGTCGAAATCCAACTGTTCTGCGAAGCATTCTGTACAGTAAACGCGTATATCCAAATTCTCTGTTATTTGGACTGCAGCAATGTAAAACAAAGCATAAACTTGAGAGGAGTTTGAATTGAGAGTCAGAGTAATGGCTGCGAATTAGTGCACACACTGCATGCCAATCGGATATTAACGGGCGCACACTCACCGAAATGTGTTTCGAAGAAGTGTTTGCGAAGTAAATCAATGCTTGCGAATGGTTCGAAGCACAGACAGCACAATTTGTGATCGTAGACTGTTTTAGGGTTTTAAAAAAGTGGGTTTTAGCTATTAACATGCAAGAGGGCGCAAGACAAAAGTGACAAAAGCGTTTAGTAATTTGTACTGCCTTTTTGATGCCACAAGACCGTTCCGAAGGTTTCTTGAGACATTGCGCAAACTGGACAACGGAGGTCTAAGGTTGCTGAAACACGTTAAACATGTGCTAAGAGGGTGCCAAAGCCGTGATACAATTTATTTGATTTGACTTACTGTTACCTGATTTCTCATAATTTAAACTAAAACAGGATCTTTCTCACTCGATTCACTCAATTTACTATTAAGCAGGCTGAAAATTCTTATGCATAAAAACAAATACTTGTGCGCAAACACAGCTTATGTATAGTTTCAAATCGACAAAAATTGACAGGTTTAAATAAGGTGCATCGAAAATGACTGGCGCCTACCGTGATGGTCGCGGACCCAATGTGCGATCCCTAAGATGAAGGTTCTGAATAAAGCGAAGCACACTGTACACCTATAGATGTACATCCTAATGAAGTGAAAGTCGAGTTGCGCGAGACTTTGCAGGAGAACTTGTGATGAATTCAACAGATAAGTTGCGGACATTTCAGATCTCCTCAATACTGCACGCGAATCAAGTTCAGAGAAGCGGTAGTCGCGTGCATGGCCAGTGTTTGAGCAGAGCAAAGTTCACCGCAACTCAAATTCCTGCCTCTTCATCAAATGATTGTATTGAAGATCTATTAAAATTTTTTTGTGACGAATGAAAAGGTGTCTGTCATGAAAGAATTTTTTGCTCTGCCGAGTAATTAGGAAGGATAAACTTTGACACGCTTAAACTAAAACGCCGTCATTTTCTGCCAGTAAAGAGAAGAACCTGTTGTTTTCCATAAAGCATGATATTTACTGATAAATCATGAGTTAATATTTCAAGCAAGCCAAAATGTATTGCCATAAGATATTTCTGACCAGTCTGTTTGCTCTACACTCATTGTTTCTGCTAAGCATTACGTTTTGGTAAGAATGGAGGCAGTGAGACGGGTGCAACTCTTGGACTCTTAGATTGATTGAGGCTACCCATTTCTAGGTCTGCACCTCATATTCTGTTAAAACATGACATTTGCCTGGCAAGTATCGCCCCCTAGTTGTCAGAAGCTGATTCACTGACCGATGCAATCTACTGCAATGGCCACGTTAGTTGTCCTTATGGAAGAACTTAACGCCGTGGATATGAGCTCCGTGCCGTAACATTTGGGACGCCTTTGAATAAATAAATAAGGTTATCTCACAGAGGCAAAGTTTGTCTTGTATCATTGGAGAGTGCTGGACTCACTCACCTAATTGACACAAACCCAAAAGACGCGAGGCATCAAAGCCTTAGTTTACCCTACATCATGATGCATCCGAGCAGTATTCAGCAAAGTGATGCCCCTGGCAGCAACTTAAATAAATGGGTGTCGACAAAACAGCCATTAGTTTAACAGTAGATTAATCCCTCTCTTTCACCTTACCAACTTTAAATACTCGGTACTTTTTTAACTTTTTTAGCTAACAGCACGTGGTATAGTAAATGTCGATAATGGCCTTCGACTACTCATGAATATCGGATAAATAGAATGAGAAAGATGCTTCTACTTTCCAATTGGTCAGTAATTTTGACATCGGAAAGAACGTGCAGTCCCGCATTACTTTCATTCACACCCTTTATAAATGCCCGCGCTGTCCTTTGAATTGTGTCAAATCTACATCCACTTCATTGGATTCTACAGATGCAGGCCTCAGCTGCGATTTGATTGTGCAAAGGTGTCAGAGTTAATGCCATAATGCCAGTTGTTGTTAGACTCAAAACTCTCCATTTGCATCGCTGTCTCGTATTTTGGCTAAGCTGTCTATTTAGCCGAACGTTGCCCTTCACTTTTCATTACTTGATGGCAGCTGCTTTACTGACCCTGCCAATGAGCAACTACAAAGACTGCCTTCTATAAGGGCTGACACTCTACTCTTAAAATCTATTTTACTTATGTGGTGCGTCTTTGTTTGGCCAATCTCAAACCTATTCATTATGGATGCATTGACAAAGGCCAGAAAGAGGAAAAAATGTTCACTGCACCCTACCGGGAATGTTGAGATTGTTTCAGCAGAATAAAAGTGTTCGTTGGCAGTCAACACAGATGACGAAGTGAGTTAACGCGAAAGCGCCTACCACAAGAGAATTTCTTGGCCAAAACGAACCCCACGAGTGGATTATGCGACTAGGTTTAGGTGGAAAGGAGATAACTCGTCTGCTAACCCTGATTTGCAAATTGACCGATGAGCTCATTGACTGTGTTGGTACTACATTTCTGGCGCATCATCCGCATAAGTCCCATCAATCGAACAGGAAGAAACCAGATGTTGCTATTCCACGTTTACTAATGTGCATTCGCAGACTTTGATGCCAAGATTGCATGTCGTCAAACTTTACACAATCTTGGTAAGGATGGTCTTAATATGTTAGAAGGGAAGAAGATGAGGAAGAAAATATCAGTCATTTAAAATATGGTATGCACTCAAATAGACTTTCCCGCTGAGAGGTTCCGAGCAACAGTTGATTATACCATTTAAGATCTTGTTTGCTTAGGTTTACTAGTGGGGCGCATTAAATTGGCCTACTTCCTGTGCGAAATAATTGGTATCAACTTACCGGATAGCGCCGCATTGCAACATTGTAAAGAAAAACATAAAGGCTTTACCATTGATCTTATGCAGGCTGCAGTAGTGCATGTCTGCACATTGTGGGGCCACTGGCCTTAACCGTCAGCTACGCTGCAACAGAGGAGGTAAGTTGTGCGAAAACGTGTGGGTTTAAAGACGAGAGGAAGAATTAAAGATAAAAGAATAATTTCTTAGCATTTCTGTCTGTGAGGTGGTTTTGGAGTCGGTGAGCTAAAATTGGGCCTGTTGTGTTTCCTATATGTGCATAATAAATTCTCTTGATGTGAACTAAAGTCCATATGTGCCAAATACAAAACATAATAGATTGTGCGTTAATGTAGACCAATTCAATGTTGCCACGATGTAGCATTAGCCCACATTGGTGCTTACATGTAAAATACGAGGGAAAGAATGGCGGTCTTGAAACCACCACGTGATCATTTGCAGGGTATTCTGTTGCCCGACGTGTAATTGAGTTTCCACCACCTCCTGATACATCAATGCCTCGCGTCGGTGGCTACGGTGAGAGAGAATGAGACTGATAAAGTAGAAAACAGTAAGAGACCAATTAGCTCTACCAATGCTTTCCACACGATAACATGACAACAGATTTACTGTAAAATACTATTAATTAGAGCAAGGATATGCAGAAGGTAACATGTGGCACTTTGCTAAGGAATGTTACTAAGTCCATTCAATTAGGTTAATGCAGATTGACGCTATCTACACTTGTGCCGGTGGAAGAGATCTGCTAGTGGCGGTAGGGATAGCGATCTGGAATGGCGCTATTGAGAATGCCCTCGCAATATTGGGACAACTGCATTTGAAAACTGAAATCGGGTTATGATTCGCAACAAGGAGTAATGGCAGCATCTAATGAGGGGAATAAGTCGCTGACGAAGGTGACATGTGGCTGGCGGTAGCGCGTGAGGTGGGAATAGATAGCTGAGGGTTGGGACATGCAATGATGAATGAATAGTAAATTCGTGGGGAGGGATGGGAAGAGTTGTGAGTAGCGGAGCAGCGATGCGGCGTATGCATGGCTTGGAAAGGTGGAAATAAGAAGTAATAAAAGGATGAAGCCCAGTGATCATGCCAGGGAAAATGCCAAGAATACTTCGCACCATCGAGCATGTGCTACGTAACTAAGGGTTACGAGCAGTATTTAGAGAAACATCGGGGCTGCTCTTTTAACCTCACGCGTTCTACACGACCAAATTTTGCTTTATTTTAAACCGCTATCTCAATCTTCCATTTTGTGACTTACGGCCAAGTGCAGACTGTAATTGTAGCGCCCCGAGTCTCCCTTAAGGAAAAAGAAGGCGCTACTAGGGCAGAACATATATATTCCGGGAACAGAGGGCCTGGGGGCTGTTGGCACGGCCCGAAGGCCGACCAACCGGCTACACAGATGACCACCCAAGTGACCTGTACCGGTAGTTCAAACAAACAAAAGCATTACAGTAATAATAGGTCAAAGTGAGTGGGATGAAAATTAATGCAGATAATCACAATTTTTGTCCCTTCGATTTTTAAACGCGGCTAAATCTATAAATGAATGTGTTCTTTTCCATTCTTTACTTAGCTATCACAAATCCTTTCTTTTTTGATCGTAATTATAAAACTAAATATGTAGCTTTAATTAGTTACTTATCTCGAATAATAACTTGCAGAGATGGTTTGAACGCACAGTCAGTAATATGGTAACGAATCATAGCGTTTTAGCACGATTATAGATTCCCTACATGCTCTTAGTTAAAATGACTCCATGCCGTCATCCTTCCTGTCTGATAGAGCAGGACTGACAACGTTTCCCAGCATCGATATCTTTCGATCTATTTTATTGCTTGCTCATCCATACATTTCTCTGAGCGGTGACAAGGGCTTACATGCAATAATCCAAAGTAAAATGTTAACAGACATTAGCTTTAAAATGTGCCAACTGTTTACCCCGCAGAGACGCGAAACATTTGCCTTTACAAATGACATCCCACACCACGTGCGATTTGATACCATGCAACTATAAGGATGAGCTCTTGGTCTTGACAGATTACTAGTGCAGCGTTTTAGCTGTTACAGGCATCTTGATTTGTTCAGGCGCTCCTACGTGCAGGTCCAAAACGAATGAATGAATAAATAATGCTGCGATCATGATATGTGAACCAAACGCCTGGTTATGCTGCAATGAATCGACCTATGGCTCCAACATAATTAGTGTCCATTGCATAATGCACCAATAAAATGCGTTGTTAAATTCGTCTAGTCGTGTACGGAATAATTTCCAGAGTCGAATGATACTATAGACCACCGTCATTTTGGAAGCCCTTGCAACTAGTGGAAACACGATTGATTCTTTCTCTGCGTGACAGATGTATACGAATTCAAAATAAGGTACAACTTGCCACACTGAGCGCTCAAAAATTCACGTTTGTTGCGCTCAGGAGCTTCTAATTTCCGTGGCACCACATCGCACAAGCGGGCGTCTGGCTTACAGGCAGTGATGACCACAATCGTCATCCAATCAGCGCACTCACCCTCTCCCGAGGAATCACTAACGTAAACCAAAGCATTCCTTACAACACACACAAATGGCAGTTTGTCTGGTGCGTCAGCGCGTGGTCATATTCATACAGCGCTGAAATGAGCTAACTACACTACTAACCCACATCTGTATCCACTTTCGTGTTTAATCTAACAGGCGTGCTTATTATAAAGGCAGATGTTTCGATTGCAAATGAATCAAAAGGCATCAGGAATGTTCGTGTGGCTTCAGCAATAGACGCCGAATTGCCATTTCATTATCGTCTTAAATCGCTGACGGAGCAAAGGGAATCAGGAATCTTTTAAGCCACACATGGACTCCACCGCTTAAAAGACAATATAGGCTCAACCAAGTTATTTGCACTGAGCCTATTGATTCCCCGTGTTTTGCAATTGCACGCGGTGTAAATTTTATTTTAGCTTCAATCTGCGAAATGTTTTAAATCGATGAGATGGGTGGGCAAATAACAAAAAATTCGCTTTTTTAGAGCGCTCATCTCAACCTACATCCTTAGTTCTTATTTCCACTTTACGCATGTGTAGATTCTAATAGACATTTTAAATATGACGTGTCTATACGTATATCATCTGTACATATATATATGGAGTGGGACTTTCTAATAGAACATAATAAAGCATTTGGACTTCGTCGGGTTCGTGGCTAGTGAGTCTAGCTAAAATTTAGGTGCTGCACAGAAGTTATGTACTTATAATTGCTAGCAATGCTGTTTTGCTGCCTCATTTGTGCATCGTGATAAAGATTGTGCACTCAGGCTGCATTACGAAACGTTACTGAGAGCATTCTAGCCATGTTACAAACAGCAATACCTTTGTTAAGTATTTGCGAATGCGCAGTGCGCAGTGAACAGAACCTGTCTGAAGTCTCAGCAGGGTAACATATGGATAACTCTCTATAGAGTTGGTAACTTCGAAGGAGTTTGCGTGTTCATATCGACTAATCTTGCCAAAGATTGTTATATGGAATGAGGAACAGGACGATGAATTTGATCTGCGTTATCCGGCGGGTCTAGACCTCAGAACAAATAAGATTAAAAGATATTTTGGTATGCTAAAACTAACTGCACTAACCGCTACTAAGCGAAATAAAGCGAAAACATTTTCAGCCATGATTTAAATGGCATCCACGAATGCCAGGAGCCCTTTGCAATCGATGCTAACTGCTGATACGTCATGATGGCAGTCATGGTGGTACCACCCTACGAAACGTTGCAATGCTGGAACTGAAAAAATCTACCAGAACCACTGAAAATCCACGATGATGGTGCAGCCCAGTCACATCATGCTCTAGCCTAAAAAAGGGCTTGGTGACTTGTCATTCACCATCGTTTTAGCAAGAGTTAAACATTAGAGTTTCTCTCCTCGAAAGAGGCATTGCTCCCAGTAAGTGCCAGTCATAAGCTTGCACTGAATATCTCTACTCTTTTGCATGTGTATTCACTAATTGATTGGTTTGCTGGGATCAAGAAATTGACGTCATTATGGTAGCGGCAATTATTGGGAGGCTGGGTTTCACTGTCGCTGCTTCTCTTAAAGCCATCCAGTCTACTCAGTGGGTCGTCGCAGAGG
>CM010315.2:6688023-6758139 GCA_001923025.3 Taenia multiceps | reverse complement strand
CTGCATTGGCTATAAAATACGAGTTGTAGGCAATTTAATGCGGAAGTCGATGTCAAGTTAGCAGTTTGCAAGCAAAGCAGCACAATTTCATTGCAGCGCTGCAAATACAATTTTGGTTCTGTATAACATGCCCTTTGCCACAACATGGCCTAGCTTCAAACGCTACAGCACAGAGAGGCAAGCACGACGAATGACAATCATCTATGTGATACGGAAAGTAAGATGCAGCGTGGATGCCTTGTTGTTATGGCATGATGCTTTTATACTATGGTTTGACTTATATACTGTATTCGTAATGCAACTTCACCTTAACCAACTCCATACAGGCGATTATATTCATCGTGTTCTCGGAAGACATCTCCGTGTCCTAGTTGAGCATCGTCAATCGACTGGATCGTCCAAGTTAACCAAGAGCAACCTTCAAAAATGCGTAAGTAAAACAGTTACTCACTTCTGTCATCCCTACAAGTGGTTTTAAGTGTGCGCTACGCTGAGCCTGCATTGGTTTCAAACTCAAATCGATTTGCTTATCAGTCATTAAAGTGACAAAGGAAAATCCTCTTTGAAAGGCCATAAAATTAAATTTATTTTCAGTTAGATTACTGCGGAATATGGCCCACAATGAGCCAGATGCACTTTGAGAATGTTTTGGTTTACGCTATTATAGTGTAAACATGGTAAAGTAAAAGGCTCCGGTTAAGGTTTAGTAAGATAAAACAGAAGCGGGAGTGAGAGATTTGTTTTGATGAATCCTATGCCACTGAGCAACGTTAGAGACGGTGGGGCTTGGGCTACCAGGGTGTGTGATACAATTGTTTTAGATGGGAACTATTTCATGTGCCGTATCAATTTTCATCTTGCTCAAATGAAGACGTTCGCAGCACCACTGATTTGGCAGTTTCCTCTCAAATTCGTTAGTACACAATTTTGTTTAGTCTAAACGTGAGCGAAAAATGTTATCATAATGGGATTATACCAGATCGACGCTGTTGGGAATATTCACCACTGGTTTCTTGAACGCGAAATCAACCGGAGCTCCTTACCTGCTACTCATGTAATTAAGGCATTCTGAAAACGAGGAAGACAATGTTTCAGAGGTTTTGGATGAAAATTGCAGTTGGTAGTACGAGATGTACATAGAATCACTTAAATATCTTAAACAGATCATTGGGTGCAGCCATTGTGATAAAGCAGATGATTTCCTCAAACTATTGTTTTGTACTCTCTTAGCTAGAGGTACTGCTTCTAAGAACATAATTTTCCTTTAATTTTTAATGTGTAGGAGATGATCAGCTGCCAGTGATCTTTGGCTGATAAACTTTCGAATTCAAGGCGCACTGCGCTGCGACCCAAGTGCTGCAGAGATGAGAGTCAATGCAGGTAAATATTCCTACCCACAAAAGTCTTTCATCGCTAAACGCTATTTCTTTGAGTGCTGCATGGTATTTTAACAACCGTTTCCTGCACCACTGCTCAAAGGATTCTTAAATTTCTAGTAGCCCTCTTATGGTAAAATAAACCTCATTCTTGTGGTTTTGGAGTAGCTTCCTATGCCAATTTTAAAGTTTTTTCCAAGGCACTATATCACTGATCAAAGATGCCTTAAGCAATTAAAAACGCCAAATTTTTTCGACTTTAAAGCATTGTATACTTTGCAGAGCAGGCAGTAACTCTATAGTACAAAAATTTTGTAACTAGTGGTAAGTATTTTTCAAAAACAGATTCTTCCAAAACCTGCAGCAGGGATTGATGCGTTGGAATCGGGTCAGCGCGAAGCTTTTTAAAGAAGAAACGAGTAATTTTGAAAGTGAGCTTTTGGCTACGATGACTGTAATGTTTTGCCTAGGATTGCCATGTTTAGAGTTGTTTCCAACATCTGCTGTACGTGAATCTGTAATTTACTTATCTACTTCGTCGACCCATAAGTGTAACAGGTAGTTTTATGCATTTGTCCAACCACTCTTGTACTTAACTTCTTCCAACTAGACTAATTAAGGTACCTCAGGTACCCAGCATTTCACTTTCTGCCAATCCATCAATCGAGGCATCATTGCACTGTGGACGTGGTCATCTGATGCGCTATTTGCACTGCGCCCACAGACGGTGGTTAGACTGCTGAGAGATATCGGGCTGGTGGGTCGCACAGTTAACATTCTTTATTGCTGGCCAGCTGTGCTAGGTCATTCATATCGCTTTAATATGCTAAAGTTTCTTTTTATAGCACTTTACGGTAAACCTAGACTGCAAATAAATTGCAATAGCGGTTATCATATTGACTTGTCCTGCATTCTTGGGTTGAACAGAATCTTATGTTACTTGCAGTATTGCCTGATAATGGGTGTGGAGAGAGTACATAGTCTTATCTACAAACTCGTGAGACTGCATCTTAATGCAAAGGAGCTGTGGTACGAGGGAAATTTTCGTCATTGTACCTACATGGTAGCATCACACAATGGCTTACCTTCTTTTGCTGAGTAGTCACTTCTGAACTCTCCTCTGAGTTGCCAAATCTGTTGGCTCCCCCGTTTTGAGATATCAATCGAATAAATATTGCTTGCCTAAGTGGTACCGATGAACGAAGTTTCGCTAGCTCGATTTAATCTGATAACCTCACACTACTCGACTCTAACACTGCTAAGTAGAACTACGAAAGTAAACCAGTGGAAAGGTGGATAACTCAGATCTCCAACAAGCGCTTTGTTGCCATTGTTAAATCTCTTGCACCATTCGTTACCCAATCGAAAATCGCTATTTTTAAGAAGAGTTTTAATGGCGATAAAATTATATATCTCTTAAAAAGTACGTCAGACAACATGCAAATGTCTTAGTTCTGTTAGTATAGCAAGTGTTTGCATGGCGATTTCGGAGTGAAAGCATGCTATCCTTTTATAAAATCCACATTCTTACATGTGCAAGTGGGGATACTATGACAAGCATGTCTGCGCAACTCAATTGCGGCACTTACAGACACTGCCCGCTTCTAAGAAACAATGAACGCATTGAACAACACTTTAAATAGATGAAATTCGGTCTTCGTTTTTCATCCTTTCCAGTCTTCTCAAGTAAATTCAAAAGAGTAGACTGCATTCTAACAGAGTCCCTATTAAGTTCTAAGCCTTAATCAACCATGCTGATACTACTGTTGCGTCTCATTTTAGACTTTCCTGAAAACAGATAAAAACGCAGTACATGATACATGATTACGTGTTTGCAGATATATTCGTCAAACGGGAAGGAAATGGTACAGCCGGCATGGTTTAGGCACCAGTTTACCCTGCAAAGACGGTATGGCTACTACAAATAGACGCAACCAAAATTTGGGAGCCAAGCAATGTACAAAGCACTACAATTACAGTTTAATCAGAAGAGTGAAAGGGGATGTAAACTTCGGGATGTGTGGTCATGCGGTTGAAACTCTCCTCCTTTCAAGTCTGCCAAAGCAAACATGAACGGGCAATGAGCACTTTATCATTTCCCTTCGCTCTTTGATGTGACATTTGCGCCAACCACATTTTCAACAAACGTTCATGTTTATTATTATTTGCAAATGCGACCTTTTACTAAACACTTTGGAATGAGAGGTGGCCTAAGTGGAGACAGGCATGAACAGACTGACGAAAAAGTGTTTCAGCCTATGCATGATTGTGAATTCTCTTCGGTCGTTTCGCTACCTTTATGGAGGATGTTGCCGAATACCAGGATCACGAAGCCACAATGCTTATGCTGCAGTTGGTCCGATCAGATGGGACGCACGATGGAGAGCTTCACGGTCACGGTCTTTGTGTACTACAAGAAGGAAACTATAAACAGGTGAAGCGACACTAGACTCGAAGAATCTCAGGGTGACTGAGTGACATGGAGAAATACTGACACCTCCAAGTTCACAGTGGCCATGTGCAGTCCAGGCGAACGCTTAAGTGGTAGAGAAAAGCAACCGATAATGCCAAGTTGCCTAGTGAAGCGTGTTTCTCAGTAGCATTGGGCGGACCATGTTGCCTCATCGAATTCAGAAATGCTGTGCACAGTTCTTGTCACCAGTTGTGGAGGATGGCACCACCACCGGAACTAAGCGACTGGAATTTTCGAGATCGCTTTTTAAAGCAACGACGAACGTAAGCTCCCCTAAAGTGCAAACCATAAATTTCTAATCCGGGAAGCAGGTATCTTGTGTACTAGCATTTAGTCACCTGTTCGTACTCAGCCACATCTCAATGCTGCCAAACGCGTTAAAGGTTGAAGTCAAACGCGTGCGCAATTAGCACGGAGGGAAGAAAGCCAGAAGTTGGTAAGCATCTTAGCCACATTATCTTGGCTGCCTGCCACGGTGACTTATCCATTGCCATGACTTGGATGGTTCACACACCACACGCGCCAAAATATTCTCCGAGTTTCCACAGCAAGCAGGAGCTAGACTAAGCTTCTGGAGTTGGCAATCATCAACCACGTTTATGATTGGAGCACAATTGCTAAAGTGAAATAAATGGGACACCCTGCCCGTCTGAAGTGCTGTAAAAGATTTGTGCCGTTTAGAGAAGCATGGAATGTGTCTTTCAAAACCACAACTCCAAACAAAACAATGCACTGCATTTTACGACATCCAGCTGCATCTGCTTTAGAGACAGCCTCTCTTCTCACTCCGTTTAAGTCCATCAAACCGAAAGCATGCGCCACAACGAAACCACGTAGGCATGATTGCAGTCCCATTAATAGAGACTGGTGTTATGCTGTTGTTGATGGTGGCAGATATTTGGACATAATTCTGGTTACTCAATAAATACAAATCAGGCCTATTTGCCCACTTAAGGCTATGCAAGAAAACTCGTATGCCATAATTGCCGTAGAATGTGATAAAGTTGGTGAGGCAAATGGAATGGGCTTATGCTATTCATTGTTTGCCAGGTCTTACCCACTACAGAGAGCGTCAGGGAGTTAAAAAGAGGATTTTGGTACGCGAGGTCATTTCAGCAGTGATAAGTCTTACTAGATTAAGTGGAGCAGGTTCACAGGCTCCTACAGCATCGTAGCAGTGTGTAAGATTTTACCTCACTTTCTGGAGGCATTTGGAGCAAAGACTGGGGGCTCTGGTGGTAACTGCCTACAACGATGTGCAAGGAAGCAGAGCATTGGTGCCTTGACAGCATCACATAGATAACAAGGAAACCAACCACTTATGAAACGTAAGTCGTGCTGCATTCTGGACTTGCAACCAAATATCGTCACGTTATCAGTCCACACTAGTGGTTCAGTCGATCGTTGAACAGACAAGCGCCTCTGAAGGATCCCTGAAGGCTGTTTCGTGGTTAACGACTACATTGCTTCGGTGACGACTCTCCTCATCAACGGCTACAAGTGTGGAGACAGAATATGTTGGTTTTCTTGTCATCAATGTGGTGCAAAATAAGAGGCTGCAATTCATGAAACTTTAATGTCTTACACTCACTTGTCTCCATGTGATGCCGTCAACACCACCCTAAACGCATTCATCCAATTTCGTCACCAACGACACTGCTTTTTTCTTAAGTATTCTTATACTCATTAAAGTAGTGTGTGCACACAATGCTCAGCAATAGAATACAGTGCAAAGGAATGTGATGATACGATGAAAACTGACTGTGCAAAATGACACAAATGGGTGAGCAAGTGTAGTATGGGCGCATATAGAGTAGCAGGGAGAAGTAGAGCGAAAAGCGGGCAGGCAAAGTGAGCCAGCGACTTCGAGCGTTCCACTGCCGCCACCTTTGTGTGTACAAATTCAGACCGACGTAGCACAACCTCAGTGGTGGGCAGATCCACGAGTATCTACGCAGCGTCGTCACTGACGATCACCCACCCTTTACCATTTACATTCGAACTCCCAACCTTTGTTGCTAACTGCTCATTCAATCACTTCTCTCCTCTTTTACTCCCTCCAAGCTACTTGCCATTGCTTGTTAATTTTTGGTTTTATTAACGTTTGTTGATAGGTCGAAGGAAGCGCTTTTTTCTCAAATGCAATCAAGCACCTTGATGTACCCACTCTACTCATACTAAGGACAGGATTCGGCTGCTCATTAAAGTCCAAGATACGTTCGGGATTCATGGAAACCGAAGCAAACTACATCATTCTAAAATGTGCATTGAACTTATGAAGCTGCTTTGTTAATCAACCTTTATTAAGCAGTAAATATTTATTGCTGCACATTCCAATTCGACAGTAATGGAGCACCTTTAGCAAATGGAACATCACAAGGCAGCTGAACATTTATTTACCTTGCTTAAATCGACTGAGACAGTTGCTTTCATGAGTTATTAGCCATAGCTTGTCACTTCTCGATCGGATCCCATTTGTATCACAGACGGAATCGGGACTTGGAAGCACTGCTGCCTTCTCCATTCTGTCACGTTGTCCCGGCGTCAGCACTGCTTGCATCCTTGTCAGTGAGCTGCATGAAGAGTTGCTAGACAGGTAGGAAGAGCTTGTAGCATAAATCTGAGTAGCAGAGATCAGGGCAACGCTACCTTGAAGAGCGACCCATGAAAGAGGCACACAAACATCAAAAAAGCGCATTTGCTCTTCCACAAATTCGCCAACTTCCTTAAATTTGCCAGCCCCAATTCTTTCCCTTTGCCTCATGGGTCAAGTCAGCATTGAGGAAGCATAAGATTGAGGGCAGGAAAACCAATAATTGGCCAGAAGCTTGTAAATGTCATTGCACTTTAGGATTGGAGCTTGCCAAATCTAGAGAGCTTGTGCGTTTGCGCATTCGAGGTAAGTTTTGCTTAAATCCGAGAATAAAACTTTGTAGCACATAAAATAAATCAAGTGATCTAGAAAGACTAAGAGTGGAAGAGATCTTGGGTAGCATCTCTGATGCAAATTATGATATGTTCAAACAGACCATAAGCGCCTTTATTTGTCGTTAACCTTTGTTATGTTTCTCGTTAACTTTCACTTAGTTTTTGCTGCTGCTGAAGGTCTCGCCTCCTAATCACACTTCAATCATTAGAACCTTCGTGCTTACGTTTTCAAATAGGATGCACGTATGCTAGTAAAAACAAATTTATTGGGATTTCAGTTAGTCTGCCAATAACAAGAAGGAAATATATTGGCTTAGGTCTTGTAACCCATTTTAGCTTTTCTTGGTTGGTTGCAAGCTCACAGTGCTGACGAGACGCTACGAGCGCTGCAGAATGAAGTTCTCATCATGTCACACTATACTTCCAAAAAAATTGCCGCATGTCTCCAAGGCATTTTCTTCTTTGAAGAAGAAGAGCTGGACAGTGGTTCACAACTTCAGCATAGGGTTGGCTGTGCTTAAGTTACTGTTAACACCGTCAACAGCACCATGAATGCGGCATCCACCTAAATCACTAATGTCACGCCCTTCGTTTAGCATTACTCCGTTCAGGAGAGTAATGTGTGCGTGATTTAAGCAGCAATCGAATGCGGTGCAAAGAGATGTGATACGTTGGGGAACGAAATGGGTATATGAGGTGACACAAGTATGTGCAGAGCAGCGCAGAAGAGTAAAGAGCATCAGGGAAGAAGAAAAGTGGGATGGAGATGCCTGAGGTGTGACAACATGTACCAGCGAATTCAAGCATCCCACTTCCGTTACCATCGTGTGTACTAAACTAGGCCAAGGCAGAATGATCTCAATGGAGTGCCCAGATCCAAGGCATCTACGCAATTTTGTAGCTGGCTTTCATTCCTTCCATGCCAATCACTACTTAACTCTTAGAGCAGAGCTTCTTAATCCTCATCTAGTATTGCAGAAAGCGCAGTTCGACTTCAGACAATGAAGCACTGCTCTCCACAACCGCGAATGTGTACTTTGAGATGGTCACACTACTTAAATCGATGAGAGGATTTCGTTTTTGCTGAACACCACAATTTTGAGGTGGTCCTATAAAAAAACTCCAAGCGTACTGAACAAATGTCCTTGTGCTTACGTATTAATGCCTTTTTTTGTCTGATTGATAGTGCTTTTTAGTATTCCAACGCTTCTCTATTCGCCTTCTCTGCCTCTTCCTATTTTACTCTACTGCGTGGCGCATATTGCAATTCTCTTCACTAGAGCTGATTTTACAACCTTATTCTGCTCCTTCGCTGCTCTGCTTGGCACTCACTGACAAGACTGGAACCGATTATGCTGCCAAAGTGGCCTGACACAATGGAAGATAAATTAATGCTCAAGCGTCCCACTTCAACCTTCAACATATTTGGGAGCACAGAGATGTGACTGAGCATAAACAAGCAGCTGAATGCGTCTGTCGAAGTAGTATCAGCTAAGAAAAGAAGAAATCATCCATACAATTTGCACTGACGAGTCTTCCGCAAGTACTATAATCACAGCAGCAGCTTCACTTGCGAATGCGCCTATATCATGAAATTCGTCCTGCACCAGTGGTTCATAGCCTTCTGCATGATGGCATCATTGAACCTAATCATGGTCAAAGGCTAATTTGTCCTATTCTGATAGAGTCCATCTGTTAATTCATTTGCCCCTTCTGTTCAGTGTTTTACAATTCCATACTTTTTTATGCGTGGTGTCGCGTCGGATTGCACCAAATTCCGCCTTTGCATATACGCTCACAACCATGGATTGTACTCTTAACCCTTACTTTGATGGTTATCAGCTTATGGGAATTAGGCTTCAGAAATGCAGTGGATAGAAGCAGGCATTCGCACACGAATTTCTAGCTATTTGGTGAGGGCAAATCAGACCAGTTTTCCATTCTTGGCTATCCAGCAAAGTGGCACACAATGATTGCAAATAATGTCGTCAAGTTGGCGAGGCGCACAATAGGCTAATGCTACGGCTTTTTTATCAGGCTTTATTTGCTTTAATGGGAGATAGGGTGTTAAGGAAGTAGAATTTGGAATGCGAGACCAATTCCACTGCAGCAAATTCACTGGCTTAGGCTGAGTTAAGTCGTGAGGCAAGATTTGAAGGCTGTTTTGGGATCCGCACAACAGTGATTGAGCGATTAATTGTGCGGAGAGCAAGGCCGAAAGGAAGTGTAACGTTGTCATGATTTTAGGCGCGATTGCATCATTAAAACATTTTCGCATGCAATATTTTAATGAACTAATCACGCCAGCAAACAAAGCACACGCATGTACGTAAATATGAGTAGACTTTGGAAATGTCACGTACACGTGTAGGCGGTTGAATTTAGGTAATGGTGGTGACAAATCTGTATGGAATCGACGAAACGATTTGAGGTCTACACACGTGACCTTTACTTAGAAGGCGGTTAAGTCTCGGATGCCCATCCCATTACTGTGTTCTATGCTTAACGCTGCGACAACAAATAGCTAGCTGCGCCTACGCTTCAAATCGTCAGATGCTGTGTCCAGAACAATTTCAAGCAGGTTTCACCACTCACTCTGAGTCTTTCTTTAACATTTGCAGGCACAAGGCATCAGAGCGCATGGTGGTAGAGAAAGTTATAAGTTTGTCTGATTTCCCTAGAAGCCGGCTGTTGCATCTGTTAAGCAAAGTAGCAAATAGCATAAGGCCTAAAATGCAAAGCAGGAATGAGAAATGTTCAGGTGTCTATTAAATGCAGCAAAACCTTTACTGAATAAGACCAACAGGAATTAAGAGAGGTTCATAAAGAATAGACTGAAGCAATATAATAAATTCATTACACAATAATTAAAAACAATCAGCACATAGAACAGATGGTTGCAAAATGTAAAAATTGCAGAAAAAACAAAGATTGATTAAATAGAATTCCTGAATGCAGATAAAGTAAGCCAAAGCGAGTGGGTAAGCGAGTGTGCAGGAGGATGAGGGAGAAGTAAGCAGGAATTACAAAGTAGGGGATTGAATAAAGTGAGCGTGGTGCTAAGGAGGCATAAAGAAGGCAGAAGGAAGAGAGAGAGGAGTGCGGCGTGATCGAGCATGGCGCGTTGGCAACAGTACTGAGCAATGTCTGTCAGTGATGTTGGGAAGCTCCACACTCGCTCACTCACTTCACAAATGCGGTGTAGCGGTCTTAGCACGTGCAGTGTGCAGACGAGGCAGCATCATTAAGAGGCGTGGAAGTAAATTGGGGAGAATTTTGGCGCCTCTCTATTGCAGCACTGTGTCAGCTGATGGAGCTTTCGCGAGTATGGGAGACACCTAGAGAAGTGGATGTAGAATGAGACCGAGAGCGGGTGGGTATGTGAGTGAGTGGGAAAGTGGGGGAGAGGTGGTAGAGAATGCAAAAGGTGGGTTAAATGAATGCAAGATGGGGATGGGGAGGCATAAAGAAGGCAGAAGGAAAAGGGAGAGCAGTGCAACGTGAGAGAGCGTGGCGCATTGGCGACACCACTGAGCAGTGTCTGTCAGCAATGTCGGGCAGCACCACACTCTTCCACGCATTGTATCCTCTTTCATTACAAATGTGACCCATTTTGAGCTCTGCCTCTGTTTATATTCTTTTTTCCACCAATCCTATTCGATACACCTACATTTTGCTATCTCCGAACCTGTCTTCTCATTGGTTGACCCCAATGTCTGTTCTCTTAATCCACCCCTTCTCTTGTTACTCATCCTATTTTACATTGGTTTTGGTGCTTGTTTTTGTTAATAATTTTGACTTTTTTAGATTACTATTTCAATTATTAGAGGTTTTGCAGCAGGTTCTGCCCGATTTCTCCTAACTTAAGTGTTGAAATGATAGAATTTCCTTCTTTACGGTAGTTTGGCATGAAAAATACGCTCTCTGCACACCATGAAGTCAGTGTTTGCACCTCTGGTAACCACCTATCTCTTATAATCCTGTTTCCTCAGTTGGTTTTGCTCCTGCTTTAATTCAACCAGGCATCGCACTCTTTTGCTGATCCCTCTAGTATGGCTATGTGTATGCAAATGCGTTTTGCTCAGTAGAAAATGTGGCACTACACCGACTGACCCAATGGTCTATGGTGGATTCGTCTATCGATCTGTCGTCTGCACAATACATCTTTACGCCAAGATACACGCCACCGCTTATGGTAAAGGCTAAAACTATAATTCAAGTTGTGATACTGAGGAACTGCAGGGTCCTCTCTGATGATCATGCTCTCGCATCAAGCATGCATAAATTTTTAGCCTGCTTATGTAGGCATCTGCGCTGCTAAAAATTGTGTCCAATGTGAGCAAACACACTTATCAGAGTTTTTATTGGCTACTTAAAATATTGTTTTTTACATTTAACCCATCTTTCGAGACATTACACCATCCTTTGGAGTATCGGATGCCCGTTTAAATGGTTTACCTCCTTCCATCGCTCTACTTTTAGCTGCAGTAGCAACCAGATCCGGTAAGAGAAATGATGAAGGTAACCACTGCAGGTAGACAGCAGTGGCTAGAGCTTTGAAATTGTCAGCGGAATGAGCTACCTCTACTTAGCAAAGCCTCCTTGCAAGAACTGTCAAAATTCATTGGCACGAACAATGCAACAAACGGACGATTTCTGATTTAAGTATTTATGGATGGCAATGATACAGGCATTGAAAAGGTCCTGTTTTTAGCAAACCCACCAGTCTATGGAAGTTTCTGCACTAACTCAACATTCTATAATGAGGCAGTGAGAATACCTGCCACGAGATTGTAGCATGTCAAGGCAGAAGGAAAAGTTCGAGTGAATCTGGTGGGGCTGTGGTGTTGCCTTCGTTTGATGTGATTAAATATCGAATGGTTGCCACAGATTTGAATTTCTACCTCCTTTCCCGATTGTTACAAAGCAGAGGGCAAAAGAGTACAGGTTTGCGCCTTTGGTAATAGTGTTCATCGTCAGCTTAAAAAAGCTTCTTTGGAATTGCTAAATGGTTACCAGCTGGAATCGTATACTGGTAGACTTATGAGATGCCCGTAGTTCCATTTTCTTAACCAAGCTAAGCAAGTTCTGCTATTTTGATAGATTCTTGCCTATGGGGTACGCTTCCACCCTCATGGTGTGCTTTAGTCCTGGTCCTATTCATAGTTGCCCTCCCACTCAAAACATAGCCTCCAGTATATAGATGCGGTCCAGCTGAGTATAGTGTGTTATGTTTTAGAGGATCTCTGATAGTACATGGTTTGTCCCACTAAATTGCGTTATTCGCTTTCATCTTGGTTCATAAATGCATTTATATGCCCATCTCAGTAATGTCCCGACAAACCTCTTGGTAAACCTTCTCTTCCATTCGCTAAAGAGCCTTCATTAAAAGGCTTTGTGTTTAATGAAGAAGGAATGTAAGTCACCCGTGGGAACAGCTTTGGCATCGGAGTGGACTGGCTGTAGCTTGGTGGCAACAATCGATGCATTTTTAGCAATCTACTTTGTTTATTGAGAAACCTGTGCACTTCTTTACGACGCCCGTTTAACCTTACTGACATCATATTTACATCATTGCTGCAATTAGTCACTTGTTCTTTCGCCACGTTCACAGCAAAACTGCTTCCAATAGCGCATGCCTACAATGTACCAGGAATAGCATGAGCCTTTCAACGGCCTGTCCATCCATTTGCTCAGATCCATCTGCTGTATGAGCATTAATTGCCAGGCAGCTTGGCATCACCTCGTTCGTCTGTTCTATTTTCCTCGCCTTGTTCGCCAAAACATGTACAAGATGCTGCACCGTGTTTCATCTTTCTTGGCGATGGCACAAGTATATATGCATTGCAACAAAGAGCAAAGCAAGACGTGGCCAGAGGAGAGTTAAACCAGCAGCTAGATGATTACGAACGGAATAAAGGGATACCCTCTGCCCCCATTTGTCATGCTTCCAACACGTGACATGCATGACTCTTGTCGAGGAATTACGAACAGCTGTTAGGCCTTACGATGACACCGGGACAGGGGTTCGAATAGCAATGATTAAAGATACAGAGTTCCTAGGCGAAAATATTTATTTTTGGGTGACATTCAGCAGCTTCAAAGGTAATTAGAATTTCCTCCACCAATGTAGTGGAGAATTATTGAGATGTGCAAGCAAATGAAGACCCAATCTGAGTAGGAAATTGAGATGCATTTTGTGAAGCGGGAGCCTAAATCAATAATACAGCACTCTCAGAGGTGTAAGTTCTCGCAATGTTCGCAGCTTTATTGGTTACCTTGTGTAAAACTTTGGTTCGAGTTTTAGCTGTGTGCAATCATTTCCTGTAGGCATGCCACTTGACTAACCTCACAATCGCATGCAATTCTACCACATTGGCAAATTTGGCCTTCTACCAGACACATTGGAACAAGGGGTATCCTAAGTGGAGGCACGCGTTAAGGCGGGTGATTTGCATGGACAGAATGATAGAGAATTGTTTCAACCTTTGCATGATTGTGAACCATCTTTGGTCGTTTCGTCACTTTGCAGGAGATGTCGCACAAAATTAGGATCATGAAGCGACTATTTTTACATCACACTTGACCAAATGATAAATAAATGCACCAAGAGCAAGGTAATTGTGCTTTTAAGTCCCACGCTCATTACCACAAGACCCGACAAACGAAGCTGCTGAGGTTGAGAAGAATAGCTAGAAGTTGGCGTCTGCTGAATTTGGCTTGATCAGTCGGAACGCGCAATGGTGGACTTCAAGTTTACGGCTTATGGGTTCTGTACGAAGAAGGTTATTAACAGGCAAATTGACACCAGTCCTAAAGAGTCTTAAGATGACAGAATGACATGGAGCAATGCTGACGTCTCTTAGTTCACAGCAAGCATGTACGGCCCAAGCTAATACTTGAGTAGAATAGAAGAGCAAGAGATAATACTAAGTTGAGTGAATTTCAAAATATTTTGCTGCGTGAAGGCCGTAAAATTGTTTTAGCAAGTCGTTCTTTATTAAAGCAGGCATCTTTGTGAATTGAGATTGACTCAGTTGCTTGTAGGAGGTTAGTGGACTGAGTTTTGTAAAACACCACTTCCCTGACATGAGCTCAGCTGAATTGCACACAGTAGTGCGATAGTAGCACGGCAAAGGCAAGAGAAGGGATTTGAAAAATAACATTCATTTTTAAAGCGTGTCTTATGCAACTGTCTGCTGCCAATAGTGGTTCAGTCGACCGCTACAAAGATAAGTGGTTCTGAAGGAACCCTTGGAGGTTGTTTCGTGGTCAGCGACTAAAACATTACAGTGACGATCCTCCCCATCAACAGTCGCAAGTGCGGAAGCGGCAAATGGCTGGTTACCCTGTCATCAGTGTGATGCTGTCACTGCTTCCTCCCACTTCATTGTGCGCATTTGCCACCGAAGTCCCGATCTGTGTTCTAAACGCCTCCAGAAAGTAAGACAAAGACCTGCACACCACCAAGAATTCGTAAGAGCCTTTGAACCTGCTCTACTCAATCTAGCGAAGCTGCTGTATTTGAAATGATCACGCGTGTCAAAATTCACTTCCTCAGATCCCTGGCTCTGACTGCAGTGAACAAGGTCTGATGAACAAGTGACGGCATAAGCTCATTCCAATTTGCCTGGCCAACTTAACCACATTTTTTTAGGAATTATTGCATGCGACTTTTATTGATAGCCTTTACTGTACGAACTGACCCGATTTGCCCTAATTAAATAACCATAAATGTGTGTCTAAGTGCCTACCTCCATCAACCACAATGCAACATCAGTCTCTATTAACGAGATTGCAATCATACCTACGTGGTTTCATTGTGGTTCTTGCCTCTGTTTTGAAGGACGTGAATAGGGTGAGAAGAGAGGCTACCTCTAAAGCGGATGCAACTGGATGTCGTAAAATGCAATGCAGCATTTGCTTAAAGTTGTGGCTTAAAAAACCTATTTTTGTGCTTCTTCAAAGAGCACAAAATAATACAGCGCTTCAGGAGGCAGGTCGTAACACTAGTTTCCTTGACTGTGATGGAAGATACAAATTTGGGCAGGTGAGAGGTCATCCAGCCGCCGTCGCAAAGCCACAAGTCTCCAATCGACATATCCACATGACTGATTGGGCGTCGTTGACTACGTTCGCTTTCATAATCTGCGCAAATCGGCTGTCGTGGTAAGCTACACAGGGTCTATCAAAGCCACTGTTCTCCGCATCATTTTGGGCCTAAAATTACCTCCCTGTCATGGTTTGATCATCCTCAATGTTATTGTTCAGTATGTTGTTAAAATCTGCGCACTTCTCCACATCTTCCCCAACCCCGTAACCCACCTCAACATAGGGAATGCTATCATCTTCAGCTCAGCTCTTGTGGAAGTGAGTTGTGAACGATTCTGTAATAGATTCCATAACATACGATGCAGTTAATTAGTTGCTGAAGTCAACTTAGGCTAAAGCACTCACCCACAGACAGTTACAATAAACCCATTAATCCGGTTTCCCGTACGCGGTTGGCGTAAAAGCAGTCCCATTACGTCGTCCTAAGCATCTTCGGTGATTGGACATAAAGGTGAGCACGCGAGGGAGTGCCTGATGAACAGAAAATCGTGTAGAAAGACTGTCACCTTGTTACCAGGCAGATGTGACGTTGCAAAGCGTTCGCTGGCTCCAGTCGCTACCACAATATGTTAGGCACTAAGACCACCAAAGTGAGACCTCAATAATGTCTCTTTCACATAGGCAAGAAAGTGACGACATTCGCCACCCCGATAAAAGGGGCAGGAGAGTAACACCACCGTGTGGTGTGCTCAGAAGAAGAGAAGCATACGACGCAGGCGGTGAAGGAGTTTTCCATTACCTTTGGGCCACTTCACAGGGATGGGTGGGCGCGTGCGTACGTCTCCAATTGCGCTGCTTGGCTTTTGCAACTTGGACATGGCAAACAGGAAGAAATCCTTCCAAGTCGCAAGAGGCGGTCCAAGCGGAGTGTGGCTGTACAAGCGTTTGAGGATGTGTAAAAGTGAGGTTTGTTACGAGTTGCCTGCTTGTTGTGTGTTCCAAAGCATAAATATTAGTTCTGCAAAATGCGGACCCTAACTGATTACCTAAGTAGAGCCCGACATTGGCAAGGAGAACATGGTGCTATGGTCAATGATGCGTTGCAGACGTTAAGGATGCCTGTTGCACAGGAGAGTGGATAGGTGAGGAGAAGTAGTGGGGATGGAACTTTGAACATGCTCAATCTACTGGCCTTTTTCTCACAAGAAAGGAACTAAAGATTTCTCTAAGCGTAACCTTCCCTTCTTTTTTATTTTGTCGTCTCTACTATACGCCATCGACACAATGTTTGGTGGCAATTTTACTCTGCCTACTGCATTTCCAAAGGCACTGATATAATGAGCGGAAAGACTTTCGTATTTCATGGCATGCGTAGATCGGATAGGGTGACAGAGGTGTACAAACGAATACTACAAGACGAGCTTATACACACTTTGTAGTGATACCGCAATTTGCGTGATGACTGTTGGGTGCTCTCAGTGCGGATGATGACCACAACCTAGTCGTGAGGAGTCCCATCAGTGAGAAAGATTTCAATCCATCCCTCTTTCTCTCAGTGCTCTCTTTTGTTAAGAATAAGCAACTCATGAAGGCACACCACTTCAATATCACCTGTTGTCACCCTTTAGCGTGTCATCTTTACTTAGTAAGATGACTCGACTGCGAACGTCCCGTTGTGCTTTTGTTTGTTTCAGTTTTTTCGCCTTTTCGGACCATATACAATTAGACCGTAGACAGTTAGTCCGATAGCTAAGATAACAACTCAGGTAGATGCAGAGGTAAAATGCCTAAAGGTATGCATTTTAATCCAATGTTTGTGCATCTATGGTTGAGGAGGATGGCAGACTTGGTGAATGGGGACCGAATCATACAATCAGGGGAGAGGAAGTGGAACTTAGCAGTGCTGTTGTTGGGGAACGAAAATTGGTGTGGAAATGAGCAGAAGGAGGAAGAGGAGGAGGGAAGAAAGTGGGGATGAGAGAAAAGTTAAATGGAGGTGATTGGAAATGAAGGATAAGAAAGAATTGAAGGTAAGGGTGAAGACGAAGGTGAGAACAAAGGCGAGGAGGTGAAAAGTATAAAGATAGGGAGAACGGAAACAAGAGTGAGGAGTGCTTGGTGAGGGTGGAGATTAGCATGAAAGTGGGGGCAGAGGGGGGATGGAAGGTGAGGTGGAGGTGGACAAAACGAAGATCAAAGCCTACTATTGCAGAAACGACTATGTTTTTAGTGACAACTTTAACCCTTTGACTAGCTGCTTACATTGTGTACAAGATTTCGTTCCCTTTGATACTTTTACACAAAATATGCAGGAATGGGAAATTTACATCAATTCTGTGCAGCTTAGGGTTGCAGCTACCAATGCCAATCAGAGCAGATACTTGTCGCTCATTAATCGACATACCTCTAAGTAAATTTTAATTGGCCTTCTGTAGCCGTAGGGATGGTACCACTGATGGGCATAATTTACAAGCCCTCATTCGGCTAGCTGCATGCGACACTAGTCGATTGCAATTGAGGCACGGTGTTGGCTTGCCTTCACTTACCCTTGACAATAAGTTCCTGTCAACGCGGACGGTGTTGGCTTGCCTTCACTTACCCTTGACAATAAGTTCCTGTCAACGCGGACATCTGCAGACCAGGAGCCCATTCTCTAGCATACGTTGGACTCGAATATTAATCAAGAGAGACAAGAGATTTTATTCTTTCAGGATGTTCTCACCTGCTGCCACAAGCACTGTAGCATTTGGTGCCTCTGCTGATAATGAACTGCAGCGAACCAAAGTTGCCTGTGCAGGAACGTGCGCTGAAACTTATCGATTCTCAAACCAGGCAACTAATTTGCAACGGCTCTATAGCAGACATTTTGTCGCTCGGTCGGTCGATCAATTATTTAGCACAAATGTGTTAGCGTTGGGGCGCACAGTGCGAGCACAAGTCAGCAGCAAAGACGATTGCCTTTCCACTTACCCACTTCCACACGCCCACTTAGAGAGACGAATCGGCACCTGACTTCGAAGTATTATTAATGGGGCACTAATAGGATCTCACCCCTCAGTCGATCAGGAAGGAACTGAATGGATGCGGCAGGTATTCCTGGATTTTCGCAAAACTTGAAGCAAACCAGGAGCTCACTGGGGCAGAACTTGTATACATTCCGTTTCCATAATTTGCAGACACGGAAGTTTATTTAGCAATGCCTAATTTTAGGCTACTGCAGCGATCCCTGCCCTGAATCGCTTTGAAAGTCGGCATCGAAAAGAGCACTAGAGATTTGGTCTGCGTCGCTTTTTGGTGAGAAGCTGCCAAGTTTGTTTCTCTGTATTGCTAGGTCTTAACATTGCAATGCAAATCCAACAAACACTTGTGAAATATTTGTTAGGTTTAGAGCAGTAACTCTTTAAGAGATTGTAGAATTTCATTTTGTTGAATAGCGCAATTTCCATTAATGATGTCGAAGGCTAATTCGCCTTTGATCCACCAAGCTTAATGCGCTTAATGTTTTGAGCTGTCCCATCTTTTGATTGCAACATTTGTGGAGAGCGCCATATGAGTCTCGAAAATGTAAAAGTGGCTGTCGTCCAACCTTCGTTGATCGTCATGAAATCCAAAGTGTCGGAGAGCCTTACCCATTTACTATGCGCTACAAGCCATCTTTGAAATCTTTCCTTTTATACAGCCTATAGGGAGGGGAGGCTGGTGCTCATTTAATCGCGCTACATCTCTCTTCAAATGTCCTAACAGCCACACTCTTGTTCAATTCATTTTCAAAGGCACCTAAGTCTTATTCCTTAAGTGCTCTAAATTGCTGTCCTGTGCATTTGATGACCTGCATGGTGGAATGGATCGGCTAACCGTTTACCAATTTCAAATAGCGCGCAAATGTAGAGTAAAAGTTATCCACGAGACCCATGAACAAATGCTTCTTCCTGAGTTAGTCCCTTAATTTTAGCCACGTTGATGTGTATCAGCACAGTTGCGGAATAAGGTGCAGCGTTGACGCAAAGTTGATTGCTACGAATTTGGACTTCTGTGAGTTCCTGCATCAGGTGGCTGTAGAAGCGTTGCCGACTGTGCTTAAATAAAATATTATTCAAGTTAGGGCATATTATTGTGATTTGGACGGTACCGGAGGTGGGCATTTTAACGTGGAATGAGTTAGCGGCGCTTAATTTCCGATCCATCCATCTGGCAGGTGTTGTTGGCACAGGAATGCAAAATCAGAGGTCTAGAACTATAGTCCACCGCAATGATTCGAAACTCACACTTCGCCTAAGCATGCATCCTGCGTTCTACGATCATGGCCTGCGTCCTTTGTGCCATTATTTATTTCCATTTTCGGTATAGCAGCCACTAAATATGCAAAGATGAGGCGACTTTAGCTATCGCGATGCGCACTTCAACAAAATTCTGACACTGTGGCAGGATAAATTAACCACATTGCTCTAATTTGGTAAGGACCCTGGTTATGGGTCGGAAGTGAGAAGGTGTTCATCTATTAACTGCCCGAGAATTGGACAAATCGCTACTCAAAATGGACAGTACCACAAAAACATTTAGAGTGTAGGGGTGTAAGGATGCAAGGACGATCGGCTGACGCAGTTCGATGGTGTTACACCAAAACAACTGCTTAAGCCCGTAAAATTGCTCAATTCTAAATTCTGCCCATGTGATATTTTAGCACAAAACCACTGGGTAGTTAGGACCTGTAGCGGAGCTATGCTGCACATTGCTGCCCCAAGCTCTGAACAGAAATTTGAACTGGATGTTTAAATCGACGGCATGTACTAGCACTTCCAAAACAGCTGAAGTAGAGTGGGTCAGCCGCCACACGCTGACCTACTCCGGGCATGATCGAAATATTTTCTCTGCATGCTGCTGAACAACCCTGCCCTGGTAGCCTATTTCGCCTATTTTCTAAAATCAAATAAATGATAGCTTATATCGCTGTGCTGACAAAGTGAAGTAAATTGCTGACCTCCCAGTCAGGAGGTACGGTTATCAATTTAACCTGTGTTGAATTCAATCACTCTGTTAGATCTAACTTTCGACAGTGCATCAAGGAGGTGCATCTATTCTAGCAAGGTTTTATTTGAAAAGGCGAGTTAAACTGACTTGATTTCGCATCAGTGGTGATCTCAAAAGCCTTCAATAAATTTGCATTCGCAGCAACCCTTCCGTGGCAATGGATGCACAAGGTAGAGCCGACGAATGATTGATGCATCAATAGCGCTTTATTCCACTAGGAGATCATCCATGTTCTCTAAAATATGACTTCTTCTACAAATTCTTAACTGTTCGCTCTTCAATCATATCCGACTTAACACTTGATTGGCTCTTATCTGCTGGCCATGTCACAGAGGCTTAAAGTAAAAGTGGTGACATGACTGCTCTTATAAAAAAACAGATCAGCATTCTCTCCGCTTTGAATGTACTAAGATAAAGGACGTGGTAAAAGTGTCTGTTTGCGCACCTCGTTCTTGCTGCGATTATGAATTTCCGGCCTATCAAAGACAAAAGCATTGGCGTAAGGTCATTTATAACGTCGGTTTTATTGGCCACAACTGCTAAGCTCACGCATTGCAGCTAAGCTAGCCACCAGCGGTAAAAACTCTAATGGCGCTTCGAATATCCATTTGATTGGATGCAGATGAAAAGCGAAATGCGCTCAGTTCCAATGGCTTAGTAACTATTGGCGTACCTTACACGGTAGCGCTTTTGTTTTGGACAGCTTCGCTTTCAACTTCTGCTACTTATAGCGCACTGCAGCATGGCTTGCTAGTTGGCACAATCACGAATAGATTTGAGTAAATTCCAATGTGCATGGCTGGTATTCGCGTGAGCTCTACAGCCTAGATTACTGCAGTTCAAGCACCACAGTTGACTCTGAAGTAAATAAGTCCATTACAAATTGTGCCGTGGTATAGGGATCATGAGTACAACTGGAATTAACTGGATTGAGAGCCAATGTTAAAGCGACTGTGTGGTGGAATACCAACGCAGCGATGTTGCTTCCAAAGGCAAAGGCGCTCGCACAGCGAAGTTGGCAGGAAAGATTTGAAAGCTGCATTGAGATTTGTACAGCCGTGAATGAGCTACTGTGTGCAGAACGGTGGACCGCAAGAGGGTGCAATATTGTCAGAATGTTAAACGAGATTGCGTCATTCGAAACAATTTGGTACACAATATTTTAAAAGATTTATGACGCCAACAAATCCAGCACCTGCATGTATGTAACCACGATTGAATTTCGGAAATGTCAGGTACAAGGGGGATGCAGATGAATTTGGGTAATGGTGGTACATCTGCATGGAACCGATTAAATGATTCGAGGTCTAAACGCGTGGCATTTACTTAGGTGGTGGTTAGGACACGTACGTCCATCTCATTACAATATTACGTGTTCAATGCTGAGTAAACAAAGCGTAAGCTGATCTCAAGTTCTGATTCGCAAAGTGCCGTGTAGAGAACCGTTTTGTGGGGGATATGCCACCCACTCTTAGCATCTATTCAATATTTCAGGCACAATGCATCAGAGCGCATGGCGGCTGGAGGTTGTAAGTCCATCAGACTTTTCTAGACGTCGGCTGTTGCATCTGTTAAACAAAACTTCAAAATTCATAAAGTATAGAATGCAAGTATTAAGAAATCGGTAACATATATCTAAACAAGGTTTGAAAAAACTAATAGAACTAGAGTCCAAAAGCGTTAGTGCATAATCAAGTAAAAGAACAAAAAGAAATGGAAATAGTTTTAACAACAGAACAGCGCAAAGTAAGGCGGCTGAAGAACTTTTAAAAACAATAGAAAATAAGACTGGTGGATCTAAGGGATAGGCTAAATGTAGATATAGAAGGTATAAACACATCGGACAAAAATACATGGCCACTGAGAAACATGCGTCAATGAGGAGCCGTAACAGAATGCAAAGGATTGAATGGCGAAAAGCGTATGCGGAGGGAGCACCATTACCAGTAGTAATAAAAGCAGCACACAAAGAACTAGAAGGAGAAGAGTGAGGAGTGCGGCGTGAGGGAGGGTGGCGCGTTGGAAACAGCACTAAGCAATATCTATCAGTGATGTTGTGCCGCACCACACTCGCTCACTCACTTCACAAACGCTGTGTAGTGGTCTTGTCTGCAGCTGTGGAAGATGGCTCTGCGCGCCCTATGCGCAACCGCAGCAGTTATAACAGTAGCATCATTAGGAGGTGCAGAAAGATGAATGGAGGAGGGATTGTTGGTGCTCCACGGTTGTAACAACGTGGCAGTGGAGGGAGATGCCGTGAGTTTAAAAGGCACCTAGAGAAGTGGACGCATAGTGAGCACCGAGAGTGCGTGGGTGGGAAAGTGGGGGAGAGGGAGGTAGAGAGTGCAAAGTGGTGGGTTGAAGGAATGAAGGATGGGGATAGGGAGGCATAAAGAAGGCAGAAGAAAAAGGAGAGGTGTGCGGCGTGAGAGAGCGTGGCGCGTTGGCAACAGCACTGAGCAGTGTCCATCAGTGATGTCGGGCAGCGCCACACTCGCTCAGGTACTGCATGCACTCTCGCCTCTGATATGAACTTCCTTGCATTCTGCTTTTGCTTATATACTTTTTTTCTACCAATCCTTTTCGGCGGCTCTTCATTTTGCTATCTCCAAATCTGTCTTCCCACTGCTTGACCTCAGTGTCTGCTCCCTTATTTCACACCCTCTTGTTACTCGTCCTATTTTACATTGATTTCGGTGCCTGTTTTTATTGATTGTTTTGAGTCATTTTGACTGCCATTTGGGTTGTCGCAGGTTTTTGTAGCAATTCTGCCTGAATCCTCCTAACCTACGCATTGGAATGATAGACTTTGCCCCTTCATAGTAGATCGACATTAACGATACGGTCTATTCACACCACGATGCCTGTGTTTGCATCTTTGGTAAACAGTTATTACTTGCAGTCCTGTTTCCTTATATTACTTTGTTCCTGCTTTTTCCAATTAGGCGTTACACTCCTTTGCTGATCCCTCTAATTTGGCGAGGTGTATACGAATACGACCCGCTCTGTAGGCACTGTGACACTGCATCGAGTGACCCAATGGTCCATGGTGGACTTTACTATCGTTCCGTCGTCTGCACAATGCATATCTACACTAAGATATCCGCTACTGCTTGTGGCAAGGGACGAAACTCTATTTCATGTTGTGACAACGAGAAACTGGAGGGTTCTGTCGCACACCTATCAAAAGCACCCAAGATATCGTGTTTTCATTTGACTCATCTTTGCAGAAATTAAAACACCCTACGGATCATTAAATGCTTGTTAGAATGAATTAGTTCCTTCTATTCCTCCACGTTTAGCTGCGGTAGCAACTAGGTCTGATAAAAAAATGAAGGTAGCCAACAGTGGCTAAATCCTTAAATTTGTCAGTGAATTGAGTTATCTCTAACTAGCAAATCGACCTTATAGGCACTGTCAAAATTCACTGAAATGAGCAATAAAACAAACAAAAGTTCAAGTGGAGCCGGTGCGTTTGTGGTGCTGCCTTGGTCTGATGCAATCAACTATCGGAGAGTTGCCATACCTTTGAATTTCTGCCTCATTTCTCTCTAGTTGCAAGCCGGAGGGTGAAAGAGTATAGGTTCAAGCCTTCGAAAATAGTCTTTATTGCCAGCTTCAGAAACATCCATAGGATTACTGGAGGGTTCCTTGTTGGAATCGCATGCGAGCGGACTCGTGAGACGCTTATTGTCCCATTTTCTTTTTAACCAAGCTAAACGGGTTCTGTCTTCTTAGTAAATTCTTTTCCATAAAGTACAGTTTTACTTTCGTGATATACTTTAATTCTAGTCCCATTTATAGTTGCCCTACGATTTTGAGCATGGTCTCTAGTACATGAATGCAGCGTGTCCAAGTGCAGCGTGTTTATGTTTCAGAGGGTCTTGTATTTGTCCCTATCTGATGGTACATGGCCTGCCCCAATAAATTGTGCTTCTTTCTTGTCATCTTGTTTTATAAACGCATCTATAGGCCCATTTCCGTAATTTTCCTGCAAACCTCCTAGCAAACCTCTCCTTTGATTAATTACCCAGCCTTTAATGAACAAATTTCATTTGAAATAGAAGGAGAGCAAGTCACCCATGGAAAATACATCGGCATCGGAATGGATCTGCCCGTAATTAGGTAGCACCAGGCAAGTCCGCATAAGGAAATTTGCTTTGTTCATTGTAAAACCTGTGTCTTTCTTTGTGACGTCAATCGGACCCTACTGGCACCACATTTACATCATCGCTGCAGTAAGCCTTCTATTCCTTCTCCACGTGTACAGTAAAGATGCTTCCAATCCCGCATGACTTATAATGCCACCGAAGATAGTATAGATCCTTCGCCGATCCATTCACATATTCGCATAGATCCATCTACACCACGAACATTAACTGCCACATGGTTTGACACCACCCAGTTAGTTTTTTCCATTTTTCCTTGCCTTGTCTGTTAAGACATGTGCAGGATGCTATACCGCGTTCCGACATTTTAGCAATGGCAAAAATATATGTGCATTGAGATAAGGAGCGAAGCATGACGTGGCCAAAAGCCAGTTGAAATGGGAGCTAAACGACAACGAACAGAATGGAGGGACACCCCTGCCCCTAATTGTCATGCCTCTAACACGTAACATGCATGACTCCCCTCGCCGAATTACGTACAGCTGCTAGGCGTAACGACGTTGCAACAGGGATTAAAATAGCAATGATTAAAGCTTCCGAGTTCACTGGTGATAAAAATCTATTTTAGCAGAAAATGAGTGGCTCCAACGGTAATTACGTTCTTCTTCGCCAATGTATTGGAGCATAATCGATGTGCGCAAGAAGGTAAAGACACAATTCGAGTAGGAAGACGAGGTGCATTTTACGAAGCGACTGCCAAATTCATCAATGCAGCACTTTTAAAAGTGTGTGTTCTCGCTATTTCCACAGCTTATTAGTTACTTTGTGTTAGGTCTTCATAGCGAGTGGCAGCTGAGTGCAACTACCTCCTATCGACATGCTACCTGACCAACTTTACAATCGCATGCAATTACACCACATTTGCAAATGCATCCTTTCACCAAACACATTAGAATAAAAGGTAGCCTCAGTAGAGGCACGCGCTGAGGCAGGCGATAGGCATGAGCAGATTGACAGGGAAGTGTTTCAGCCTATGCATGTTTGTGATCCTCTTCAGTCATTTCGATACCTTTATGGAATATGTTGCCCAATGCCAGGATCACGAAGCCACAATGTTCCACATCACATCCGACCAAATGTAAACCAAAGTACCAAAGCAAGTGATTTCCATGATTATGCCCCATGCTCATCACCACTAGATTAAACAAACAAAGCTGCCGAGGTCGAGAAGAGAAGTTAGAAGATGCGGAAGGAAGCGTATGCTGTGGTTGGGACGCACGATGGAGAGCTTCAAGGTCACGGGCTTCGCGGACTGCAAGAAGGAGGCTATAAACAGGCGAAGCGACACTAGACTCGAAGAATCTCAGGGTGCCTGAGTGATATGGAGAAATGCTAACACCTCTAAATTTGCAGTGGCCATGTGCAGTCCAGACTAGTGCTTGAGTGGTAGAGAAAAGCAACCGACAATGCTAAGTTGCCTAGTGAAGTGTGTCTATCAGTAACATTGGGTAGGACCACGTTGCTTCTTCGAATTCAGAAATGTTGTGCATAGTTCTTGTCACCAGCTGTGGAAGATGGCACCACCACCGGAACTAAGCGACTGGAATTTCCGAGATCGCCCCTGAAAGCAACAACGAACGTGGGCTCCTCCAAAGTGCAAACCATAAATTTATAATCCGGGATGCAGGTAACTTGGGCACTAGCAATCACAATTGAGCAATGCAGCGCAAATGGTACTGTTGATTTGTTCTTTCTTTCTTTTTTGCTGGTACTGCTCCAATGAACACATTTAGCCACCTGCTTGTACTCAGCCGCATCTCAATGCTGCCAAATGAGGTGAAGGTTGAAGTCAAGAGCGTGAGCAATTAGCATACAGAAAATAAAGCCGGAAGTTGGTAAGCACCTCAGCTACATTATTTTGGCTGCCTGCCATAGTGACTTATCCATTGCCATGACTTGGATGTTTCACATAGCACATGCAATATAACATTCTCCGAGTTACAATAGCGAACAGGATCTAGACCAAGCTTCCAGAGGTAGCGATCCTTATTCACATTTATGGTTGGAGTACAATCATTAAAGAGAAATAATTGGGACGCACTGCACATCAGAAGTGCGGTAAAAGTTTCGTGCCGCTGAAGAAGCATAGAATGGATCTTTCAAGGCCATAACTCTAAAGAGAATGCTGCACTGCATTTCATAACACCTAGCTGCATCCGCTTTAGTTATAGCCTCTCTCCTTACTCTATTAATGTCCTTCAAACTGAAAGTATGCGCCACAACGAAGCCTAGTAGGTGTGATTGCTATCTAATTAGGGCCGGATCCACTCCGACGCCATAGTTATTTCCGTGTGTGACTTGCTCTCCTAATTGAAGCGAAAAAGCCTTTTATTAAAGGCTCGGCAATTAATCGCAGGGAGGGTTTATTAGGATGTTTACAGGAACATTACGAAAGCGGTCTTAAAGATCTTTTTATGTACAAGTATAACAAGGATAAACCATTTAGAGTCAGATGCTGATGAATACAAGCCTTTTTGAAAAATAGACCAAATTACACTTGTACGGGCTGCATCAATGTACTGACGCTCATGTTTTGTGTCGGGGAGCAAGGTGGAATCGGACCAGGATCAAAGTTTACCAATGCAATTGGAACTGCATGCTACATGAAAGAATCTATAAAGAAGATAGAACAGAGGGTATCTCACCAGCAACCCCATCGCAAAATTCTTCAGTTTTTCCAGATTGGCCTATTTGAAGCTGCTGGTAAAGACTATTTCTAGAGGCGTAAACTTTTAACGTTTCGCCCTCTATTTCGCTACTAGCAGAGGATGAGGCGGGAATTTAAAGCTACGGCAATACTCCAGCAGTCGATCACATCAAATAGGGCAAGTTTTACTTGTGCGTTGACTTGCAACATTCATGTGAGCGGTAATCCTACTTCCTCATTATGAAATGTTAGGTTTTGCATTGCAATCCATAGACGGATAGATTTGCTAAAAAGCAGGATTTCCGAAATGTTCGCATCATTGCCATCGATAGTTGCTTAAATCTGAAATCGTCCTTTTGTTTCATTGCTCTTGTCAATAAATTTGTCTGTTTCAGTAAATAGTATTTACTAACAGTTCTTAGCTCATTCTGCTGACAAAATCAAGGCCTCAGTCTTTGTCGCCATTACTTAATGGAGTCTATGCGGGTGAGCAACAAAGGTATCCACCAAAAATTGAACAGATTGAACACCTGCTTTCGGACGATTATGATGTTTGCAATGGAAGAGCTGCAACGCCTTTAGCTCCTCCTTGACACTGTGAGTTGAGTAACAATGTCGGAGAGGGGAAGAATGCCCAATGTGTGCGAAACATACGCGCAAAACTGTCTTTGATTATTATCATCTACCAGTTTGGTCACAAGCAAAGTCAGCAATTCTACTTGCGACGCTGAGTTGCGCCAATTAAATGCTCCCATTTGAGCACTATTCCTTGATTGGAACAAATATCGCATTCACTAGCGAATTGGGCATTTGTTAATGTGCATTAGAAAGCCAGTGCTTGATAGTTCCATTATGTCAATTCGCTCACTCATACCACTCATTTCTTTTGAGAAGTAAGTAGTCTCAGAGAAGGTGGTGTGGCTGAGAGGAGAGCGCGTGATGTTGTAACAAATGCGACTGCACGCAGAACGCTTATTTTTTCTTTAGTCAGCCTTCCATCATGACACAGATCGTGATTTCATGTTACTTTACAGCAGTCAAGTTTGTAACTTCAAACAAATATGGGACCAGTTGCAAAAATGCAGTTACTCAGCTTGATTATGGCGCACTTTTGGGCTCTCTCAGTCGACAAAACTAACAATTGCGTAAAATCAGCGCATCATGGTCTACTGAGGTGCACTCTTGCCCTTTACCGCCATATAAGTGCATAACAAGCAAGTTTACGGTGACTTTCAATGTTCCGCTGCATATCTCTTCCATCATGCACCTCGGGTTGCGTAATCTTCACCTGTTTGTACTCTAAAATTCCACCTCAGGGACCAGCATTTCAGACTGTCAGATTCATGTTCAAACCACAAGAGAATTAACGTGAGGCTAGAAATTCGAACGTTTTTAATACGATCCCGATGGCGTGTGGGGTTTATAACTGTGTCAGTTTATGTAAGCGGTGCCTTAAAAGTGAAGAAATGCCACTACATCAATTTATGGCCATGCAGTGGGTGGTAGTCGTGTTGATTTTTAATGATGTTCTGGTCAGTGCCACATAAATCAGCCCTAACAGGATATAATGCAACGCTTTTTCATTAAAAACTACAGAATATTGCCGTTTGTAGGGCTTTCATCGGTCCATCAAAACACTTCACAGGGGCCGCCTCACTGTTGCAAAGCACACTTCCACTTCTCCTTCTGGCCTAGTTTATTTTGACATACTAGGGCTTAATTAGGGATTCTGCCAGAAGCTTTTGAGGTGCTAAAAGGACTTCCTATTTATTTGCTTCTTACTGGGTCGTGCAAGTAGCATGCGCATGAAAACTTGGGGTGTGAGCACCAATGCATTTCCTCAGTGCTTAATTATTTGGTTAGTGAACTTGGACTAGAAGTGATTGACTGATCGGCGGAGAAATGAACACAACCAGCATTCGAAATGTTTAACCCGCTTTGTCAAATGTGCTGATAGGACCACGGGAAGCAGAATAGATGCTATCCTTTATGCTCGGTGACAACTATTCAGCTATAGACCCACCGATAGCTAAGGTGACGTGGAAGGAAGCACCAGTATTCTAAAGGTACATCCATGCGCCATCCCGATGCGTAGGCCACGCAACTTCATTGGGGAGTTCATTATTAGTGTTCAAGGTCTAAGACGACTGAAGGTCAAGTAGGCATGTCTTGGCCTGCCACAGCCACCCAAACCCAACAGTCTTTGGTGGGGCCTATCTGCATTTCCTCCTCGGTCTATCTTTTCCCCTCCCTTAGTGAGCTCATGATTATCACCATCCACGAATGTGAAGCATTCTATTAAATAGACTGAACTCCTATTAACATAATTTAATTCATTGCATAACGCGTAGTATGTCCAAACATTGAACTGTTCTTCTAAACCAAAGGATGTGATCAGCACAATGACCAAAGGATTCACCAGTTGCGACTGAGTGACCACTGCTAAAATGGAAACTTTAGAGCGGTTAAATCCCTTACGCAATGCGTAGCAACATGCTTTGAACTTAAGTCGTCTGGGGGTCTAGAAGCACGCCATAAATACTAGGATGAAGGACGTGGTATAAGTGTCTGTCCGCGCACCTCGTTCTAGCTCGGATCATGGAGATTGGACTTGCCGATGATGCAAGAATTAATAGCAAACTACACATAGTATCAGCTACATTAGTCGAAACCGCCAAACTCATGCGCTGCGGCTGGACCGGTCACCAGCGATGGAACCTCTGGTGGTGTATCACACGTCTCTTTGACTACACGCAGATGGACAGTGATTTGCGCCCAATTTTATCAGCACATCAACTCCTGGAACACCTCTCCCACTGGTGTTTATACTTTAGACTGATTTACACTTAACTATGGCTGCTGACGACGCCCTGCAGCAAGGCTTGCTGCTTGGTACAATCAAGGCTAGAGTTGAAGGAATCCCACTTTTGCATGAATGGTGTGCGTTAGTGTGCGGCCTAGACTACTGCACATTTAGCACTCCATCACTGTGCGTAGCAGCGTTTAGGGATCATAGACGCGGATGAAATTAACTTGATCAAAAGCTTAGTATTGGCGTAGCTGCGTAGTGGATATTGACGCAGCAATGTTGTGCCATAGAAGCGAAAACGCTCGAACTGTGGAGTTGAGGCAGTATTTGAGGGCTCCATTGGGCTTCGTACAACAGTGAGTGAGTGATTAGGCGTGCAGAGAGCTAAGGCCAAAAAAAGTGCGATTTTAGCATAATTTCAGACGCGATTGTGTCATTCGAAACATTCCTGCATACGATATTTTGATGGATTTATCACACCAACGAACAAAGCACGCTCTAGTATGTAAAAACGACTGGACCTTAGAAGTGTCACGTACATGGGGGAGGCAGATGAATTTAGGTGATGGCGGTGGCACATCTGTATGGGATCGACCAAATGATGTGAGGTGCACACACGTGACATTTACTTAGAAGGCGGTTAAGACCCGGGTATCCATCCCGTTACAGTAGACCTTGTCTAATGCTGTGACAACAAACAGTGAGCTGAGCCCACGTTTCAAATCGTCGAATGCTGTGTACAGGACAATTTCAGGGCGGGTTTCACTACTCACTCTAAGTCTCTCTACAACATTTGCGGGCATAAGAAATCAGAACCCATGGTGGTGGGGAAGTTATAAGTCCATCTGACTTCCCTATAAGTTGGCTGTCACATCCATTAGGCAAAACAGCAAACTTCATAAGGCTTAAATTGCAAAGCGCGAATGAGAAGTATCCAGAAGTCCCTAAAGTATATCAAAATATAAATTGAACAATACTAACAGAAATTGAGTCCCATGAGCGTTTGTAAACGATCAAGCAAAATATCAAAGAAAGCAGAGATGCCTTTTAACAATAGAATAGAGCAAAATCAGACACTATCACATAAATATATAAATAGAAACAATCAGCACACCGGTCGAACGGTTGCAAAATGCAAAAAATACAGGAAACGGAAATTGATTGGATGAAAATCCTGTCGTTGGATAAAGGAATTAAACATCACAGACCAAAACATTTGGCAACGAATCTTAACATGCAGCAATGCCGACTTATAACGAAACGTGGAGGATGGATTAGAGAAAATCGTGTGCATAGGCGGGAGAAGTACCACTGGTGGCAGCAGCAGCATCATAATTTCAATGCATAGGAAGAAGAGGAGGTTAACGAGATGAAGAAGAAGGCGTTAGCACCTCTCGAGTGTAGCAACGTGACGGCTGAGGGAACGGCAGTGAGATTAAGTGACACGTAGACAAGTGGAATTAAAGTGAATCACCGAGAGCGGGTAGGTGAGTGAGTAGGTGGAAATGTGAAGGGGAAGATGGGTAGAAATGGGTAGAAATTGCAAAGTAAAAGGCTTAATGAATGAGGCGTGGTGATAAGGAGGCATAAAGGCAGAATAAAATGAGAGGCGAATGGCGTGAGAGAGCGTGGCGTGATGGCAACAGCACTGAGCAACGTCTATCAGCGATGTTGGATCACGCCACACTTGCTCACTTACTTCACAAAGGCCATGTAGCGGTCTTTTCACCAGTTGTGGTAGATGGTGTGATGCACAGTGTGCAACCTAAGCAGCGCCACTAGTAGTGATAGCCGCAGCAGCATCATTAGAGGCGTGTGAGGTGGAGGAGATTATGCTGACGCCTCTCGCTTGCAACACTGCGTCAGTGGAGGGAGCTTCCACGAGCTTAGGAGACACCCAGAGAAGTGGACTCAGAGAGAGACCGAGAGCAAGTGGGTGAAGAAATGCGTGCAAAAGCGGAGGCGAGGGAAGTAGAGAGTGCGAAATGGGGGATTGAATGAATGAATGAAGAGCGGAGATAGAGAGGCATAAAGAAGGCAGAAGGAAGGGAGGGAGGAGTGCGGCGTGAGGAGCTTGGCGCGTTGGCAACACCACTGAGCAATGTCTATTAGTGATGTCGGGCAGCGCCACACTCGCCCACGCAATGCGTACCCTTTCGCCTCCAATATGAGTTTATTTACGCTCCGCCTTTGCTTATATACTTCTTTTCCACCAATCCTATTCGACGCCCCTGCGTTTCACTATCTCCGAATCTGTCTTCTCATTGGTTGACCTCAGTGTCTGTTCCCTTAATTTACCCCTTCCCTTGTTACTCACCCTATTTTACACTGATATTGGTGCATGACTGTAACGATTATTTTTGAGCTATTCAGACCGTCATCGCGACTATTGTGGGCTTTTGCAGTAGGTTCTGCCCGAATCCTCCCAACCTAAGAATTGGAATGTTAGCTGTACCTCTTTATGGTAGATCGGCATTAACGTTAAGCTCCCTGCATACCACGATACCGGTGTTTACATCTCTGGCAACCAGTCATCGTTCACAGTTCTGTTTCCTCAGTTTGTCTTGTTCCTCCCTTTTCCAACCGCGCATCACTCTTTTGCTGATCCACCTAGCATGGCAAGGCGTATGCGAATGCGTATAGCTCAGTAGAAACTGTGACATCGTATCGACTGACACAATGGTTCACAGTGGATTTGGCTATTGTTTTGTTGTCTGCACATCACATATATGCACCAAGTTATCCGATACGGCCTGTGGTGAAGGATGAAAACATAGTTCATGTTGTGATGCAGAGGAACTGTAGAGTCCTCTCGGATGGTCATGATCTCTCATAGAACATGCGGAGAATTTCGAGTTAGGGCTTATATCTGCATCTGTTCTGGTTTAAGTTGTGTCTGATGTGAACAAACGCACACTTATTATAGCATATGCTGGCTACCGAAGACATCGTTCTCTCATTTAACTCATCTTCCGAAACATCACAGCATCCTCTAGAGCATCAGATTCCATTAAAATGGATAACTTCCTGCTATCGCTTCACTTTTAGCTGTAGCAGCAATCAGATGTGTTAGAGAAAATGATGAGGATAACTACAGCAGGCAGACAACAGTCAATAGATGTTTAAATTTGTCAGTGGAAAGAGCTACTTCTAGTTAGTAAATCCTCCTTACAAGCACAGACAAAATTCATTAAAATGAGTAATGACACAAACGAACGATTTCAGCTTTAGGCGTCTATCGATGGCAATGATACATGCATCGTAAAAGCCCTGCCACATAGCAAATCCGTCAGTCTGTGGTTTTTCCCGAACAAACCCAAAATTTTATGATAAGGAAGTGAAAAATCTGTTACAAGATTGCTTCATGTCAAGGAAAATAAAAAGTTTAGGCGGACCTGGAGAATTTGTGGCATTGCCTTCGTCTGATGCGGTCCAAAATTGGAGCATTGTCACAGCTTTGAATTTCTACCACATTATCCACTAGTTACAAACCAAGGGATGAAAGCGTAAAGATTTACGCCTCTAGAAGTAGTCTTCATCATCAGCTTCAAAAAGCTTCTTCAGGATTTCTGGAGATTTCTACGCCAAAATCGTGTGCAAGTAAACTTGTGAGATGTTCGTGGTTCCATTTTCTTAGCCAAGAATAGCAGGTTCTGTCTTTTTGATGGGTTCTTCCCTGAAAAGTACGAATCACCCTCGTGGTATACTGTAATCCTAGCCCTATTCATATTTGCCCTCCGACTCAAAACACGGCATCCACTACATGGATGTGCCCTGTCCAAGTGTAATGCATGATTTCTCGCAGAAGTCCAACTTTATCGCCATCTGATGGTACATTGGCTGCCCTCACTATATTGTGCTTTATCTATGTTTACATTGCACCCTAAACAGCCCTCTAAGGTCGTTTTCGTAGCGTTCCTGCAAACCTTGTAATCCTCTCCTCGATTCATTAGCGAACCTTCCTTAAGAGGTCTTTGTATTTGAAGTAGGAGGAAAGCAAGTCATTTTTGCATTGGTAGTAATTAAGTTTAATGAGAATGAATTCGGCGCTGGAATGGGCCTGGTTGCAGTTAGGTGACAGCAAGCAGATGCAGATTGAGGCATTTACTTTGTTCATTGTACAACCTGTGCCTTTCTTAATGACGTCATTTCGGCCTTAATGGCACCACATTCAAATCCTTGCTGCAATCGGCATCTCATTCCTTCTCCACTTGCACAGGTAAACCGTTTCCAATTTTGCTTGACTTATAATGTCACTAAGGGCAATATGAGCTCTTCACCGACACATTTACCAATTCAGGTAGATTCATCAGCACCACAAACATTAACTGCGGGCCAGTTTAATATTATCCAGTTTGTCAGTTCTGTATTTTCTCACCTTGTCCATCGCGACATGTACAAGATGCTATGCCGTGTTTTGTTTTCTTAGTCGAGGCATAAATACGCATGCATAGAGATAAGGAGCGAAGGATGACGTGGTTAGAGGGGAGTTGAAATAGCAGCTTGGCCATTACGAACAGAATGTAGGGAAACACCCAGCCTCTGACTGTCATGCCTCCAACTCGTAAAATGCATGATTCTCGTCGAGGTCTTACGAACAGCTGTAAGGCGTTACGAAAGCGTCGGAACAGGGGTCCAAACATCAACGATTGAAGCTCCGGAGTTTGTCAGCGTAGTTATTCTTAGCCAATATTTAGCAGATCCAAGGGTATTTCCGTTCTCTTTCACCATTGTAGTCGAACATTATTGAGGCGTGTAGGATGATGAAGGCGCAATTCGAGTCGGGGGATGAGGTGAGTTTTTTGAGGCGACAGATAAAATCATTAATACATCGCTACGAAAATTGCGCAGTTTTGCGATTGGCACAGCTTATCGTATATCTTGTGTAAAACTTTGATAACGAGTTATGGCTGAGTGCACTCATCTCCAGTAGACATGCCGCTTGACCAAATCCACAATCACACGGAATTCTACCACATTGCAAACGCGACTTTCTGCCAAACATACTAGAACGAGAGGTAGCCCAAGCGGAGACACGCGTTGAGGCAGGTGATAGGCATGGCTAGAATGATAGGAAAATGGCTTCAACCTTTGCATTACTGCGAACAACCTTTGTTTGTTCCGTCACCTTTATGAAAGATGTTGCAAAATAGTAGGATCATGAGGCCACTATTTTTCCTCATCACTTTCAACCAAATGCGAAAGAATGCACCATTAGCATTGTAATTCCATGTTCATGCTCCATGCTCATTACCATTGGACCAGACAAACAAAACTGCCGAGGTCAAGAAGAAAAGTTAGAAGTTACAGAAGAAGGCGTCTACTGCAGTTAGTTTAATAGGATGGGAAGCACGATGGAGGGCTTCGAACTCACGGCAAAAAGGAGGTTATTTGCAAGCGAAGTGACACGATACTTGAAGAAGCTCGAGGTGACTAGATGACATGGAGGAATGCTGGCACCTCTAAGTTCACAGTGGTCAAGTGCAGTCCAGGCAAAAGCTTGAGTGGTAGAGAAAAGCAGCTGATAATGCTAAGTTGAGTGAATTTAGAATTCTCACCTTAAGAAGGGTGTAAAAGTGATTTTGGAGAGTGCTTCCTTCTTCGCATACACTTTGCAAAGTGGTCTACAAAGGTTTGTTGGTGACACAGCAAACGCGAGAGGAGGAAATTCGAAAAAAGGCTCTATTATAAAGGCGCACCTTAAACACCTGTCTGCTGCCACCGTGTCACTGCTCACCTTTATTTCGTTTCCACTTCTCAGCTAAGGGAGGACGGACGGACGGACGATGCAAACGCTCGACCACCCACCAAGGGAGATCAGGAGGGGCTAAGCGTGTTCTGCTCAAAATGGAACTGACTGAAACACAATTCATGCTGCATTCTGGACTCACAATCAAGTGGTCGTTGCATCGTAATAATGGCGTCACGGTATCCATTTCCCCTAGTGGTTCAGTCGATCGTTGCACAGACAAGCCCAGTTGATTCACCATTTTGTAAAGGGCGAGAAAAGTGTCTTAGAGTGCTCAATTACACACATGTTTGCCCCCAAACGTCGTTTGTTAGACTCCTTAACAGATTGGAAGTCGCATAAAACACATGTTAGGAAATGCAAAATACCTTAGCAAGGAAATTGCGTTAGCACATAACAATCAACGTGCAAAAAAGCTGTAGTTGTCAAATCTATCGAATGACACTGAAAATATTAGCACTGAGAAGGGGTCACCGTGCTCAAAATAGGGAATTGCTTGTAGGGGGATACTTTCCTATCATCCAATAGAATATGGTGTGAGTCAAGCCCTGCCAACTCTCTTCAAGGTGGGTAGACAACTCAACAACATGTCTGCTGATGTCATGGGCTCAAAGTAGGGGACTCGTGAAATCAAATTCTCTCTCAGGCACCTCGATTTTGTTGAGAATTGAACTGGCTTAGACTAGCTCATCTGAATTGGGTGGCACTGCCACCACCTGACAGACACCATCTTCGTCAAGTGTGCAATGGGGACTCTGACCTACTAGTGCCACTTTCTTGCCGTATGTGGTCTAGAAAAGGGAGGAATCACATCGATCACTCACAAAGTCACTTGAAGTGACTTAAGCTGTTAGTCAGCAGGCGAGAGTACGGAGATCGAGACCACCACCTTTGCACATTGTAAAGGTGGGTGATCCATAACCTTGCTGACTACAGAGAAGTGTGAAGAGGAGAGGTGAAATAATTGCTGTAAGTAAACCAGCCTAATCCATCCACAGTGGCTGCGCGTGTCCTTCATTAAGCCTACTGGCTCCTTGCATGTGGTGCGCACCAAGCGGTATGCGTGCGTCTGCAATGAAAAATTATCACCGTGCATAACGCCGAGTAAACTTTTCGGGTACAGATCATGCATGCTTCTCCACTAATCAGTCGGTTACTTTTAATTCAAGCTCAATACTCGGATAATCAATCAGAGGTAAAATGCACCAGTGTCCCCACCCTAAGTTTTCCTACGCGGAGAGTGGTTGATGTAAAAGAAGTTTTTTGTGTGCATGCTACTTGCATGGCAAATCTTTTGCAAGGACTTTCCAGCTAAGTCAGCATTTATCGAGCCAAAGCCAAAAGAGAAGTATCTGTTTATTTGGCAACATTGGGGTAGTTCTTGTAAAAGCCTTGCAAAAATGCGGTTCTCTGCTGCTCTTTTGATGAGACGACATTGCAGTATCTATTTTTGGGCTAATCCTTGTGACACTGACCAGGATAAATATTGAAAATCCTCCCTAATACTAGCCGCAGCATGGTTCTAAATAGATATGGAGGCAGTTTCTTATTTGTAAAGCACCAATCTTAAAAGCGACGCGGTTACCAGCATGGCGCTCTAGCAAAATTGTATTAAGGAACATTTGTCTCTGAGGCGACTCGGTAGAAAAAAATAGAACTAATGCTGACGAGTTTAACCTCCACCTTTAGCGTAAATGTGGGACCACCAAGGTGTAGCTAAGGACAAGCACGTGGCCAGATGCGTCCGTTAAGAGGATACTAGCTGGACAGAAAAGAGGGGATCGCACACACACTTTGTGATGATGTACCTACCGAAAGTGCTAAAGACACTGCATTAGCATCGCTTGCGATTGTGCCCGTATTGTAAAGGCTGCCTTGCGTGGTGGATTCAATACATCCAACTACCTTGTGTATGATGTTGTCTTGTGACCAGGAGCGTCGCTACAGGCCCAATATCTTGCATTTTAATCATCCACACATTCCTATGCCTCCCCTTACTCGCTTCAACCCATCTGCCTTTTTCTTTCCGCAGTTTTGCAATTCCATACATTCCATATGTGTGGCGTTGTGTCGGTATGCACCACAGTTCACCCTTGCATGTGAACCCACGATCAGTGACTTTAATCTAACCTCCTGTTTGGATGATAATCCTCCCAAAATGCGGATATTTTGAATTTTTAGCCACATGCAGTCATGAAGGGCAGTAACAATTGTAACTTGTTTATCTAACTGCCTATGCCTAACATTATCGTGCTCATGAGCGTATTCATCCGAGTGTGCATGCACAGGAATAAGACATGTACTGACGACTTGTGAAGAGCACTAAGTACCATGCCTTCCTTTGCATGGCCTGAGTATACTGACAACTACTGGAAAGTAAGGCTGCTTAAACGTGCTAAAAAATGTTACTGAGTGATTTGGATAGCGTATGATCGGACTAATTCTCTAACAGCATCTGCCCTTTAATCTCTTAGGCAAGTAAGCACAGAGCATGGAATGCAGCAGATCGAGCACATGCCTCAACCCAAACTTTTATTCAGTTTCTTTAAACGCATAACTTAGATATTACGCCATTGCATTGAAAAACGTGAGTGAACTTAGTGAAAGGACGTTGAGGCAAAAAAGCGACTGTGGAGTCACACAGAAATAAGTTAGTTAGTGTAATAGAGTTGGATGTATAGATGGAATGAATTTTGGGAATTATTTCCATTTCCTTTTCAATTCGATTTTTACGCCTACTGCCTTCCCTTTTTCTTCATCCTTTGACTGAACAGATTTAGCCACAAAATTGGTTTCAGCAAAGCGCATCGGTTCAGTTCTCTTTGTTTAACAGATTTTTTAACACTTAATTCATTAATTGAAACTTTGTTCAATGCTATCGCGGTTGCCACCGCGTACACACATGAATGACATGCTCTTGATTTCCAAGATATAAGCTTCATCTCTCAGTGATTACATCTTCTCAGTGAGCTGTCCTATAGTTTTCGACAAATATGACATGTAAGAGCTAACTTTAGTTCTATGTTTATGATAGGTGTGCATAGGAAATAACGAAGAGACTTTGTATCGTGATAACAGAACTACCTGGATGATTTTGACATCTGCATAACCTTTCAAAATAGTTAATGAAAAACGATGCATAGGAACTGCTAGCATAGCCAACAGAAAGCGGATTTGTAGACGCGTGGCTTGAACCCGTTCACCCCTGGTGTACAGTGCATCTGTTTTCAAAATTAATTCGCTGTCAAATTTTACTTCCATTGAGCGCAGTATGCATCACATGGATAAGGTGACTACTCCAGTCAAATGAAACTTCAAGCTTTTTGCCAGATTGTGAGCAAAATTCGCACTAGAGGCCAAGTTGGCTGTTGAAATCCAGGACATCTCTGCACAATTACAGGAGTGATGGTCAATGAAGTGTGGTACGACAATGCGGACTTGTGATTAACTGCTCGTTTTACACCTATTCGCCTTTTTAGAAGCAGTGTAAACACAACTGCATTAGGTCGTATTTTTAGACGGTGCATGGCTTTGCAGGATCGCTGGTTCAGTCAAAGACGCTCTGTATTTCAATTTATGCTGACTTGGCACATGGATTATATAACAAATAGACAGCCGAAACCTAGAATCACATACTTGGCTAACGTAACTACAGTAATCATATCATACGGTCTTCAGAGGAATGATGTCACAGCTTTTATTTGGCATGCGTAACACTTTTTAACGGGTCAGTTGTGCTCGGTACTCATTAGGCCTGGAGGTTCCCAATGGCATTGCCCTTCTCTTCTCGGCGTACTTATTCGTAGAGGCGCCCACTGCTCCTACACATGAGACCTTCAGTTAAGCCATTTAAATCGAGCGATTAAGCAAATTGACGTCTGAAGAGGACCATCTCCATGCCATCGAATACAAACTACAAAACCAATAATACCACCGTATACTTAGGCTTTTACCAGCATCTCTTTTGAAACGAGCATTTTAATGCATGTGACTGATGATTGATGAAATTGCCGCCCAACGTTTTAAAACCCGAATTGGGAATCAAAACATATAAAGCCATGCAAAAAAAGCTAGATTAGATGGAAAAAAGGATAAATGAAAGTTGGCTGCGACTAGTAGAAAGGGTCTAGCAAAAGAAGGAAATGATGAGAAGGTTTCGTTGCTAATGGCAATGCAGCAATGGGGTCGTTAGCTTGCATCTTGCTATTTTGAATTCCATTTGCCTTTATTACGGTCTGTTTCTCTCATTTGTGCCGTTTTGTTACTCAGCAACTTGGTACTGGCAATGTGGGTTTGTTGTATACCCTAGATAGCCCCCCATTTTGTGGGCATCGCTGCGACCTCAAGAAGGGTGCCGCAGATGTCACCTGCGTCCCCTCTTAATGGCAAAACAGCCGTTAGCCTTCGTTACCTTGGTAAGTGAAAAAGAATTCTTCGGCATCAAGTATCGCAACAGGAGTCAAATATAGGCGTAATAAATTTGCCTGCATGTGTTTTTTAACCTCCATAGACTTCCAGTGATGCCTTTCCTATTATGCCATTTTTATTGTGATGATCGTAGGCATGTGGACGGAGAAACGACCTTAACCCTGTGACAAAGGCCGAGGGAAGCCATAAAATTTACTATAGGTTTGGTCGTGTCAAAGAGAACCTGCGTGGATGCCCCTTTAGACCGTTCTCGGCTTACAGAATGAACGAATCCTTTGGAAGAAAACAGTATAGATAATGGCTCACTTGATCTAGAAGTGTAGTTTGAGGAGGATCAATGTGAGGATGTCAAAGCTAATCACCTAGTAGGCTTCCGGCGTTGCGGATAACGTAAAGCCCTTAGCGCCTCTCGGATTTGAATTCAACTAGTTAACTGAAGGAGTTGGTAACTTTGACACAGGCAACTATTCCGTTGCTCCATGCACACATGGGATAGCCTAAAAGTGTCACTATCGCATATTGGGACAACCTGAAGCCTTAAGAAGATTTATTAATGAGAGCGTTGATGAGGGTACTCTTTCCACTACTCTGAGGTGAATCGGAAATGAAGGATGGATTTTTCCCCTTGAAGAGCCCTACGCCATTAGACAATGATGGTGTTTATGGTGTGTGGTGCAGTAGGGTTTGTATTCGTTTACGGATCGGTTGTGCACGGTATGTTGCGGTTTGTCCAAAATGAGAAAGTCTGCAGCATAACCATTCTCTTAATTCCCTCCACTTCTGCTGGGCATTCGGTTGGGCCTTCATTGTCACCACGTTTGAAAAATTTGTTTAATTAGTCAGTTTTCTAAAGAAATTAAGTCAAACTTGCACTTCAATTTAAGCAATGATAGTTTGCCAGGTCTACAGCAGATTTCTGTCCTGATTCCTCTGATGCTCCCATTTTGTTTCAACCATCCTGGGATTCGCAAGGATGGGATGCCGAACGGTGGAAGTGGTTGCTATATCATGGAAAAATCATTGAATCATTCGGGTCTTTCATCCCCATCGCCTACATTAGTAATTTACCTACTTACTCCTGAGATCATTACACTGACTTGGCTTGGAGGGGTTTTAAGAGGCATACGAAATTGTGGCCGCTTAGAATTATAAGGATGGCATTAAAAATGAGCTGTTCATTCAACCACCCAATCATGAATCCAACCATCCACCTGACTGCTCATCCTCTGTCCACTAAATGCTTCAAAAATTAATCAAATAGAATAGGCTTAAAAATCATTATGCCACTTGCGGTTGACTGTATGGTCGAAATTAAAAACGCTTGCAATTCAGCACCATGCATCTACCGTCAACCTACCTTGGAGACAGTTGCCCAGCACCTCTGCTTAATTAGCAACCCTAACGGCTGAATTGCCACATAATGGCCAGATTGTATTACTTGAAATGTAGAGTAGTTGACAAAAAGGTACGTGTCTCCTGACGTGACAGAGGAAATTTCAAAAGCCTTGCGGTGTAACCTCTACTCATTTATTAATTATTATAACGATTGAGTTGTGCATTTTTTATAATGCCGACATTAAAAGACCACCCTGATAAGCAAGCTATTAACTTTTAAAAGGAGGAGTAAATAGCTGAGCCCAGCTTAGTCTCGGCAAGGCAAGATGTGGAAGTCACCAAAACTCGATACACGTCACTTAAGTGCTCGCAATGCTAACACTCCCATTGATCTGGTCAGTGAACGAGAACTATTAATTATACCTCGTTTCCTCTTACTGGAGGAACACAAGAAACCATTTCCAGACCTCGGTTTCCATGACCGATGGTATACTTTTTCGTCAATTTCGCCGTATATTTTTATCCTCACTTAAACAAAGCTCATGTGCTGGTTTCCGATGCAAATTATTTACGTAATAGCCTAAAAATGAATCCGAGTCAAAGTCAATAACGCTCACGGTAATTAACGAGCCGCTGAGCAGCACTTGAGCACCCCTCATCTACCCACTATTTAAAGAGCACTTTCGAAAATTTCCGTTTCAAGAACGCATTTCAAGGAGGTTGCTCTTGGTTAGCATAGGACGATCCTGTCAAGCGATGATGTCTAGCTTGAGCGCGGAGAAGATTTCGAAGACAACGGTGAACATAATCACCTGCGCGGAGCCGAATAGGATGAAATTGCATTTGTGAGTACGGTCTACTATGGATCAAGCTATGGTAAAACATCATATCACGCAAACCAGGCATCCTTATAACATCCTATTTTCCGCATTGCATTAGTGATTGTCCTTCATTGTGCTTGCTTCTCCATACTGAAGTGCTTCAAGCCAGGTTATATCGTGTCTAGGGGTATATTATGCAGAACCGAAGTTCGTAATCGCATGCACAGTAAGGAAATTGTGCCGCTTTGCATATATGCTGCTACCTTTGACGCCAATCCTTGTAATGAATTGCCTACAATTCGTATTTTCATGCTAAATGCAGGATTTAATGTGTCTCTCAATGTAATATCTATGAAATCCAAATGTACTTTTTAGGTCAGAAACGGAAGGACAATTCAAACCTGCTTGTAGACGAATATGGTCTCTCTTCATAGTCCGAGATGCTCTCATTGTGAATGCTTCGGTTCTTCTAGCTCGCATCCTTCTGGAGATTACAAGAAGGTGTCTGCAAATATCCACCTTCACGTGACAGTAATGTTCGAAAAGATGAGAAGAAAAGGAAAGAATTGCGCACACCGTTGGCCATGTCGGCGGACCTTTGCCTCATCAAGGAATGAATGAAATTTGGACACTAGATCATAACCGTTAGGCTTGACATCAACTTCTATCCCTACCAACAAACGATTTCGCTGATCCTCTGCGCGCTTTCCCAGGGGTTATTCTCGGCCGCAATAGATGCAGGGGTCTCTTTTGACACCGACATTGACCAATGCTGAGAGACGCTAGCTCAACTCGTCACTGACCAGCGAGATCAGTTGCTGGTGAGATAACTTCTTCATTGTGATCAAAAACTTGGCGAGGTTGACAAAGAGCACGCTAGGGATCAGCGACTTAGGCAGAATGAACTCTTAGAAGTGCAACATTAGACAAAGAGACAAATTGGGTGGCGGCCGAGTTCAGGGCCATAGTCCGATCACCAAGTATCGCAGCGAGGCTCCATGTCATGAGGACTAACGATCTCTATCAGTTAATTGAGGTCGCGACAAGGAAGCGTCAGAAACTCTGCCTGACACCGCTGTACCAGACGTTTAATCGCCAGCCAAACCCTACACGTCTACATTTGACTCTGTCATGCCGTGAGACGTTGGATCTCGTCCATTTATGCAATTTTCCGGCAAAAGAGCGAGGTGTCCATGCAGATGCCTCCTTGACTTGGTTGCTGCTATGTTAATAGTACACTCTCAAACTTAGCCAAACCCGTGCAGCAAGTTAAGCACCGATTTTCTCGTTACAAAACTACTCTCAGCAGGAGGAGTGATGATAGTAAAAGGAAAGACATCCATGAAAGTCTTAGTGTGGATAGGTATCTAAACGTTACGACTCGCTAGATTCCCAGAATTGATTTGAGGTGTTTTCAGGCATCTTTGTTGCAACCACAGGGAGGCTCGTGGTGGAAGAACAAAAGCATTTACCACGAGAGCGCTTCAGACTCTGGAGGGTGACCGCGTTCATCTACAACCAGGTTTAGATTGTTCTCTTGCCCACAAAGCACATTTAAAGAACATGTGTATTGCAATCGACGCCCACAGGGGTCACCCTACATCTCTCTATTAAAATGCCTTCGAGCCTCTTCTTGCATAAAAGATAAAGGTGTCTCAGAAAAATAAGCTTTCTCTTATTAGACATGGGCGCGGGGGTGGAGAATGGAGTGAAGGAATAGCTGAAAACGTGGTCTATATGAGTAATATTCAGGGTTCTAGAACACTTACATGAATTAAGGAGGTGTTGCCTGTGGAGCATTAAGGACTCGGCTTGTCGTTTATATTTAAAATAAACACCATTTCACTTCGATTTAACACTAACGATATACTTGGCACAAGTAATTGTACGTTTGTTGCATGCCTAACTCTCGATACCGTCTAATGTTACTTAGATGTTCATTGTACCTTCGTCGGATAGGCTGACCTCTAGGTCACGCTAGTGATTTGATCCCCTTCCGCACGCCGATCATATTTTTCTTACGCATTATTGTCGACTTTTATCCTTGGACGACTCTGGAAGAGCTGTATTGGTGTTTGTTAAATGCATTTCTACATGCGCGTATCAAGCGGTTACGTTTTAATCCTACACATCGACTCTTGGATAAATTTAAGGGCACAATCAGGCGTATCATTGTCGCTAAGTGCCTTTGACATGGTTTATTAGACTTCTGTAGACTGAAAGGTGCAGGAAACACGTGTTGAAGAATGTAAAAGAAATTTGTAAGAGATGTGAATTTGGCACAATAAGCAATGCACAATTGGGCTGTAATTAGTAGATCCATCCAAAAAATACTGAAGATTGTAGCAGAGAGAAGGATCACCGTGTCCAAAAAAGGTTGTGGTGTGTGGAAGAATGATTTCCAATCATTCAGTGAAGGTGATGCGAGCAAGGCTCCACTCACTCTCCTCAAGGTGTTAGGCAACTAATCTACGTGGCCATCATTGCCACGGGTATCAAGAAGAGAAATTTAAGGCATCAAAGTCAGTTTGTATTTCGCTAGCGCCTTGAATCAGGTGACACTGCCACCACTTGATGGTCACCGTCTTCAGCAGATGTGTAATGCCGATTGCGATCCACCGGTGACAAGTCCTTGCAGTATTCAGCCTCGAGAAGCAGGGGATCACGCCGACCACCCACGGTGTCTTTTGAAGTGACTTTAGATGTTATTTGAGAGGGAAAGTGAAGTGATTGCAGGGTACTTGAAGCTACCTTGTTTCTTGACTCCTGCAATATCTGAGCGCATTTTAAAAGTGTGCGTGAGGCAGGACCAAAAAAAGGCCCGCAGCGACTTTGAGAGCCTTATTACCTTCTTTATCCTCCAGTAACCGCAATGCATTGCTCCCTCTTCTAGGATCAATTCGCACTGGTTTAGTCGCAATGCTGGCCATCAGAAGGGCCAGACTCTGCGCATATGCCTTTGTTGCAAACCCTACTCATTGGTTATCTCGTGTGCCATGACCTATGCAAAGGGTGTATGCTTCTAAAGGCTTCTTTTCCTCTGATATCTCACATGACCTACCAAAGTCAGTGATGAGGAAATGGCCTGAGTCTGAGAGGAGCACATTCTCGGGTTTGAGTTCCATGTGCACAATGCGCATGACACGAGGACATTGCAGACCACAAATGCTTCCACGGGAGTAATGTCATGCATCGCCTCCAGGCATGTCATCAAGGTCGCGGACGAAATAATGCGATTGAGACCACTACCTTTGCAAGGCACGAAGGTGGGTGATCCGTGAATTTTCAGACTAGTTTTGATGCAGTGTAAGTCCTAAAAGAATGCGTCTTTTGCAGGGAACGCTTGGTATAGCTGGAAGGAGTTGCAGGAAAATGTGTTTAGTTTCATATGACGTGGCTTCGTCACATCCTTAATGGGGAAGTTCCCCACAAACCATGATTTAAATTCCTCTAGAAATAAAGCGTGGTGATTGCATGGACCTACCTTCGGTAGGACAGAATAATGTAGTGAAGTATACGCTGCAAGTACACCAACCCAATTCATCTACTGTAGCGGTGCGTGTTTTTAGTAAGTCAATCAGCTACAAGTATGTTTGCTACTAACTCCTTGCGTGTGGTACGAAACCAAGCGGTGTGCGTGCGTGAAGTCATTTGTCTGCATCTCTGTGGGCTTCAGTTCCATAGCAATCCACTCACTTCGAATGAAGGAAAATTATTCATTTTTCTGTTTAACAGGAAGGAAGTGCCATTTCTGGCATGGATGGTAGGGTTTTGACGGCTCTAGAGGGAGGGCAAATCCACGAGGTGGAGCTAACCCCTGATGACAGCATTTCCATGTCCAGCAGACTAAAGATTTAACCAAACCACATGGTTAAGTTCAGATGCCCCTTATACTCATCCCACCTTATGGACTTTGTATCACGCACGCTCTACCAGTACTTGGGCAAAATCCGCATTCGCAACCACGTTTTAGGCGAAGAAGATGGACTCTTACGCCACGATTTGATTTCTATATTAGTGTACCTCTTTCACCCTGCCCCAATTATATTTACGCCTACCTGACTATGTGCTCGTCTATATGGCCCTCTTCTGCTACTCGATTATAACCCATTGCATGCTTGTGCAAAACGCTGGACACACAAGGCGTAACATGTTGATATGAATATGCAGACGGAGGTTCAGTTGTTAGGACAGGGTTGCAATGCCATCTGACGCTTCGTCTTGTAAACACGCAATCAGTTACTAAGTGGTTTAGTCGCACCGCGAATGACTGCGTGCTTTACCAAGTCACAGGATGTAACTCGCGACAGCTAATTAGGCTGCATGAATGTTTAGTTTCATGCGACAGCTAAAAGGGAGGAAATTTACACTCAACTTTAAAAAAGTACATTTTGTTAAAGTTGCGGGCAGAATCAAAACTCGATTTTGAATGAGTCCAAGTGCATTGATGAGTGTAGAAGCATTCAATATTGAAATGTACTGATTTATTTTACAATGTCAGATCAACACCTGAGGAGCTCTGGCACCTGGACACCACGCAAATGGTTCTATTACAATCTCTCTAGCAGCATCAGTTTGGCATTGCTGTGCGATGTAGCGTGGGTCATGCAAGGAATTAATGGCCAAATTTGTTCACTGCAAGTTACAAGCCTGACATCTCATGAATTCGCAATAAATCTCAAATGTCTGATCCATTTTAACAATCCGGATCTGCTTCCTGTGCCCACTCATGTGCCTGATTCTATGCAGACCTGCATTTGCAGCCTCAACAATGGAGCCACATGCACAAGGCATCTTCATCAGGAGTCCAAGTAGCAATTGAAAATGCCTCTTGAAAGTAACGAGAAGTGTATCTGGCTGAACAACTAGTAATACAAAGTGAGGAGGCAGTGAGGAGTCAGCGTATTTTAGGTCAGTGATGGCATGCATGACATAGAATTGTCGCCCTTACTGGCATTGGCGGTTATAGACCGGTGAGATATGGCGTTCAAATGATGCATTTGAAGATGGGTGAAGGTGGACCGAAGCATGCCGACAGGTCACAATGATTTTCAGGCTTTCGTTTGCAAAAGTATTGAGCTAGCCTGCGGCGGTCGGCTGGTTAGTTACGCAATGGCGAAGGGCTGTGGTGCAAGTCGGTGACATCTTCCGTAGACTACGTTAATTGGCAAGAGCCTTTAGGTTCGGATTAGGAAGTGTGTACAAGCAATCTACCCATTAGAACATAGCATGCCCTGCTTGACTTTGTGCCAGTGAAGTACTTGAGCCAACGGGGAGAGGTCTGACGCAGTTGCAGAACGCACAACATGCAAGAAGATGAAGCGACAAGAACAAATGGAAATGGCATTATTGCCTGCGAATTCGCGCCTTCCGTGTTGTTAAGTGGAGTGTCTATTAACTGGGTAAGCGGCAGTGCTCCATATCTCAACAACATTGCCCTCTCTTATTTATCTGAAAAGACTCACAAACGATTAAACTCGGCCCCCTCATTTTTGGCAATTGACTCAACATACATCCCTTAATTTTCTGTGAAATTGGTGACGTAGATTGTGCTACCGTTGGAGACGTCTTTATGGAATGCATTTATATTGCATTTCCATAAGTGTGCTTTACTAAGGCGTTTCTGAAGGCCTAGTAGAGGACACTGGCAAAAATGTTGCTTCCATTCGACGCATATGATGACTGCAGTTAATCGACAATTGACTGTGTCCCTTCAATGTGTCAGCATTTCAACACTCCTACCTCCTCCGACTACTGGAATTAACTAGGTTGAGAGCCAATGTTGGAGTGGCTGTGTGGTGGAATACTAACGCAGCGATATTGCTTTCAAAGGCAGAGGCGCTAGCACAGTGAAGTTGGCAGGAAGGATTTGAAGGCTGCATTGAGATTCGCACAGCAGAGAATGAGCCACTGAGTGCGCAGAACGGTAAATCGCAAGAGAGTGCAATGTTGTTAGAATGATAAACGCGATTGCTTCATTCGAAACAATTTAATGCACAATATTTTGATAGATTTGTCACGAAAACAACCAACCACGATTGCATTTCGTAAATGCCACGTACAAGGGGTGTGTAGATGAATTTAGGTAATGGTGGCACATCTGCATGGAACCGATTAAATGATTTGAGGTCTTCACGTGTGACATTTACTTAGGGGGCGGTTAGGGCAAGTATGTCCATCACATTACAATAGTTATGTTCAATACTGAGACAGCAAGGCGCAAGCTGAGTCTAAGCTTTGATTTGTAAAATGCCATGTGGAGAACCATTTTTGGGAGATATACCACCAACTCAGCATTTATCCAACACTTCAGGCACAACGCATCAGAGTGCATGGTGGTTGGGGGTTATAACTCTGTCAGACTTTTCTAGACGTCAGCTGTTGCATCTGTTAAACAAAACTGCAAAATTCATAAAGTATAGAATGCAAGTATTAAGAAATCGGAAATATATATCAAAACAAGGTTTGAAAAAAACTAATAGGATTAGAGTCCAAAAGCGTTAGTGCACAATCAAGTGAAAGGACAAAAAGAACTAAAGATAGTTCTTAACAACAGAATAGCGCAAAGGTGGCTAAAGAATTTTTCAAAAAAGGTAGAAAATAAGACGGGCGGATCTAACGAATAGTCTTCATGTAGATATAGAAAGTATAAACACATCGGACAGAAATAAATGGCCACTAAGAAACATGCGGTAATGGGGAACCGTAACAAAATGCAAAGGATGGAATGGCGAAAACTGTATGCGGAGGCAGCAACTTAACAGCGGTAATAAAAACAGCAGCATAAAGAAATAGAAGGAGGTGAGGAGGAGTGTGGAGTGAGAGAGGGTGGCGCGTTGGCAACAGCACTGAGCAATATCTATCAGTGATGTTGTGCCGCGCCACACTCACTCACTCACTTCACAAACGCTGTGTAGTGATCTTGTCTGCAGCTGTGGAAGATGGCTTTGCGCGCACTGTCTGCGACCGCAGCAATTATAGCAGTAGCATCATTAGGAGGTGTAGAAAGAGGAGGTGGTAGGGGGATTATTGGTGCTTCACGGTTGTAACAACGTGACAGTGGAGGGAGCTGCCGCGAGTTTGGGAGGCACCTAGAGAAGTGGGCATAGCGTGAGACACAAGAGTGCATGGGTGAGTGATTGGGTAGAAAGTGGGGAGAGGGAGGTAGAGAGTGCAAAGCGGGGGGTGAATGAATGAAGGTTGGGGAATGGGAGGCATAAAGAGGGTGGAAGGAAAGGAGAGGAGTGCGACGCGAGAGAGCGTGGCGCGTTGGCAACAGCACTGAGCAGTGTCTATCAGTGATGTCGGGCAGCGCCACACTCGCTCACATATTGCATGCTCTTTCGCTTCCTATGTAAGCTTTTTGCATCCTTTCTTTGTTTATATACTTTTTTCCACCAGTCCTATTCGGCGACTCTTTAGTTCGCTATCTCCGAATCTGTCTTCTCATTGGTTGACCTCAGTGTGTTCCCTTATTCCATCCCCCCTCTTGTTACTCATCCTATTTAGCATTAACATTCGTGCCTGATTTTATTGATCGTTTTGAGTCATTTAGACTGCCATTTCTATTACTGCGGATTTTCGTAGAATGCTCTGTTTGAATCCTCCTAACCTAAGCATTGGAATGATAGACTTTGCCTCCTAACGGTAGATCGACATTAACGATACGCTCTATTCACACCACGACGTCAGTGTTTGCACCTCTGCTGAACAGTTGTCCCTTGTTGTCCTGTTTTTTATTCTACCTTGTTCCTGCTTTTTTCCAATTAGGCATTATACTCCTTTGCTGATCCCTCTAATTTGGCGGAGTGTATGCGAATGTAACCCGCTCCGTAGGCGCTGTAACACTGCATCGATTGACCCAATAGTCGAAACGAAACTCTATTTCATGTTGTGATAATGAGGAACTGGAGGGTTCTTTCGGATGATCATGCTCCCTCATCAAGCTTGCCGTGGATTTTTAGTCAGGATTTTTATCCGCGTCTGTGCTAATTTAGGTTGTGCCAGGTGCAAGCAAACGCACACTTATCAAAGCCTTCCCTGGCCAACTAAGATATCGTGTTCTCGTTTAACGCATCTCTACAGACATTAAAACATCCTACGGATCATCAAATGCCCACTAAAATGAATTAGTTCCTTCTATTCCTCCACGTTTAGCTGCGGTAGCAACTAGATCTGATAAAAGAAATGATGAAGGTAGCCACAGCAGGTAGCCAACAGTGGCTAAATGCTCGAATTTGTCAGCGAATTGAGCCACCTCTAGCTAGCAAATCAACCTTACAGGCCTCGTCAAATTCATTGATGTGAGCAATAAAAAAGCAAAAGTTCAAGTATAACCGGTGCGTTTGTAGAGCCGCATTCGTCTGATACGATCAACTATCAGAGAGTTGCCGCAGCTTTGAATTTCTGCCTTAATTCTTGCTAGTTACGGACCGGAAGGCGAAAGAGTACAGATCTGCGCTTTTAGAAATAGTCTTTATTGGCAGCTTAAAAAGCTTCCTTGGGATTACTGGAGAGTTCCGCGTTAGAATCTTATGCGGTTAGACTCGTAAGATGCTCATGGTTCCATTTTCCTAACCAAGCTAAACAGACTCCGTCTTCATAGTAAATTCTCGTCCGTAGAGTACGATCCCACCCACGTGGTATACTTTGATTATAGTCCTATTCATAGTCACCCTCGGATTTAGAGCATGGCCTCCAGTACATGGATGCAGCGTGTCCAGGTGTAGTGTGCTTATGTTTTAGAGGATCTTTTATTTTTCCCTATCTGATGGTGCATGGCTTGCCTCACTAAATTATGCTTCTATCTTGTCATTTGGTTTAATGGACGTATCTGCAAGCCCATTTCCGTAATTTTCCCGCAAACCGCCTGGTATACCCCCCCTTCGATTAATTGCCAAGCCTTTAATAAAAACTTTTCACTTGAAATAGAAGAGCAAATCACCCATGGAAAAAACTACAAGATCAGAGTGGATCTAGCCCTAATTAGGTAGCACCAAGCAAATCCACATTGAGAAATTCGCTTCATTCATTGCAAAGCCTGTGCCTTTCTTCGTGACGTCAATCCGACCCTACTGGCACAACATTTACATCATCGCTGCAGTAAGCCTTCAATTCCTTCTCCACGTGTCCAGTAAAGATGCTTTTATCTCGCATGACTTATAATGCCACCGAAGATAGCATAGATCCTTTACCGACCCATTTACATACTCGCATAGATCCACCTACACTACAAGCCTTAACTGCCATTAAATGCTATATCACGTTTCGTTTTTTCTAGCAATGGCACAAATATATGTGTATTGAGATAGGGGGCGAAGCACAACGTGGCCAAAGGCCAGTTGAAATGGCAGCTAAACGACCACGAACAGAATGGAGGGACACCCCTGCCCCTAATTGTCATGCCTCTGACACGTGACATGCATGACCCCCTCGCCGAATTACGTACAGCCGCTAGGCGTTACGACGTCGGGGCAGAGGTTAGAATAGCAATGGTTAAAGCTTCGGAGTTCGCTGGTGATAAAGATTTATTTTAGCAGAAAATCGGTGGCTCCAAGGGTAATTACGTCTATAGAAATAGCCCTTACGTTCAGCTTTAAAACGCCCCTTTAGGATTACTAAGGAATTTAGCGTTGGATTTGTAAGTGGGCAATCTTGTGAGGCACTCATGTTTCTACTTTCCTAATCAATGTAAGCAAGTCCTGTCTTCTCAATGGAAGCTTCCTCGTAAAACACAATTTACCAACGAGGTGTGCTTTGGTTCTAGTTCGATTCCAAGTTGCTCTTCGGCTCAAAACATGGCCTTTCAGTACATGGATGTGTACTGTCCAAGTATAATACAAGATTTTTTCGGAGGAACTCGATATCGATACCATCTGATGGCCAACTGCTTGCTCTCACTACAATTTACCTTATCCATGCTTTCTTCTTATCTACTGAACGACCCTTTGAGACCCATTTTGTAAAGTCCGTGCAAGCCTCCTTTCAAATCCTCCCTTTGATTCGTCACCAAGTCTCCCTGAAAATGTTTTTCCATTTGAAGTAGAAGGGAAACAAGTCGTTTTGGGTATAGTGGTAGCTGTTTCACATGGGAATAAATTCGGCATTGGAATGGACCAAACTGTATTTAAGCGGCATCAAGCAAATACATACCGTGATATTAATTATGATTATTGCAAAATCCATACCTTTCTTTATGACGTCCATCCCACCTTGATGACAGCACAGTCACATCATCGCTGCAATTAGTCTGTCATCCCTTCTTCACGTATGCAGCAAAACTGCTTCCAATCTTGCTCGACTTATAATGCCACCAGTGGTAGTGTGCGCCATTCCCAGACCCAGTTACACATTCGCATAGGCTCATGAGCATTAACTGCTAGATGATTTAACATCACCTATTCGTATGTTCCTTTTATCGGCTCAGTCATCAGGAAATGCACAGGATGTCATATCATGTTTCGCCTTTTTAGTAACGGTACAAATTTATGCAATGAGATAAGAGGCGAGGCAAGCCACAGACGGAGGGGAGTTGAAATAGCAGCTAGACAATTACGAATCAGATGGAAGGACACCTCTGCCCCTGAATGCCACGCTCTTGGCATGCAGCATGCATAACGCTCGTCGAGGAATTAAGTGCGGCTGTTAAGGGTTACGACGACGTCGGGACAAGCATCCAAATAGTAGCGATTTAAGCTTCTACGTTCGCTGGTGGGATCAATAGTTTCAAATAAAATTGCATTTTCCTTCACCAATATAATCAAGCGTTTTAGATGCGCAATAATGCAAGGATACTAGTTGAGCAGGAAGGTGGTGTGCATATTATGGAACAATGGTCAAAACTATTAAAACAACGCCTTTAAGAGATTCCTTGCCCTCAATTTTCGCAGCCTGCTGCTTGGCGGTAGCTAGTACCGCCATTGTGCAACTGTGTGGAGTTGAATGATGTGCTAGAAGAAATGGCCGAACAAAACGGTGTTTATTGTGGTAGATTGGTTTGTAAAACGCTTTTGATAACATCCGTTGGTGCATATGCAAACCTTTGCATTTCTTACCTTTGCCCAATGTTATGTTGGTCTGCTGACCTTTTAACTACATGGCTGACAAGGCGTTGAAACCTCCTCCCATTTGCCAGCATTGGACTTTACACGGATAAGGTTGATAGACGTACATTTCGATACAAATGTGCGATAAAAATATCAAGGCGGAAATAACCTGGAACCCTTTCCTCTTAAATCAGGCCTGTCGGGATGAAAGGAAAGTAAAAACATTAGCTACAACAGTGGCATTTGCTTTTTAGAGCCCGAAAGCTGTAGTGTCCAGGCTAATGGAATACTTTGCCCTAGAATCTTGGCTTTTGCGTCTATATGTGGTTGATCTAAAGAACGCAAAATTGGGCTATGGGAAGACAAATCAAACCGATCTATTCAAGCTGATCACAAATGACTTTGTTGATTTGTACTGCTTCATAGTGAAGAAGTTTTGGCTCACAAGTCGAGGGTGGCGGTGACCTTGACAACACCATAATACCACTCTGATGATTTACAATGGCAAATAAAATGTAGTCAGTAAAAAGCGAACCATGGAAACATGGTAGGTTTAATATTTTCTTAGACAGGAATGCTGAAGCATTCTAACGAACTCCTGTTGAGGCATGAAAATGAAAAGTGGTTAAGTAATTTTAGCGTGGGTAATGAATGTAAGGTGACATAGAGGTATCGGAATGTAGTAAATGCACAGTTGAAGACTAAGAAATGTACCAAAGAATGGAAGGAATGAAGCGTGTGTGTACTAAAGATAAAAAACTGCTTGTGTTAGATCATCATACTAGAGGAATTGGGTGACAATCGTCTGGCAATAAGATCAGCTGTGGAAAAATACGACTAACAAATAAGTGTAGACGATTCTTCTCTTTCCTCCTCTCTCTCTCTGCCGGAACTGCTATGGGAAGGCTAAATGTTTCTTGACATCCTCATAACAAGCACAGGGGGGAATATGTGGTAGCAGAGGCGAAGTATTCACGGTGAGGTTATCTCGGAATTAGGAGAGTGGTCACGCTCTTCACCACCAGATTTAAAATTGCCCTCCTGCCTCTTGCTTACAAAGTCGTTCTTCAATAGCATAAGTATTACACAGGCCCCGTCTTTTGAAACTCGGCTCCAATGCCACCCTTGTTAGTTGCCAACGCAACCAAATATGCTATCATACCTCACTTCATCTCAGCAACACCTGTGGATAACTCGTTTATCTCACCTTTGTAGATCTGTTGCCAACATGCTTGCCCAAATCATTTATGTAAATCATCACTATTAAGGAAAGTTAAAATAAAATTCTTGACAGCATGCTCTAGCAAAATAATATATGTGGGAAGGTACAAAGGCTATACATTTGGAACTAGTAGCTTTCATGTCAGGGTAATACTTTTGTGCTGTCCAGATCGAAGCGATATTATCGGCTGATGAAGTGAAAATTAAGAGGAGCCTAACAAATGAAGATGGCGGTAACACGATTAAGTCTGTTGCGAGCAGCCATATAGCCTTCAGTTTAAAATCTCATTAAGATGACTAGATAATTTGTTAGAGTTGCAGCTGCAGTGGACAAGAGAAACACCTTTTGAACCAATCACTGTATTACTGACTCCGTTTACACCATTAATGCCAAGAGACTAGTGTGGCGCTGACTGCGAATTCACGCAAGAACATCCAAACGCATGATGTGAGTGTGTTTGAAGCATCGTAGTGTACCATGCTTCACGACCTTAGTGCAGTCAAAAGAACAATAAATAGCGCTATAGATGCATGTGCTACCGAAGGAGACAACTAAATCACACCCACTCTATGAGAGATTGATGTTTACTCGAAGGCATTTGCGCAATGAATAAATATTATGGCCACGCGGAAACACAGTTTATATGTAGTCGTTTTGAACTCGTTCCCATTTGTAGTGTTTCCATATTTAACATTTTCGCCCATTAAATTAAATGTGCTTGCTGTTACTGCGCATTCTCTTCGCGGTTCTGGCAATTGCTTTAGTGTACTCGACTACTTGGATGCGTTCAGTCACGTCTCGATTGGATCCTGTTTAATGCACAACCAAAACTAGGACTCGCGAGCACTGCCACCAACACCAGAGCTGCTGGTTCTATTGATTAGGTGCAAAATAGGTTGAATCAGCAGATTAAAGTCTTCTCCCCCTCTTAGCAAGTCAAATTAGACAAAATCTTTTTCCGTTCCGCTGTTTTGTCGGACAGTATAAAGTAGCACTGATAATTAGGAGAGAAGTGTAGTAATAAAATGTAAGTGATGTAGCGCTTGCATGTAAAAATACTTTGTTTGTTAGGGATAGAATCCAGTGCAATGTTAATGTAAGGTTGATTAAAACGTCTATTCATACAGCCTGAATTAACATCAGGATGAATGTCACCCTTCTTCTTTTTGGGTTTTTGGTGTAATTCATTGTGCTAATGATCGTGGTCCCAAATGACCATGTTTACTTTAATCAATCGTGGGTAAAACCCTATGCAAGTAATAAAAAATACTGACGCAACTGAATGTCTAGAAATTATCAAGACGTTTACAACCGTCATTAATAAGAATTAGGAGGTTGATGGCGCATGCGATTAATTTTCACTTGCTGGAAAGATGCTCTTGAAATGTCATTCAGCCTATACATTACTTTCCTTCTGCCTCTGCACTTTGAGGCGTCCACACTACCCACAGATAATAAAGCTTGCTTGTAAACTATGATTTCTTAGGCGACTAAGTGGATCAACGCGAAGTTTTTTTGACAAATATTCCTGGTTCTTTGCGTTAGCGTTAGACTCCTTCTTAATTTCGACAATCTTATAGTAAATCGCTAACTTCTTTTACACCGTTTGTGTGCCGCCTTTGTGAGTCGCTGCTCGAAGTTGAGCATAACCTAATCTGCGTTTATTAAAACCGGTTAAACAGTATGCTTCTTTCCCTTTCACTGCATCGCACGCATCTTACCGACCAGAATGGAAGTGGTGCAAACGCCGAGGTGATCTGACACGGTAAGAAAGTTGTAATGCTCACGAGTCACAATTCCATCTGTGACGCGAATGGGACCCAAATGAGAACTGGCTGAGCTCATCCAAGCTGCTAAGTGCGAATGTTGGCACGATTAATGCAAGAGCGGATGAATTGTTTAGTAGCTGTACACAAAATAACTCACTGTTTATCCACTTTGTGGTGATATTTTTACCGTAACTGCCTCGACGGCCCCACAAGTGCTACTCGTAAATGGACTATAATAAATATACATAAATTTGTGGAATTTGGTCTGCAGTAGACCTCTAAACATCAAGCCACCTATTGTAGGAGCCATGAATGCGTCTAAGAAGTAAAAGCACTACAAAGGTAGAAATCTAAGTTTTGAGTTGCTAAGTAAGTAAAGATGTGAATTAGAGAAAATCGCGAAAGCAAAGATAGAGCTGCTTTAACGTATGTCCACAAATTTTATCCGTTTTACCAATCCATGGGCATCAATTCCACAGCTCACTTCGCAAGAGTTAGTGCAGCTGACGGCGCATTTGCAAATGCAAAAAAACAGCTATATTCCACGAAACCTCATCACGTGCACAATAGCTGCTCTCATGATGATTTTGCCGACACCACCATAAAGCAACGTCCACCACCACTACAAACATCATTGCCTCTTTCTTTGGAGCTACCTTAGTCGATGCAGTGATGTATGCATACGATACAGGACAAAGCAATGTGAGATGATGCGATAAAAGCTGGCTGAACGATGCAGCACCAAGAAGTGGAGAGTGGAACGAAGGAAGTGGGAGCAAGGAAGCTAAATTGAAGCGAAGGTGACTAGAATGCGACAAAATGAGGCAGCGACATCGAGGTCCCCACATCGGTCACCAGAGCATGCACTAACCCTGGCTAGCAACCCCACGACTATGCACGTGACATCGTCGCTAACATCCTTTCCTAATTCGTTGTTCACATTTCATATCGCAACGTTCCTTATCAACTGCGCACTACATCACAGATTAGACGTAAGTCCTATTTTCACCACTTGTTTACTAATTGGTTGGTGAGTAGACTATTGGGTAGTTTAGAACCTCAAACATAGAACCTCACCTCGTCTCGCCCTACAACTGCTACTTCCAGGATGCCAGTAATTTTTTTCAATAACATCTGCAAGTTTGAATGAAAATTGAAGTAATGTTTAGAAAATTGTGTAATTATTACCAGATGTTGCATCGATTGGGACAAGCGCTAAATGGGTGGAGGTAAGGGGAGCAAAGTGATGGGTTGAACGACAGGATGGGAATAGGGTGGTATGAAAAGATAGAAGGAATAGAGGGAGGAATGCAGCAGAAAAGAGCATGGCGCGTTGCCCATCAGCAGTGTTGAGCAGCATCACATTACCCAAATGAGGAGAGTAGCTTGGCGCACACTTTCGTAACTGCAGCAGTACCGCCACTAGAACCAAGCAACTTTTTCAACATTTGTTGAAGTGTATGTCTGCCAATCAGACTAAAATATATGACACGCGTTATAGCACAAACCTAGTTTATTTTGCATAGCATAATAGTAAGCAAAGGTTTCTAGCGTCAGCGTGAGCTATCCCAAGGCAAGCCATAAAGATAGCCATCTTGATTGAAGATACAACAAAGGCTGAAATGAAGAAAGCATAACGCCTTAAATGTGGGGCACAAAGAAACAGTGAAGTTACTTTGTTTTAAAAATTGTTGGTGCATTTAATCACTGGCCGTGGATAAAATTATAGACCAACTTCAGTTCTGAAGCGTAATCCTCAAGGCATGACAACTATCCAAGCAATAGGTGAGCGTAAAATCCATGGCCGAGGGTGCACATGCAAAGACGAAATGTGGTGCAATCCGGCGCAGCACCACGCATATGCGATTTATGGAATTGTAGAACGTCAAACAAGAGGAGTAGACGAATTAAGAGATAGGGTTGATCAAAATAGGAAAGAGTAACCTCAAATCGTGATTAGGTTTCAATGACGACATCATAAATAGGGCCATGAACCACTAATGCAGGACAAATTTTAAAGGTATAGGCGTTTTTGCAAGTGGCGCTTTTAAATCACATTGTGGAATGATGTACCTTGCTTCGGTTCCGGTTGGCAAATTTAAAAGCTACAGCGCACGCAATCGCACAGGCAGTTTTAGTTTACTGCAATTCATTATCAGGGGAGGAGTAGAGTGCTATACTGTTGGTGATGTTAGGCGAGACCATCCAGGAATGACACATCCCTACCTGACTCGATGAAATCCGAGTCCAACCTGTGATAAGGGGAAGGCCTTCTCTCCACAGATGTCTGCATTGGTGAGACCTCACTATTAAGGGTAGGTAAAGTGACGTCAACTCCGTACCTCTATCGTAATCGACTTGAGTGTCGTATGCAGCTTTCCAAATAAGGGCTTGTAAATTATCCTCAATAGAAATCGACTGACTGCATTTTAGCTTTGTAGCCGTTCTATGGTGTCTTGACCACTTACTGATAACCTAGGTAGCCGGTTGACTAGTGCCACACCTACTTAAGCACCGGTTTTTCGCCCTTACAGCCTTTACTGCTTCTGCTTTGCCCTCTCAGTCCTTATGCGTTACCAATGAATATTCTTTCACTTAGTAGATTTGCATGCTCCAAGGCAATCCACTGCTTTACTCCTCGACTGGCTACTTTGTTTTCCTGACCGGTATTTGGTGAACTTTTATTAACAAGGGCTTTTGCACTTTTGCTTTCCTTCTTCCAGCTTGTGATTTCCTTGAAGTAAGAGATAAACTCACCGTGATGAATGCTCCATTCCGTCCATTACTTAGTCATCTCCCCACTTGTTTATTCTCCTTTACCATTTTGATTTAAGGGTTAACATAATGGTCTGGACGGCATATGAAGAGGCACTGCTACAGCTCTATATTTCATTTTTTATCAGCCTTACTTCTTTACTTTTATCTTGTGAGAGGTAGTTCTTCAAAAACGTTTTACTATCTACGTTAGAACGTGGCCCTTGGTCACTCTGAGCCAAGTGTTTATTGTGAAAATAGAGTCATTGCATTAATTTATTACCAAGTGCAATTTTGAGCAGCTCAATTATAGAAAGAGAAGATGGACTGCTCTCTTTTAGCTAATTAGCCTTCAATACAATAATTTCGTAAAAAAACACTTTATTGGATAACGAGTTTTGGTATAGTTCAAACCATGCAATTTGTCAACACTCATCCACACAAGCCTTTTAGTATTAATATGCCAATAGTCCATTAACTTGAGTATTCTTTCTGCAGCCATGTTTATTAAGTAATGGATGGCAGGATTTCTGTGTGCTTCTGACGGATTAAGCAAGTTCTCATAATTTGCATGGTTATATGGGTTTTTAAAGGAGAATACACGTTGAGACCAGTAGCGCGTCATTATGCATGGGCTGTTAAACTATCCACTTTTCTTTGGCACAAACCATTATGCAAGCAAGAGTTTGTTGATAATTTGCAGCTAGCAGTTAATGAATGCGTTACATTTATTAGGTGGGATAGGCGTTAGCGATCCCACGTTTGGGTATATGACTACATAGGTAAAATTCAGAGACGAATTTAGAGCGAGGAAGAAGCTGCGCTTCATTTTTTGCTAGGTTGCTGTGAGCTTGAGCGGCGCGTGAGTCAGTACAACCGTATAACGATAATTAAGACCCACCAGCTGTGAAACGAACACTGTTTTAGCTGAGGCAGTACCAGGAAGTTGCTGTGTCCTTTTTCTCTCGACGTGCTAATATCTAATTTGTTAGCAGCAAGTCATGGCTGGTGGTTCACTTCGGTGCATGCTCAAAACAATTTTCTCGCAAAACAGTTGCAATTTAAGCACATCAGCTTTCGTGATATGCATTGCCTTGATAAAAGGGAAGCAATATAAAAGGCAGGCCACCGCGTTCTGGTTACCTCACGGTTTAACTTAGGAATAACCGTAATAGGCCACGGTCGGTGGTTTTCTATGACGGACATCTTGGGCAACACTTTTAAGAAACAATGAAAATTTTCCCTACTAACTGCAATTCTTCTCACAAGGTAGAAGCTGCTTACACATTCGATTTAAGGCTCATTTTCGACTTGAACAAAGAAATAAAAATGATAGCAATTATGACATCAGGTAATGCGTGTGAGAGCGTCGGAATAAAACTACACTTCGACACAATCATTTTGTGGCAAAAATCAAACGCCGCATAGCAAAGATTCTCAGCTGCAAATTAGTGCACACTCTACAGTAATGATGCTTTTGTACCCGTTCTAAATTGTAATCATAACATGGCGGTGCGTCAAAACTCGATCCACTGGCACCGAAACGTAGAGTGGTACGAGGAAGTGCATAGCTTTCTTAGTCGACCCTGGCGTTTTGACGATGGACATAGAGTAGCATCGACCCCAATCAACACACCAAGTGCTAGAGTTGTTGCAACTGAGCAGCAAAACACAGGAAGTAAGCGAATCCAACTCCACGCTGTGTATAGGACAGTTGCAAGCATAGCATCATAAGTAAGCATGTCGCTTAGTTCCGCTGAGTGTGATAGCGAAAATGTAAGATTCACTATGTAAAGGCGCTAATTGATTTTCCACATGACTGGTTGGACGTCATAAACTTCACTTGCTTTCATAATCTGCACAGTTCGGCTGTTGTGATGAGCTACACCGAGTCTATCACTGCCACTGTCCTCCGCATCATTTTAGCCCCTAAATTACCTCTCTGCCTTATTACAATCACTTTTGCAATTATTTATTCATTTTGTTGGAAAAATCTACGTAATTCAGCGACAACCTCCACACAGGAAATCGCTATAACCATCAGGAGAACTCAAACTATGTTGTGGTGAGTTATGAACTATTCTGCAATGAGCTGCATAATGTGGCGAATTGATTGCCGAATTCAGGTTAGGCCCTGAATACTCACCCAAAGACAGTTGGCATGGAAGTATTAATACGATCGTTGGTACGCGCTTGACTTGTGAATACTTGATCCAATGGTGAAGATGACTACTCAGATAGACACACACCTAAAATGCTCAAGTGTATGCATCATATTTTAGTGTGGGTGTAGTTGGAGATGATGGTAGTTTAAGTACCTGAAAACTAAACCAGATAAACGACTAGAGGGAGATAGAAATTGGCAGTACTGAGGATTATGGCACGATAGGGAACGTGTATGAGAGCAGAAATGAGCAGAGGGAGAAGGCGGAGGAGGCGGAGGGAGTGGTGAGGTATAGATAGAGATAATGGAAATAGGCGCTATCAGTGGCTTTGAACCTTCATAACATTACTACTCGGAAAATCGATATGCAGTGAATTGTGCGCGAACCTCCAGCGATGCTCTGAACTCATTCAATTTGCAGAGAAACCCATCCTCAGGCCACGAGGCCTAAACATTCTGTGTAAAATGGCAGAGATTTTCCCGTGGCTGAAATCGATCCGGATTGCGGCCATCCGATTCTTGCAATCACTTGCCTCCACTCTACTTCGCCTGAATATTAAAATAGACGCCAGATTTATTTATCTGCTACGTTGCTGATCTCCAACGAACACAGAATGTTAAATAAAGAGGCGGCTTTTATTAATTCTGTAGCCTATTTGGTGCTTTGAGCTGAAGTGAAAAGATTGAAGATACCCGCTTTTACATCATTGTTTGTTATCGACTCGGTGTTTTATGCGTACTGCTACAAGGACTGCTGCATGATCAGCACTGAGAGCTGTGCCGTAATGCTACGAAATTAATAAGAGCTGAAATAAAAGGTGCATATGAATAACCAAGAATGCCAATCGCCACCGGAAAGTAAGCAGTGGAACTGATCATCATGAAAGGAAGCGGATAAATGCAGACTGTCAATTGAAGGTGCGTCATGGTCCTACCGACAACTAAAAACCTGCGGCTTTTGCCAGTGAAGCAGTATCAAGACATTAGCCCAAATGCAGGTCTTAACTTAGGCTTCCTTTGCTGCACCTGAGTATTTGACAAGATAAGTGGGTAAATAAGAGAGCAGTAAAAGCTTGCAAATGCTTGGGGCAGACTAAAGCAGTCTTTACCAGGAACTCAGACGCTCTCGCCTTTGATTTCAAGGTGATGGGCCGGGTCCGGTGAAGGCTCTAAATCACCACTAAGGCAGCCTGAATAGCAGCAGTTAAGGCAGCATTTTTTGCATCAAGCTGCGTCCAGCCTGCGGTACTGCGTTAGAAGATGTAAGTTCCTCACAGACCTAGAACCCCACAACTGCCGCTTCCTGACCCTCCAGTAATTGATCTGCATCTGCACAGCTGTCGGTAATGTTGGCTGCCAAAATGTAGGAAAGTCACCTGCATAAATAACACGAATTTCAAGCGTTGCCTTATTGCTCCTCCCATAACCTCATTTATGCTTCAAATCTGCAAGCTACTTGCCGTATATTTTGACGCTGCTACAAGATCCGCTAATCTTTAAACTCTCCTAATACACATAAGCATTGCATAATTGATACAAGCAAAAAGCAAATTTAGGACTGGATAGTGGATGGAAAAAACAAAAGGCCTTCTTTCAATCCTCCGCTTCCATCGCGTAACTCTCCATCTCCTTGTCAAACCGAACCCTCCACTCCGCCATTGCAGACACGTAGGGATTTGAAACCGGCAAACATCGTGGAGCTTAAGGGTAAGTTGTGATCACGATTCCCTCTCTTCTTTCTCTGTCATAACTCACCCTCTTTCCTTCTCAAATCTCTCACATGCGTCAATTCAACATTATCACATCTGCTATGCGGTGTAAATTGCATAGATAGGGGAAGCCGTAACTGGCCTCTTTGAACGTGCCACCCGAAAAGAATTCTAACTTTGATAATTTGATTCCTTCATATTTTACGCAGTCACATGACAAGATGAGAGGGTAAGCGAATCAGTCTACGAATAGCTAGTTAGAAGGAAGGAAAGAAATAAAGGATGCTGCATGACAGCACTGTTCAGAGCCATCCTACGGTGTCCGTTTTCAATCCTTTTTACTTCAATTCCACCACTTCTTCTTCCACACCCAGGATTTGTCATTCCCTCATCTCCCCCAGCAGAAAATTCTTGTCACTTCGCTCCTACCAAAGCAATGCGCATGGTGCTTTTGCCTTCGGTAATGCAAGGCAAAATTTGCCCAAACACAGAATTAGGGATGTGCATAAGAAATGTGCCTTAATTATCTCTATATCAACCTTTAGGGGTAAGGTGCTGAAGACCAACTCACTTAACTCCTTTCCATTGCTTCCCCTTTCCTATGGCTTCTCAGCTTTTTATCTTATTTTGTATTGATGTGAGCACGGCACATGAAACTGGCAAATACTCCGTGGCAGACTGAGGCGATTCATCGCTCGCGTCGCCAACGTTTCATGATGCCTGCGCAGACGCAGGCAAAGAAGTCTGTCAATCAGGACGATGCATTGCTCTTGACAATTGACGAACCAAATGACGGACTAAATTTTTGATGATTGGGGAAGTCGCAATCAAAGTGCTGCAGTGTCTTCCTCTTTTTAGCTAAATAACTATATCCGAAAGAGGCAATATGAGGAATCGGGTCAAGCATACACTGTGGGATCAAGAAATCAATGAATTATCCCTAAAGGTGGCAATCGATGCAACGAAGGTGCGTTTTTGTTGAGTATCCCTAACTATTTGCAAAGGCGAATTGTTGCCTTGCATAACAAAGGCAAAATCTGTTAATGCTTTTCTTTGAGATGAGCGAAGTAACAAAGATTTTTAGCTGAAAAGACAAAGGAATAATTGAGACAGAGGCGAAGAAGGAGGAAGTCGTGAGTTTGGAAGGATAGAGGGTGAGAAAGGAGAAAAAAGGATTGGAAATGGGTAGTGTAGGTTGACTCTGCTCAATACATTGATGCAGCTTGCCCTGTTTTTCTCCTCTTTCTACCACCTATTCTTAACCCATACATTTAGCCATGTGGCCAAGTAAAGTACATGAGAATATACCTACTGAAATGAAATTGATTTTTTTCATTGGCACAGTCAAAGGCGACAAGTGTACTCTTACCTTCTATGTGATTTACACTGGATACTGAATGTAATAACATTGGAATGGTCCGCACAAATAATCAAGGAGGAGGAGAAGATAGCACAAGGGATTGAGAGGGGAGGGTTTAATAGTATAGCCTATTCATCATTCCCAGTACGTCCACCTCTTTTGACCCCCTGATATCTCTAGAATGTAAAGGTTAAAGTATGGGCGTGACGCCAAGATCAAGAGAGAAGCGATGGAGGACCGGAGGCAAGAGGGAAAACAAAGGGAGGGAGACGCTGGCAAATAACAGAATGGTAAGAACGACATTGCAAAGCAGGATAAATACTAGAGGAACTTACAAAAGGGCTTCGGACAGCATATCATGCATGCGGTCTTTTGAGAGCAAACATCACTCACCTTTGTGCATTTTTACCTTGGCCAAGTTTTGTGAATCGTAATGTGTGCAAAGGGGGCAGAAGTGAATATGAGGACCACCGTTACTTATATGCTTTGACCTAAATTGCTACCCTGCCAAGACTGTTTATCTTCGGTTCTTACCTCTAATGGTTCCTTTTAGGACAAACGGCTTCTCGGTGTCAAGAAACAGCTGCGAAATTCTCAGCGTGTAGTTAAGGATCTCTAGGCTAGTTTGAAAGGGTTTAGACCAAATAATATCTCCCGAGAGAAAACCAACGATGGCTGAAGAAACCACAGGTGTGAAAAATGATCTTCTCATGTTCTAACGTATTCTTACGCCTATTAATGCGTGATGTCATTAGGTGCTCAAGCCCCTGATGACGGTGAGGCAGAATTACTCGGTGCTTTGGCACTCGTAACCAGCCTTGGAGGCGTCATCACCAAAGCATCAGCATATTGGAAATTTAGCTACCCTCGCTGGTATAATTTGAATAAAATTTTATGCTTTTTTTTAACAAAACACTTGTCTTGGTGTTATAAGAGCAATTTTGCATATAAAGGTGCTGTTTTTCCACTTGCGTGACCCCTGGTGCAGACATATGCACTTCCAGGTTGACTCAGCACAGCCGCCAAAAAACGTTGCAAAGATGCTTTAGAATTCGACCGGAAAAGGTTTTCAATCTCAAACAAACAAAATCAAAAGCCCATTAGAAAGCAGAATTTGAGAAAAAGTGCAACTAATGTTTCAAAGTTACTACTTTAGGCTTTTAATTCCTACTGACACCACTGTTAATGAATCAAATGGAATAGGTATAATCAATCACCCGTAAAGAACATTCCTCTCTGAAGCTAGCCGATTTAATATCCATCATGTTGGTAGCAGAGTGAAATATTGAAGCTTGCGCACGCTCACCCAAATCGTGTAATTCCTCGTCACATCGTGGAGTCTTAGACTCCTCTGGCTTTCAAAGTTCATGCCAGAATACTAGCTGTCAGGTGCCTGAATCCATGACTTGTACAAATGCCACTGCGGAGGATATTCGTTCAGATCGAGGACCTCTTCCTCCAACCAGTGTCGAATATCTTAAAGGACAAGAGAAATACAGACTAAGAATCGTGTGCCCCACCATTGACAGTCTCTGCCTCCCTCTTGCGCCCCTCTACTGGCCTGTGCTCCTCGCCGGGTGAGGGAGGAATGTCATTGAGTAGGCAAAGGGGAGACAGATTGTGCTCATGGACGGAGATGGATAGGGACAGGCATTTGCAGACCTGGTGTCGGCTAAAGTGTCCCGAAGTCGGTATCTAGTTGCAGGCATGGCATGTATTTAGCCATTAGAAATCGGTACATTGAGCTGGTTTCCCACACACACATGCACACTTATTACACTTAGGCATCCGACTGATTCATTTCGAGGGGTAGAAAGGAAGAGTGGCTTTTAGTTATTTCGATGTTTTTCGCTTTTATTACCTCGCGTGTAATAGGAGGCTGTTCATGTCTAACTTATACTATGGCTTATGAGTTTTCGCATAGAATGGGGTCTTGTCGTAACAACTGTGGCATTAAGGTGTTCAAACATCAATGGCAATAGTGAAAGGTACCGATGAGAGTGCTAAGGTGCATAACCTGAACATTTGGAAGTCTATACTCTCCTGTGGGACACTTGAATGACAGAGCGCTAGTGGGGCAGTCCTACCGCAGCAGAAACATTTGAAAGGTGGAAATGTCTCATAGCTCCTCCCGACAGTGATAGTAATCACCCTGCAGACTTGGTATTTATTTCTGGGAATATTTGGCTAATGCGTGAAGTGTTTGGTCGTGTCAATAACTGCCTCGTGACGAAGCTGATTAAGACGGATTCCTCTACTTTCAGTCAGGGCAGTGATATACTGACAAATTTTCCTGTCGATATCGCTTGCGTGGTATCAGATGCATCACTAGGCCATCCATCACTTGAAGCACCCCTTTTAATGTGCCTTCAAACTCATTTAGTAAAACAGACAAGCGCGAACCTCAATAATCAGATTCCACCGAGATATAGGATGCGGAAGACAGATGATGGACACAGGTACGGCGAGTGTTACACAATTACAGTAGCGTGCAACTCAAAAATCGCCATCACAGGTTCAACTGGAAAGGCGCCTTACGCTTCACCATCTGTCAATTTATCAGTCTAAGCATCACTACACAAGGCGCGTAGTCACCCGATGCAATATTTACACTGCTCCCGTGGATGGACACTGGGGCGCCCATTTTCATGGGCGGTAGTACCGTCACACGCCGGTCGGTTTGGCGCACATGAACTGGCCGTTTGCTATGATGTTCCAGCCATGCCATCGGCTCTAGCTCTACACTAAAATGCCTCCTTTTGGCACTAAGGGCGAAACGAGGACAGCATAATGGAACGTCGGCACATTTGTTTCCTAGTGAAGTGGAATGACTTTTTATGGAAGACGGCATCAGAACAGACCAGTGTGATGATAAATTGCAAACGTTCTTCAGGATAATTGGGCTACACCGTTAGGCTGTCATCAAAGCTACATGGAAGGAAAAGCTGTTGCCATGGCTGCCTCATTACAAATTTCCTTGACGCGTCCCCCAGCAGGGTTTCATGGGCCCATCGACCACTATTGCTTAACAACAGCAAGCGTTGCCCAAAAGTGTCTTTGAAGTCAATCCAACCCCTTGCAGCATTTGGCTTGCGCCGACAAGGATTGTGTCACACATGCATGACGCATGCATGATGCATGAGTCCGTAATGAGTCAATAATGGAAGCGTTTTATTTAACAAACGCTAAAAATGACATCCGACATAAAAAATTGAGGATTGAGGATTGATATCGGCGAGAATGTCAGGAAGGATAAATCAAACAGCAGAAAATATTCCAACTACAAGGGCATTTTTGCCCCTCATTGAATTTGCGTTAGAAAGCTTGTTAAAATTCATTAATTTGATGGCTGTAGGAGAGGGAAACACTAATCCAGTTCACATACAACTTGTAGTTAAACTTCCCATAGAGTGGGGAAATATGGGCGAGTTGGGGAGGTCGAGGGCTGAGAATATACATTCCATTTACTCTCGTTATCATTCCACATCTGCGTAACAAATTTTAGATCAACAACATCTATCAAATGCAATGCGAGGCAAAGTAAAGAGCATAGATTAAAATACAAGCGCTTCAACCTCGTTAATACCTCGCACTGGCTGACTTCGTTAAAATGCACCTAGAATTGGGGTTGATGGTGGTTAAGGGGAGAACAGGTGTGCATCGCTGCAGTCCAATCACCGTCATTGTCCACTACACTGCGGTGGGCGGGGTCAAAGTAGTTGTATTTTTGGAAAGACCAGAGAGTGAGGAGAATGTGGGAAGAGAGATTCAAGATGCAGCGTTCGTAGTGCTTCAGACACCTAATTCCCACATTAGGGAAGGGAAATGAGGAAGCGAATTTTGTGGTGATGCTATGCCAGTAAACTTTTTACAATCGAGTAATCTGTCTTCATTTGTTCTAATTTTTTACCCACGTGGGAGTATTGGAAGCCACGGAAAAGGGTGAAGGTGGATTTTAGTGGTAGCAGTTCTCAAGGCTGAATAGTTAGGTAGCTCATTAGATAAAGTAAAACTGCGACAGGCAGAATAACCTCAGTCTCCTACCCTCCAGACTTTTCATTGAGATGGAAGTACAGATAATGGGATTGTAAAGATTGCGCCGGTGGGTGACGTTGTTCTGATTGGCCAATGAGCACCTTTCCAGACCATCACATCTAACCTCACTAACAGTTTAGACCAATAACGTGTTAACTTTTGGTAAAGGATGTCACATGCTTGCTCTCTGATGCACAGGATGAACAGGGAAGATCCTCGTTGCTCCTAAACATGGAAATGGCACAGAAATAGTGATAGCAAACAACCTACTTTCCACCGAATACAAAGCACAGTCTCCACATTCACTTATTTGATTAAATTGGGAATTAAATTTGCAAAAGTTGAAAAGTTGCGTTTACTCGGTTTTAATCAAAAATTTACAAGCTAGCTAGCGCAGGTTGCCGGCTGGATCTCCGTTCCATTTGTGTCTTGCAGGTACCTCAATCGGTTGCATCATACAAAATGATTGTTTTCACCTTCGTATAAAAGCATAATGAATTGGGATTTTTCTTCTTCCACTTCTAATGTGAGTGTGCATTTGCGCTCTACAGTGTACTTACATAACGGCTGGAGAAATGGGTGAACATTTTATGCGTTTCCATAATAGACAAAGCATGCAGGTCTTCCAAAGAACAAAGGATGGGCATTGTAATGCGTAAAGTAGAAGCCAGGCTGGAATGCAAAACACGAACTTACAATTAATCGACTTGCTTAACTTTGGTTCCGAGAGCACAATGCTAATGAATATTTAATAGGTGGGATTTGGGATGGGCTGATGTAGTTAAAGGAAATAGGAAACATGCGCGCTGGCATAGAACGGAGCAGGAGGGCAGTAAGACAAGATGCAGTCATCACTAAAGCTTAGTGCAGTCTGACTTGCTCTCAGCATTAAAAAATAGCACAAGACATGACCAATGAAGGCAGTAAGGAAAAGATGCAAACATATAATGAGCAAAAGACATGGACACTCACCAAAAGAGCATCAATGAAGACTAACATGGGAAAAGGGGGAGACAAGAGGAATGTCAAGGTAAGAAAAGAAAAAGAAGGATGATGGAATAACTGGCTCTTACCTCACTGAAAGGCACTGCAGAAGGTGGGTGCATGATGGTGCATCCGCGAATCTGTTAACAGTTAGGCAAAGTGGATAAACAAGGTGTGGTGGAGCGCAGTCGCGCATTATGTGAGGCTCATTGTTTCCAAAAAACGCAAGGAAAGTGGGAGAAAAATGAGACAGGGTGGCAGTGCTAGAGTGGAACCTGCGAGAAAACTAGGAGGCGTGAGTGATTAAATCTCATTCTCCGGTCCAAAGATGTCAATAATCCCTATGTATTTACTTTATAACCCTATTAAATGGGGGACAAAATTAAGAGCATCTTTGACCCCTGAGTCTTTCTTGTGAATTGTGGGAGGCGAATGGATCATTACTAGAAGTTGGAATGGAAAAGATCAATGAAATTTGTATGCTAGGGTGGATAGTTGAGTCTAGTCCGGCCTAGCTATGCCTTTTCTAACCTGGTCTGGTTAAGCTTAGCTTACTACTGTATATCTGCAGTGGGTAAGCGACTGGAAGCATGTAGTTAGATCCTGCGAATCTGCCACTTAATTCGTATCAACAGCTTAAATTACGAAGATGTGCAAAGATGATCAAAGCACGTGTGTTTAAGGGATAAGCAACTCACCCTCAAAAAAAAACTACGGAACCTGCAAAATAGTCTGCTGGTGGGTATTTCTACTTCTGCGCCTTCGAACTTGCTGGCTCCTAACTAGAGAGAAGGGTGGAGGTGGCTCGACCTGTCCGGCTAAAGCAAGGGCGAGAGTTGTTCAGCTAAGAGGGACAAAAGTAGATAATGCAAACAAAGGGAATGGAGTGGAAAGGGCAGAGTTCAACAAAACGCTGTTAAGTTCAAATGCCTGCACAGAGTTTGCGATTTGATTTGGGACATGTCACAGTGTGACATTATTTTCTTAATTTCATTGATTCTTCTTCGATCATCTATCTGCATTTGCGTAACAGCTGTAAAAATTGCCAAAAATGCTGAACATAAGTTGTTATTATTATTCTAAAGCTAGAATGCTTGCTGTTGGCACAAAGACTTCTTGACGGGTCAAATTGAGGATGCCATCATTTGATTTATTGTTGGGCTGATAGGTAAAATAAAAGAAAAGAAAATCAAAGCAAATAATTTGATAGACAAATAGAGAGAGAGGTGTCATGACGCACCCTTTGCTTCTGCGAATTT
>CM010315.2:5924443-5982372 GCA_001923025.3 Taenia multiceps | reverse complement strand
CCAAAGTCTAATCTGGCAGTGGTCACTCAGTCGCAACCGACAAATCCCTTTGTCACCGTGCTGACCACTTCCTTCAAAATCAAGACAATTTGCTCATCATCACTTTACGAATGCTCGAGTGCTTCACTAAATCTCTTCGCTATTTACGACGAATAGACACTCTGCCCTCATCAAAATGATTCAGATATTTTAACCATCCATCTGCCTTCTAAGGCCAACGCTGATGTGCCTCCTGGTAACAAGTAGGAACTTCCTTGTGCGACTGTGGTGCAGTAAATACAGAAGTCGATCTTAACTTGATTTTACTAAATAAAGTTTTAAGTACCACGCTGAACATAAGTCCTTCACACTGCGATCTCTATCCACCCTTGTAATTAGCATGGAGTAGGGCTGGTCCAAATTAACTGACTTCAGCTTTCCTTTAAAGCAGTCTGCTGTAACGCAAAAGCATCTGCAGTCAAGGTAACGTCCATGGAAAGAAAGAAACTTTTCTACCAGCTTCAAACAGTCCTTTTAAGATTACTAAGGAATTTTGCGTTGGAATCGTAGGCGTTCAATCTTATGAGGCACCCATGTTTCTATTTTCCTACTCAAAGGATGCAGGTCCTGTTTTTGATGGAATTTTTCTTGTAAAATACAATTTTACCCACGAGTGTGTGCTTTGATTCTAGCTCTATTCCAAGCTGTTCTTCGGCTCAAAACATGGATTTCCGGTGCATAAAAGTGTACTGCGCAAGTGGCACACGATATTTACCATCTAATGGCACGCTGATTGCTCTCATTACACTGTACCTTATCCATGCTTTCTTCTTATCCCCTAAACGACACTTTTGGACCGCACTCGTAAAGCTCCTGCAAGCCTTCTTACAAATCCTCTCTTTCATTTATCAACAAGTCTTCCTTAAAGGGTTTTGCATTTGAAAGAGAAGCAGAGCAAGTCATTTCGAGTTTGATAAGAGTTATTTTAGATGGGAACAAATTCGGCATTGGATTGGACTTGGCTGTATTTAGGTGGCATCAAGCAAATGCATACTGAGACATGAGCTGTGTTTAGTGTAAATCTGTGCCTTTTTATGACGTCCATCCGACCTTAATGAAAACACATTCACATCATCACTGCAATTGGCCCTTCATCCCTTCTTCACGTGTGCAGAAAAAACTGCTCTCAATCTTGCTCGACTTATAATGCCACCAGTGGCAGTATACGCCATTCCCAGACCCAGTTACACATTTTCATAGGTTCATGAGCATTAACGGCTAGATGGTTTGACATCACTCAGTTCGTATGTTCTTTTTATTCGCTTTTCCGTCAAAGAATACACATAGTGTCATATTATGTTTTGTCTTTTTGTAATGGTACAAATGTATGCAATGGGACAAGAAGCGATGCATGACGCAGGCAGAGGAGAGTTGAGGTAGCAGCTAGACAATTACGAATCGAATGAAAGGACGCTCCTGCCCCTGAATGTCATGCTCTTAGCACGTAGCATTTATAACTCTCGTCGAGGAATTAAGTGCGACTCTTAATTTTAACGACGACGTCGGGACAGGCATCTGAGTAGCAACGATTAGAGCTCCGAGGTTTGTCAGTGGGATCAACAGCTTCAAATGTTATTGCATTTTTCCCCGTTAATATTGTCCAACGTCACTTAGATGCGCAATAGTGAGGATGCAAGTTGAGTAGGAAGATGAGGTGAGTAATATGGAGCAGCAGTCAAAACCGTTAAAACAATGCTCTTACAAGTTCTCTTGTGCTCAATTTTTGCAGCCCATCGCTTGATAGTAGCTAGTACCACCATTGTGCAACTATGGTTACTGGAAGAAATGGCTAGCGAGACGGAGTTATAGTGGGAGGTCTGTCTGTCAAACGCCTTTCGATGACATATGTTGGTGTACCTCTTGCCTTTGCCCAAAGGCATGTTGGTCTGCTGACCTTTCGACTACTTGGCTGACATGGTATTCAAACTTTCTCCCGTTTGTCAGCATTGGACTTTACATCTGGTAAGGTTGATAGGTGCATATTTCGATACAAATATGCGATAAAAATACCAAAGCCGAAATAATTCGAACACTGTTCCATGGGATCAGGCCTGTCGGGACGATTGTGAAGTGAAAGCACCAGCTATAACAGTGACAATTGCTTTTGGAGCCCAAAAGCTGTAGTGTATAGGCTGACAGGATATTTTGCCTTAGGAACTTATCTTCCGTATCTGTATGTGGTTGACCCCGAGAACGTAAACTTGGGCTACGGGAACTTACAACAAACCGATCCATTCAGGCTGATATCGAATGCCTTACTTTGTTTTGTACTTCTGTATAATAAATGAATTTTGACTCACAAGGCGGGGATGGCGGTGACCGTAACAGCACCATAACACCACGCTGATAGGTCGCGGTGACAAAGAAAATGCGTTCAGCAAAAAGCAAACTGTGAGAATATGTCAAGTTAAATAGCTTTTTATACGGGGACACTGGAACACTCCAAAGAACTCCTGTTGTACGATAGAACTTAAACGCAGTTAAGTGATTTTAGTGCAGGTAGTGAATGTAGGGTGATATAGAGGCATTAGAATGTTAAAAATGCCTAGTTGGAGATTAAGGAACGCACCGAAGAATATAAGGGATGAAGCATGTGTGCACTAAATATAAAAGTTTGTGTTAGACCAGCATACTAGAGAAATTGGGTGACAAGAACGTGAAGGTAATCTCTGGTGCCATTTTGAGGCTGCCGCTGTTTCCATTAACAACTTGGTTGAGCTTTGCTCTCAATTATTGCATTTTACCGGGAATGAGATGAGGGAACTACGCTCATTGTTGAGTAAGTGTTCAAACGTATTCTTACGGCAAGGGGTGAAACTAGGGAGAACAAGCTTAGTTAAGCACACCATACACACCGATGCAACCAGACTCACTACAAAACCACCCAAATGCACACCGCTACAACTCCCGGTGGAAATAAAGCCGCTAGTAGAAGAGACAATCAATGATGAGATTGCAAAACCAATCAAGTCATCGTGGGCCTCTTTAATGGCAACAGCAAAGAAAAGTGGCAAGATCATGTTCCTATACATTGCTCACAGGAATTCAAACGCTGCAGTTAAGAAGACCGTGTTTCTTCTGCCTCATAAAAACAATATATTGGATTTCCTGCACAGATCAAGGTGGTTCTCCACGCTAAAACTTAAAATCGGAATACTGGCAAGAAGAAGTAGCAGAAACAGAAGTAAAGAAGACAGCAACCCTAACGTCAAACGGGTCTTTAAATTTCAGACATTTTTTGGACTCTGTACCTCTGTAGCTACCTTTTAACGCCTGAGGCAGACAGCACTAATTGTGCTTTTTTTAAAACACTGTATAATCCACCTCGATGGCATTCTTATTTTAGGTCAAGACATTAGTCAGCACTGTACCAATATTGAACCAATGAAAAATCGCCAGCAAGATGCAAAACTGACCCTGACCCCAAAAAATTCTAATTTCTTTGACGTTTGTTACCTTCTTGAGTTATACAATCGCGTCAGAAGGGATGGCAATCATCGAAGGCCACACAAAACAATTGAGAACTTGGCCAACATAAGCCGATTAGACGGAGCTCCACAGTTATCATGGTTTGGCAACCCGCTACTCTTGATTCGCCAAAGCCATTGCTGAAATTGCCAGTCCCTTGCACAAGCTAACAGAGCAGCAGGCGTAAAAAATTTCAAATAAGGAACGAGCATGAAGTGGTCTTTAAGGAACCGGAGCAAACGCTCTGCTGCTCTTATTTCGGTCTTACCTGTGCAATCACCACGGCCTATTTCTAGAGGCACTTTCCACTCAAGGATGTAACGAGACTACATCATATGCAATTAAACACATTCTCCTGCAACACCTTTCTAGCTTCATGTAAACACCGTATTCTTTTAGGACTTACACTGCATCAAAACCAGTCTGAAAATTCACGGATCACCCACCTTCGTGCCATGCAAAGGTAGTGGTCTCAATCGCCTTAATTCGTCTGCGACCTTGATGACATGCCTGTAGGCGATGCATGACATTACTCCTGTGAAATTATTTGTGGTCTGCAATGCCCTCATGTCATGCGCATTGTGCACATGGACCTCAAACCCTAGAACGTGCTCCTCTCGGACTCAGGCCATTTCCTCATCACTGACTCTGGTAGGTCATGTGAGATATCAGAGGAAAAGAAGCCTTTAGAAGCATGCACCCTTTGCACAGGTCATGACACATGAGATGGCCAATGAGTAGGGTTTGCAACAAAGGCATATGCGCGTAGTCTAGCCCTTCTGATGGCCAGCACTGCAACTAAACCAGTGCGACTAGATGCCAGAAGAATGAGCAATGCATTGTGGTCACTGGAGGATAAAAAGGGTGATAAAGTTCTCAAAGTCGCTGCAGGACTTTTTTGGTCCAACCTATTGCACAATTTCAAAGAGTGCTCAGATATTGCAGGAGTCAAGAAACAAGTTAGCGTCTTGTGCCCTGCAATCACTTCACCCTCCCTCTCAACTAACATCTCAAGTCACTTCAAAAGACACCGTGGGTGGTCAACGTGATCTTTTGCTTCTTAAGGCTGCGTACTGCATACTGCAATCGCCATTACACACCTGCTGAAAATGGTGGCCAGCAAGTGGTGACAGTGTCACGTGATTCAAGGCGCTAGCGAAATCCAAATTGACATCCGCTAAGATCAAGAAGACTATGGCAAACTTTGATGCCACAAACCCTCTTCTTGGTACCCGTGGCAATGATAGCCAAGTAGATGAGTTACCTACCTTTATGTGGCGAGTGAGTGGAGCTTTGTTCGCATCACTTTCACTGAATGATTGGAAACCATTCTCCCACACACCACAACCTTTTCGGACACGGTGTGGATGTATCTACCAAGTGCAGCCCATTCGTGCATTGATTATTTTTCCAAATACGCATCTCTTACTAATTTTTTCACATTATCCAACACGTGTTTCTTGCGGATTTCAGTCTGCGGAAGTCTAATAAGCCATGTCAACGACGTTTAGCGACAATGATGCGTATGATTGTGCCATTAAATTTATCCAAGTGTCGATGCATAGGATTTAAACGTAACCGCTCGGTACACGCATATGAAATTGCATTTTACGAATACCAATGCAGCTCTCTGAGAGTCGTCTGTGAATAAAAGTCGACAATAATGCGTAGGAAAGAAAAATATGTTCAGTGTGCTCAAAGGCATAAAGCCATTAGCGTGACCTAGAGGGCAGCTTACCCGACGAAGGTACGATGACCATCTAAGTGACAGTAGACGGTATCGAGAGTTGGACATTCAACAAACGTACAAATTTTCATGCATTGTTATGCATTAACTGCTAGGCCGTTTCATATCCCCTGATTTTTTTGTCTACTTTACCTTGCCTTGTCTGCTGGCATATGTACGGGATGCTGTATCTTGTTTCGTCCTTTTAGCGATGTCACAAATATATGCAAACTGAGATAAAGAGCAAAGCATGACGTGGCCAGAGGAGAGTTGAAACAGTTATCATGCTACCAACGCGTGGCATGCATGATCTTTGTCGAGGAATCGCAAACAGCTGCTAGGCGTTACGATGACACCGGGACAGAGGTCCGAATAGCAACAATCGAAGCTTCCAAGTTCGTAGGCGGAAAATCTTTTTGGCCAACATTCAGCAGTTCCAAGGGTAATTAAATTCGCTTCCAGCAATATAGTCGAGCATTAGTGAGATGTGCAAGCAAATGAAGACACAATTTGAGCATGAAGATGAGGTGCATTTTGTGAAGCGTCAGTCAAAATCATTGATGTTGCACTCTCAAAGGTGTGCATTTTTGCAATTTTTGCAGCTTATCGGTTACCATGTGTAAACATTGATTCTAGTTGTAGCCGATTGTAATCACTTTGTGTAGACATGCCACTTGACTAACTTCACAATAGCACGCAATTCTGTCACATTGGCAGATGCAGCCTTCTACCAGTTACATTGAAATGAGAGGTAGACTAAGTGGAGGCACGCGTAGAAGCAAATGATAGGCATGGATAGAATGTTAGGAAATTGTTTTAACCTTTGCATGATTGTGAACCCTCTTCGGTCGTTTCACCACCTTTACGGAAGACGTTGCACCAATTAGGATCATAGAGCCACTATTTTTCACATTACTTCCGAACAAATGCAAACAATGCACCAAGAGCAAGGTGATTTTACGTTTATGTTCCGTGCTTATCGCCACTAGATCAGACAAACTAAGCTATCGAGGTCGAGAAGGTGAATTGTTTTAGAAGAAGACGGATGCTTCATTTGGCTTGATCGAGAGAAATGCACGATGGATGGCTTCAAGGTTATGGTCTTTGCGTTTTGCAAGAGGAAGGCTATTAACAAGAAAAGCGACACTAGACATAAAGAATTTCAGAACCAGTAAACCACATGGAGGAATGCTGACGCCTCAAGGCTCACAGGGGCCGTCTACAACCAGGCGTCGCGTGATTTGCATAAAAATAAACGATAATGCTAAGCTAAATAAAATTTAAATTCACGCCACATGAAGGATGTAAAAGTGATTAAATAGGTATCTCTACGATTTGAGATTGCCTCAGTTGTTTGCGAAAGCTTGAGAAAGCTTAATTTTGGAAAATGCTTGCTCTTTGACGCAGACTCTGCGAAATTGTATGCAAATGTACGTTAGTGGTTCGGCTAACGCAAGAGTAGGAAAATTCGAAGGGAAGCCTTATTCCAAAGGCGCATCCTGTACACCTGTTTGTTGCCACATAGCAGACATGATCTTCTGGTGCAAATCTTGCACCCTGTTACCGTCTACCTCTATTTCGTCCTCACTTTCCAGCCGAAGGAGGATGGACGGACGCTGCAAATGCTTAACTATTTATCAAGAGAGATGAGGAGGGATTCGCCGTGTTCTGCTTCAAATGGAACTGACTAAAACACAAGTCATGCTCCATTCTGGACTTGTGATCAAGTGACCTTTACATCGTAGCAATAGCGTCACGCTATCGGTTCGCACTAGTGTTTCAGTCGATCGTTACACAGGTAAGCAACTCTGAAGGATACTGTGAAGTTTGTTTTGTGGTCGATGCTTTTAATATTGCAGTGACGATTCTCCTATCAACAGTCACAAGTGTGGTGGTGTGCGCGTTTGCCACCAAAACTCCGCACTGTGTTCCAAACGCCTATGGGAAGTTAAGGACTTACTCACTACCACGATGTTGTAAGAGCCTATGAATCTGCTCCGCTCAACCTAGTGAAGCTGCTATGGTTGAAATGATCTCGCATTTCAAAATCCACTTCCCTAGCCCCTTGGTTCTAGTTGCGGAGAATAAGCTCTGATAAACGATCAACGGCATAAGCCCACTGCATTTACCTTGCCAACTTGATTATATTTTTAAGCAAATATTGCATGTGACTTTTCTTAGACGGCCTTAAATGGACGAACTGACCTAATTTGTCTTTATTTCATAGCCAGAAATGTGCGTCAAAATGCCTGTCTTTATTAACCACAATAAAAAATTAGTCTCTGCCAATGAGACTGCAATCATGCCTACGTGGTTTCATCATGGCGCATGCTTTCGTTTTGAAGTACGTGAATGGGGTGTGGAGGGAGGCCAACTCTGCAGCAACTGCAGCTGGGAGTTGTGAAATGCAGTGCATTATTTCGGTTGGAGTTGTGGCCTTGAAAGACCTATTTCATGCTTCTCTCAACGGCACAAAACTTTTACAGGGCTTCAGAGAGGCAAGTCGTCTCGCTTATTCCTCCTTAGTGATCGCGCTCCAAACATCAACTTGAATAACGATCGCCACCTACAGAAGCTTAGTCTAGATTCTAGTCGCTGTCGAAACTCGAAGAATGCTTTGCTGCATGTGTTGTGCGAACCATTCAAGCCGCAGCGTTGGGTTCGCCACCGTAGCGGGCAGTGAAGATAGTGCGGTCGAGGTGCTTACTAACTCCTGGTTTTATTCGCTGCATGCCAATTACTCCTTACTTGCAGTAAAAAACTCGTGTATTGTGCCTTGCTTGCGAATGATACAGCTGTTTGAAATGTGGGCTGCTGTCACAGCAAATAGCCAAATAGGATGACCCATTCCATCGTGCAAGAAGATTTTGCCCTATTAATTGTAAACACAAAAAAATCTTGGCAAATTATCTACTTGACAGTGCACTAATTCTCGCCTTTGTACTAGGCGCCAGCTTGAAACGGTCAATCAAATGAACTTTGTGCGCCAGTAGAGACATTGTCAACCACATGTCAACCTACCCACTCTTAGGCTTCTATGACCAACTTCAGGATTTAATGTGTGTTCACGCTGCATCTGTTCGCTCTGAGAAATTAAGCACGCAAAGGCTCCTTTAAATTGCACTTGAGATGGCATATGCTTTGGAATCACCCAATGCAGCATTTGCATTGAATTCACCCTTTGCGCTTTCCATTCCCTTTAAGGGTCTTGACTTAGCACAGCAATAGCTTATATCTGAGCCTACCCTATTTCACTTTGACCATATGTTCGATCCTTCTCAACGCTCTCTGGCAATAGGAAGTCTACTGTGACGGTTCGTCAACTGTGCATCTATCAACTTAAATACTTTTTGGTATAAGCCCATTCCTAATGTAGCAAGATGACTGACAAGTGTGTAACCAACTGTTGGTGACTGTTTCACAAACCGCAAAGAAGTAACAGATCACTCTACGAGAATACACATTTTAATTTAGGTAATGGCAGTGGGTTATAATGCTTTCATAATTTTAGACGCGACTGAGTAATTGGGAACATTTTGCATAAAATATTAAAAGGAAGATTTGCTGCGCCAACAAACAAAGCTTGTGCATCTATGTAAACACGGCTGGATTTTAGAGATATCACGTTCTGGTCAAACCATTTGTGGTCTGCATACGTGACTCTTACTTAGAAGGTGGTTAATACGCCGATGACCCTTCCATCATAGTAGGCTATATTCAATGCTGAAGCAACAATGGAGAGCTAAGCCTATTTATTTGATATTTTCTCACGAAAACCCCCCTATTGCATGCATACATACATGTATGCAACTTGATGTCCGCTTATCTGTTTCCTTGCTGGAGTAAGTGTCAAAAAGTTGCTGCATTCACTGTGAGGGCTTGCTGTCTTCCGAGTGCACTGCGTAATCGCGTTAACGTTTTCACCGCACAGCAGTCGTAGCGAGTGATGGAGATCGTTTTGGCTCTTGCTAAATTGTTTGCTATTTTAATGAGGATGAGTTTTGACCCAAGAGGCCACCTGACTTTTGACGTGGGAGGAGGAGGACGTGTTCTCCATCTCCTTAGCCTGCGATGCCTAGTCGTATTTACTCTTTCACTGCACCATATATACGCGTAGAGATTGATTTAGGTGGACTTCGTTTTGCGAGTTGGTAAATACTTGCTTCTTACTGCTTTCCTTTCTTCTCATTTTTTAAACGGTGCATTTTCATTTAGGTCAAATGCATTACGTGGTGGAGGAGGAGCAGGAGGAGGAGGACCGCCTTTGACGTAGCTGAGTAGTTGATTGTCCTCTCCTTCCTACTTGCATGCCTGAGGGTTTCTCTTGCACCACCGACTGCATTGTGGTGATAGACGCTGGAGGTTGACGACCAAGGGGATCACCGAGGGGTACTCTTGAACTCGTTCGTTTCACTCCTTGTTGTTGTTGTTGTTTTGGGCACGAAAAGAATTGGAGCTGCGCCACTGTACTTGGGCTGGACGACGACGCGACCTCCTGACTGTGGGAGTAGTTTTCCTTGCCAGCAGCTCTTCTCTATGTCACCAGTACAATTTCTGTCCCAGTGTGTTTGTGTAAAGTAGACGTGTCTTCTGCCGCATCACTGCTACTATGTCTCCTGCCTGTCGTCCTCCTCGTGGGCTAAACAAATGGGCTTACCTTACAAATGCATATGCAACTGCACCTCTTTTTTTGCTGATAACAATGTTCAAAAGTTGGTAGAGATATTAAGCAGTGTTAGCTATGTAGGAGTGTGTCAGCTAAGCGGTTTGCACAGTTTTGCAGTTTATTTGAGAAATAAATCAAAGTCAGTAAATATGGCAACATTTCATTTTATTTTATTTTTGTTGCTATTCTTTGCAATTCGTGCCACATTTCTTCGTTTCTCGTGACTGCAGTTCCCACATATTAGTCCTGCATTCTAAGAAGCCAACACAGAGTTGGAGAAGCTATTCCGACCTCTGAGGCACCTCAAACACTTTATGATAGAGACCGCTAACTGAATCGACCTAATTCTTACCAATGTGTTGCACACGTTTGACATCCCAATAATAGTTCCATTTAAACAAACTCAATTAAAGCCGCTCTTGGACATTTTTGATAATTCTCTTATAATGCATAGATGTCGACCTCGCAGCTTTAGGTCATTGAGGCGTCATTCCTTAGCCTTGGGTGGAAATCAGGCACCAATTTTATGTCAAGACGACTGGACCCACAAGTACATAGAATCGGCTACTATGTGAGGTGGGCCGAGATTGATAATGCAATAAATGATTGGCATTTTATCTCAGTCGGTGCTTTTTTGCAGAGTTGGCACCACAGAGGGTGACGAGCTCAACTCCTTGATGGGAGAGAATGAATGTTACTGCTGTAATTCTAAGCAATAAGTGGCACAGCGACATCGACAGAGTGACCTTCCACAAATGACAATAGCAAGACAGGCTTCTCCTCTTGCTTGCTCTTTTAAGGTACCCAAAGTCCTCAGACTTTGTTTTTCTGTCAAGAGGGTAGGGGGGAAGAGGGGCATTTACCGCAACAAATCTAGTGTTCCATAGGCAGAATAATTCCTACGGCATCATCGCCTATGCCGGTGGACCATCATTGCCAGCGATTTTTTTATAAGATGTCAGCTGCACTTGACTGATTTTTAGTAGCAATTTCTCAGCAAGATTGGTACGCCAGTTGGCAATTTTAGAAGGAGGCTTTGGCGGTGCCACCACGAAAGGAGGAGGAGGAGGAGGCGTAGGCGGAGAAGGAGAAGACACTTGTCAGAAACACTTGCAGCAAAGTAGTAGGGGAGAGGAACTTTGTAAGTTAGTAGTGGTTCGAATCGGTAGTGTGCATAAATAGAGGCTAGATCGGAGCACATAAGTAGTTCCTTTACCAAAATTGCGAGTTAAGCAGGCAGCCAACGTATCATAATGTCAGTTTAGTGGCGAGTTCTAGCAGTATGCATCCCCTCATAATTAACACATTCCGGGTGTGGTGGGGGGAGATTTATTGGTTGTCTTCCTAGGGGGATGGGGGTGATGTAAAGTGATTTGGTGGATTGGCAACGGGTGAAAGCATGCTTTATTGACCACCTTGCTCTTTGCCACCTCCATTTCATTCATTCATGATTCGGTACACATTAATTAATTAAACAGCCGATTCCTCTTGCGCAACTCGGGATAAAAGCGGAGATCAGTGGTGTTACCCCATGGCACATACTAATTGCCCATCACGACCCTTGAAACAAATATGCTTCGTCTCACTACCAGAAGACTACGCTAACTTTGCTTGCATGTGGGGATGGACTAGGCAAATAAACATTTTGAGATGGGTTAGGGTTAGGTTTGATGCAGTAGCATTATTTTGCTTTATATGTAAAAAGTTTTGCCACAACAACTTGAACAATAACAAAAAGGGGAGCGTATGCCACATAAGGAATGCCGGAAATAAAAAAACCGCGTTGCATAAGCATGTCAAGCGTGTAGCAAGTCATGCCAATTATAAAAGTTTGTAGCTAAGTCTTGAGGTGAAGGCGAATAGTAGTACCACTACCTTCAACCTCTTCCATTCCTTGCCAACGTCCGTGGAACGAGAAAATTTATTGCTCTAGGACTTCCTTAGCATATCTGAAAAAATTAATAATAATAGTAACTTAATGAGGGAGGATGAAAAAATCGTCATCCTTTGTTACTGCAACCATTGAAAAGACGGTAGTAGATTAGATTTTGCATAGACCACTTGAGCCGCAGCAGGTTTTGCGACAAACTCGCAAAAGCGAAACAAGTAAAGAGCATGAACATACGCCCCCGCTTTCCTTCTAATGGCTGTGAATAGACGCGCCGCATGCAAATTAGTTGCCACTGCTTCTCTGATAACGTGGTAGATAATGTCTGGGAGTGCTCTTAAAAGGCTAATGGCCGAATACAAACGTGAGTTTATTCTTTTTGGCTCGCTATTTTTCAGCACAGGTGAGCGTACTAACATTCTTAGGTCATAAACTTTTTGCAAGATTGTAGTACACATGTTAACTTTCCAAGAAATATTTGTACTCTTTTGAGAGCTCACTAACAACTATCCGGAGAGAATTGTGGCAGGTCCAGTGGACGAATCCAATTTCTTCGAGTGAGAGGCGTTCATTATGTGAGTTTTACGTTGAGAATTTTTCATGACCTCAGACAAGTGAGCTACGTTATCTCTTGTTCGAGTTTGGCTTATTACAGCGCTAATTTTTTTGTGTCTAGCTAATATCAGCGCTAATCAACTCTTGCACTTTTCCTAGCACGAGTATGACTACTGACAACCTGTAAGTAGGAGAGGCTGTGGCGAATTGGTGGTGGGTTGAGTGAGTGAGAGAGTGGGTGAGTGAGTAAGAAGTGCAAACAGCGGTAATGGTAAGTGCAAAATTGGGATTTGGGAGAGGAGAGGGAGAGAAAAAAGTGGGGAGGAATTGGAGGCAAGAGAGTAGATCCTACTGGTAGGGAAATGAGTAAAGAAAGAGAAGTAAAGGGGTAGAAAGAGGGGCAATGAGACAGAAATTACGAGGCAGTGTGGGGAAGATGAGGAAAAAGGCGCGGGTAAGGTTAGATAAGGCAATAGAAGGAGTGATGATATGTGTGCGACGGTGGGGGTGGGAAGACAAAGGGGGAAAGAGGATAAAGGAATTTTTGGCGGGAGGGGCGGCAGTTGAGTAGGCAGGGTTCGCCCCCGCGCGAAGATGTTGTTGCCCGGCGCACTCCCTGGTGCCAGCCTGGTCGGCCACACGCACTGTGCTGCGCGGTTCGGTTTCCTCGTAGTGACCGCGAGAAACGCACGCGCAGCTGCCGCACCAACAGCCGCCCCACCTGCCCACCTGCACATGGTGGTGCGCATTGCCATGCAGAGCGGTGTGGTGCCGCCAGCCAAATAAAAGGAACGGATGCGCGCGCCTTGGATCGATATCCAGGCCTGCTGGGTGGCCTTGTGGTAGACGTTGACCCCTGTCTGGCGTGTCTGGAGGCGTCGTCTGACATTGACCTCGGCGTGGATCGATATCCAGGCCTGCTGGCTGGCCTTGGAGTCGACGTTTGCTCCTGCTATTTTATGACAAGCATGGTTCCAGACTAGAATCAGGGGAGTTAGCCGTCATTTCATCAGCCACTTTGGAGCTTTCTTTGTAGAACCGCGCGGTCTGGGGTCGCGAAGCGGTCCCAGGCGCACACACCCGTTTTAACTTACTCTATTTCCCCTATATGCCGCATTTAGCTTGTTGGGCACATTTCCTTTCCTTTTGTGGTGTGTTTGCTTTGGGCTCCTACTGCACTTTTAAGCATTTGCTCCCTCCTTTTTTTTATTTCTACACTTTAGTCCCTTTTTTCACCACGTAAAAATCTTTAATCTCCTCTCCTATACCTTAAGAAATGTGCTTGCATTATTCGCTTACATTCCTCCCTTTGGAAATTTTCCATTTTGTTTGTTTGTTTCCTAATATCTATTTGTATACTTCTCTTATTTTAGAGCTTTTTATAATTCGATTTGTTGCACCCCTTACACCCATTTTATTTTATTAAAAATTTTCTCCTTATGTAATGCAGGAACTTTAATCTTATTTTTACTAAAACATATTTTGCCATTCTTTTTATCATCTATTTCCCTCCCTCAATGTCATTGGTCCCACTCTTCCTCGGTCACTGAATGGCGGCGCTTTGTGGACGCCGCTCCGGCTGGTGTTGGGGTTGTCCGGCGGCGTTCACGGCTGCGGTTGTGGAATTGTGTTTCTGCCAGTGTTTCTTGTTACCTCTTTTGGCCGCACTTATCTATAAAAATGCGCTTTTGCTTATGACTCTCGTATTCAATGTAGATCTACATGCTTTTGGTGCTGAGCAGATTTTGCCTGCGTTAAGGGCGTTGGATTTGGATGTGACGCTATTGGTTTTCCTGTTAGTTATTTGTTTCCTCTTTTGATCGTCCCTCAATATCTCTGTTAACTAAATTGTTGCTTACTCTTTTTTGTTTTATTAGTCTAGTCGCAAGGACCGTGCCGCGTCCACGTGGAAGGAGGGGCTTCTGATCCAGGTATCCTTTTTAAACGCTCCCATTTCCGCATTGTTTTGTGGATTGATTTCGCCGTGCAGCTATTCATGTGGTATGTCGCTCCCTGCTTCTTTTATCGCTTTGCGCCATTCGCACGATTGTTAGCGTGGTTTTGAGTAGCGGGTCTCACTCGATTTGAATTTGTTGGATATTTGGGAAGTACTACAACATGCATCGTACTTTGCCTATTTTACTGTGTTGTTTGTAGGGCGTTTTGTCGCATCTACAATGAACGTCGGCCGAGAAATTTCCATCTCAGGTCGCTTTTAATGGTTTTTAAAGTAAGTTCCACTTTTCTGTGACTGTGCCGAGTTGATTGATTGGGTTGCTTCTTCTTAGCTTGTTCTGCTCGTTTCGCTGGTGTCGCTAGCCACTTTCCACCCAAGGACATTGCTTCGCTTCATTTTAGTACACTGACTGTGTCGGGCGAGCGGGTGGGACGCAGGCATTTTATGTGACCGATGGATGTTTACATGTCTATGCATGGGGCAGAGGAGCACTTTGGTTCCTAATATACTGCACTTTTTCCAATTCACCTACTACCCGCTTTGATGGGATGCCCGGTTATTTATTCTAGTCGTGCGGCGGTTGAGTTCGTTGTTTCTGCGCAGGCTGGTGGCCATTTGATCGTGGAAACGACTGATTTTAGGTATAAGTAAGATCAGTGGATAAGAGCTGGTCGTACTTTGTTTGGCGTGGGCTTCTTTGCCTTTTCTAATGTTCTCAGCGGTTCTGGTTCGCTTGTTGGTGAGGAGAAATTGCTAGGTAGGTAGGTAGGTAGGCGGGGATTTGTGTTGCGTAACCGCCGCCGTTGATCATCGCCCTGGTCGTCTGGGTGTATTCGTCTGCTCATGCCGCTGATTGTGGCAGCCCACTTGTGTTCGGAGCAACCCACGCTATTACCAGTAGGTGTTATAATTTTTCGCTGGAAAGGAAGTGATTGATTTGCCTTCGTCTATCACCAACTAACTAACTAACTAACTGGCTTTGCCCTGCTGTCGTTCTGGGCAGTTGGATGGAGCAGGGGCAGGGCACGAGATGTGCGTTTGCTTATTTGTGGGCGTTGGTGGTGGTGTCTTTTTAATAATAGTTATGGCACTAGTGGTAGTAGTGGCTAGGATTGATGGGTTGATTGATTAATTGGTCGAGTGACTAGTTTGTGTGGTTCTTGAACGCGAGTTCTTCGCGTTGTGCTCCGCCGACTGTGGCTGAGGGTTGTTGGATGGGGTGTTTTCGTCTGCTTCTGCTGGCCATTGAGGTAGGTAGGTAGGTCATCTATTCCCGTGATCAAAACTTATTCTTAAGCTCTAGGATGTTTGCCGGTTTTAAGCCCTGACCTGTATGAAATGGCGGATGGAGTGGCTAAGTTTGATGAGAAAATGGAGAGCTGCGTGATGGAAGTAAAGGATTGAAAGAAGGCTCTCTTCCGATCTTCCATTTACTTATTGTTCGCATCAATTATGCAATGCTTCTGTGTATTGAAAGAGTTTGAAGATGAGTGAATCTGCCAGCGGTGTCAAAATACATGGCAAGTAGCTTGCAAATTCGAAGCTTAAATGGGATTATAGCGAGAGCAAAAAGTAGCTCCTAAAAGTTGGGTTTTTATGCTAACGTCTTTCCTGCATTTTAGAAGCCAACTTCACTGACAATTGTGCAGTCGCAGGTCAATGACTGGAGGTTCAGGAAGCGGAAGCCGTGGGTTTCTAGGTCAGTGGACGCAGCCCGATGCATAAATGCTGCTTCAACTGCTGCTATTCAGGCTGTCTTAGTAGTAGCGAAAGTAGAATTAGAGAAAATGGAAGAGAGCCTTCAATAAACCCGGCCCATCATCAAGAAATCGAAGGCGAAAGTGGCCGAGTTCCTGGTAAAGACTGCTGTAATCTGTTCCCACACCTTTGTAAGCTTTTACTGCTCTCTTATTTACCCACTCATTTTTCCAAATGCTCAGGTGTAATAGAGGAAGCCTAATTTAAGAACTGCAATTGGTAAGCGTCTTGATACTGCATCACTGGCAAAATCCACCTGTTTTTAGCTGTTAATAGGACCATGACGCGATTCAATCGACAGTCTGCACTTTTCCACTTCCTTCCAAGATGATCAGTTCCGCTGCATGCAATCGGTAGCGACTGGCATTTTGGACTGTTCATGTGCATCTTTTATTTCAGCTCTTATTGAATTTGCAGCGTTATTGCACAGCTCCCAGTGCTGATCATGCAGCAGTCTTTATAGCAGTAGGCATGATACCCTGAGCCGATAACAAGCGATGATGTAAAAGTGGGTACCTTCAATCCTTTCACTTCATCCCAAAGCACCGAATAAGCTACAGAATTAATAAAATTGCCTCTTTGTATAACATTCTCTCAGTGGGTTGAGAAGTGACAACAAAGTGGGTCAGCGATGCCGAGAATTCCACATCCGTCACTACGTATGTACTAATCTGGAGCAACACAGCATAACCACGATGGTAACCAAATCCTCCACCACTGCTGTCCGATATTTTGCCAGCCCATTAGATACGAAGAGTAATAAATCTTGGATAAAAGTATGCTGCTAAATGTCAGGATTTGTCATAAACTTGAACCACGTAATAGTGGTCTAGTTGATTTGGTCGATGTGGTATCGCAAACGTTCTACTTAATTCTTTTCGCCATTTAGGGCATATAAGTGATCAGGAACAAGTGCCAAATGTGCGAAGATTGCACAGTTCGAATACAAATTAAGTCGAATAGCTAAAAACGGGTCTTTCCAGAAGTTAAGATGTTTAGCCAAAATTTAAACATCAGCGGAAGCGTGAAGAAATTAACGCAGATTATTTAAAGAAGACTGTTCATGTAAATTAGCCTCTCCAATTCTTAATTTTTAACTGCATTGATACCATACATAATAATGATTTTGCGACTTATATAATTCCCTGCACCAAAATGATTCTCAACAGTACTGGTACTCTTTGATTTTCTTCATACCCAAAATGCTACTTCTACTACTTCTTCAATGTGTGCCATTGATAGAGGAAGAGTCCCGTGGCTCACAATCAAGCTGAGGATGGTGTCAATTCCCTCTTTCACTTCCCCACTTTACGAATGCATCTAACATGTTAAGTGGCATTGCTGTTCTACTCGTGATTTTCCTATTCTTTCGCCTTCCATCATGGCGCCATTTGCACGACACCTGATTCAGTATTGAGGCGACTAGGGTTGACAAACACAGTGTCATGGTTGGAATCAACTCAATGACAGCAAAAATACTTATGCCAAATCGTCATTTTGTTTGCTTTTCACAGAAACCCCAGCATACACTAGACGACACGGAAATCTCGAAAAATTGATCCTTGCTCAAGTCACCTATCTTTAATTCCAGTCCAGTAGATACATTAAGGGCAGACAATAAGGCTATGCCACTGACAAGCGCCACAGATGATGAGAAGGTAGCCAGCTAGTTACTATCCCCCGTGGTCTCAAAGTGAATTTGACTTCACTTTATAAAGAGCTTCCGCAGATAGTCAGGGTAGACTCGTGCCCGTGAATCTGATAGTAGGAGGATGTGACAGGAAAGAGGGCCACTCTGAAAACTGTTTTGATCAAGGCTGTCTCAGTACAACAGTCGCTCTCGCATCCACTACACATTCGCCAAAAGGCAGCAGCAGGCACCGTTTGCATTCTCTTCTCCTCCACGTCTAGACACGTGCAGTTTGAGGCAAACTGCCTCCTGATGAATTAAAGCAACTTTCCTGAGAGTAAAATAAATATTTAAGAAGAGGGGCTTTAATATACTACACTCCTGAAAAGTAAAATTTAGATTTTCTGCAATAAAGAGAGATTTGGCACTAATCTTATTTGTATCGGAGAGAGTCTTCGAGAGGAACGTTTTGCAGGTGGTAAGTACGAAACACTTCTGCATCTCAACCATCAGCATGGAAGCGAGCGATGAAAGGATTTACACCAACAATCTAAGTTCGCCAATATGAACTCTGTCAAAAGCATGGCAACATAGTCCTGGTGGTAGTGAAGTACCTGCCCACTGGAAATGCGTAAACCTCATTTCTGCGTCAACTTTATATACATAAATGCGAAGTGAATTAATTATCCACTCCGATCTTGGCTTTACGGATCTGTCCTCAAGCATCTATTTGCAAAAAACGCAGTGGTTCACTCCAGCTTCGTTGTCCTTAGAATTCCACACACAGCGCATGCTCTTAGATAGACGCAATAACAAACTTTACGATTCCGAGCCCATTTCTCTAACTATTCTCCTGCTAGTACAGCCTGGTTTGTATTGCTTCGTTTCCCGCGCGAATTCGCAAATGGCGCACACTTGTTTGAAATTGCACAGCAGCAGAGAAGTTACACGATAATCTCTGTTCCACTTCGGGCATCTAGCCATGGATGCACCCAACCTGTGCACTTCTATGCATCAATCGTGCTGTGTCATCATGCAGAATGCTTCTTGTCAGTTGTGGTAGCTAACGAATGTGAATAAAAACGTACTTTGCTGGAAGCTCTGAGGCTACAGTTGTCATGCATACCTTGTATGTTTGAACCCAGTGCACCACGATGATAGCAATAGCATTACTCTATTCAGTATGGTAGCGTATGCGTTCAATAACCCACAAGCGAATGCAGTGCAAAGAGATGTGATATGATGGGAAAGGAACCGACCGTACGAAATGGCACAAATATGTTGAGAAGGGTGCAGAAGAATAAGGAATTAGAGGGAGAAGTGAGGTGAACTGATTAAGTGCTTTCCGCATTTTACTTGACATCTAAACCTACTGACCCAAGCCGATGTAGCACAACCTCTGTGGTGACCAAATCCACGGGCATGCATACACGGGAATCGCTGACATCTATCCACCGCATAACAAAGATCATTTGACCCTAACCTATCCTTCTGGATTGTACATTTTCTTACCTCTCTTCCCTTTTATACCATCCCAGCCGCACACTCACATGATTCACAAACCCGATTGCAATGTGGTCAAGTAATCTGAATAGATTTACCTCCAGCAAAATTCCTCCTTCGGCTCCACCGCCAGTAAGGCCATATCGTCAAAATTAATTAACCCTCAGTGAAAACTTGCTTCTCACTCAACTGTCACTTCAATCACACCTCCAGCAATATTTATGCGTTCGCCTCACTAAAAGAGCAACACCTTAATCAAAGCTGACTCTCTCTCAGCAACATCTCCCCTTCCATTCCACACGGCAAATATTGGTTTACCTCTGCAAAGCTTCTATCTTCCTTCTGCTATTAAAGTCACGTATTAAATTTCGAATTAATTTGGGCCAAATATCTCCTCTAGTTCAACTGCAGCAGCATCATGAAAATTACTTGCCCTTCAGCAAAATTTCGCCTCTTGTTCCACTTCAAGTTCAACCATATGATAAAACTAAATTTAACTTTCGGCAAAAGTATACCCCTGTAAATACCACAAATGCAGTCACACGACCAAATTATGTTATACTTTTGACAAACTTTACCATCTCGATTTACTGCGACTGCAATCACTTAATCATTTCTAAATACATTACGGATATTCGCCCCTCCTGTTCTACTGCCGCTGCAGCCACGTTCTCAAATTCGGTTCATCTTATGCAAGATTTCATCTCTATCTTCCGTCTTCTACTACAGCAATCACCTGACAAACATCAATTCACCTTCAGCAAGATTCTTTTCTTCAATCTACTGCCATTGCCATCATATGCCAAAATTGGTTTAGCTCTGCCCAATTTTCGCCACTCGACGCAACTAAAAGGCAAACCCTAATCAAAGCCCATTGTCCTTTAAGAAAATTTCTTCCGTAAATCCATTGACCCTGCTGCATTTTAATTAGGATAGATCCACTTTCGACAAAATATTCCCTCTCAATCAAATGCAGCTGATATAAATTGATCCAGATTGTTTTACTTCCATCAAAATTTTATCCACTTATTTCCATCCACTACAGTCCAATGACTGAAAATGACTCACGCTAATGTAACCTCGCCACTACTTCTACTAAAAAAGCGGTTGCATGCATAAAACCGCTTGGTCTTTAGCAGAAGTTCCCCTTCCGATTCACCAGCACTAAAGTCACTTGTTTCAATCAATTCACTCTTGAAAATTTACCCCACTCGTCTCATTTCCACTGAAGTAACAGCACCAAATACGGTTTACTATTTACGAACCTTCGCTTATTAGCCCAGATCTGCCGCGGTCACACGATTAAGTACTAATAAGGAGTCCCTTAGCCGTATGTTCACTCTAGGTAAAGGGCAAGTGCGGTTTTACATTCGCTGTTTGTATAGTTTATGCTCCTGCTATAGCTATTTAATGCTGTGGAACCAATACAGCGAGTCTAATTGTTTGAGCTATCAAAGATTTTGCTCAAATCATAAATATGCGCAGCTGCGTTTGTGGCAAGAAATACGTTTTTAATCCTGTAGATCGCCGGTCCCAATTGAGCCCAAAAACGGCTAATTATCAACCCAGACAGCGAATCGTTAAACACACTACACCCATTTGGTTGCATGGAGCAGATTTGCTTCTGATGCTTTCGTCACAAGGGTTCACACAAGTCTTTGAGTAGAATTGCGTTTATCGGTCAAATTTTAGCAAATGCTTGGGTACCACTTTCATAAAAAGCAAAGTTATGGGTTACAGCTGCAGAATGTCTGCCACTCCGTAAGCAGTTCAAGATCTCAAACTCAGAAAGGTCAGTGATTGTAATAGTAAAACGACTTGAGGTGATGCATGGGAGATCTTACTGCCCACATAATGGCGGATGTGATGAGAATCCGCTTCACTTACACAAATCATAGGAGCTGAATGACTTAAGAAAGCAACACCTACACTTTTATGTGGAGCATATTGTGATCCTGCCGGTGATGAATTAGTCGTCTCGATATTTTGGAAAAGTTGTTTGTTCTAAACAATGTCTCGCATATAAGTCAACCGATTGCATGAGACCTGAGTATTGGTATGTTTGTGGTTCTGCCTTACATTAAATATAGCCTTAAATCCATGAGATCCATATTGATGGGAAGGGGACCCTGGATCAGTGGGGTGTCCAGTAAAACTATGAAGGCGATTCGTCGTGTGGTGCTTAACTACATGCAATACCCTCACTAAGAAGTGATGGGATAGTTGCATTTTCAGCAAAGTTGGCGTCCGTCTGCCGAAAGATTTCAAGCCTTTTAACAAACTACATGTTCTACTATTTCCACTCCCTGTTATATTTCCCAGCTACTTCCCACAAATCACTTAGAGTACAAGCTTCTTTAGCACCCACCTGGTGTTACAACAAGTACACTTCATCTACAGATAAGAAGGCGTTTACGTAGCCTTCATCAGGGACAAAATTTCGCGTTCAGGTTGTCAGCACATGAACTCACACGAATCGCATCAAACGAGGATTCTTGCTCTCACCTGTTTGTGTCTTCCTTCTTCTCAACTGGCATTAATCGCCAGTTGATCGTCAATCTTAATTGCTTGCCTGTGCACCGGTGTAGTTAATCACTCTATTAAGTGACGCGTCTCTTAGTCCTGTTCATTTATCTACATTTCCCAACCTCTTCTTATGCTCTTTTGCTGCTCTGTAGGCTACTCACTGACAAACAGGCAACTAGTGATGTTTCTGAGGCGACTCGATAGAATAGAAAAGAACTAATGCTAACGAGTTTAATTTTTACCTTTGACTTAAATGCGGGGCCACCGAGGTGTAGCTAAGGGCAAGCACGTGACCAGATGCGTCCGTTGAGAGGATACTAGCTGGACAGAAAAGAGGGAATCGTCCACACTCTTTTTGATAATGTGTCCACCAAAAGTGCTAAAAGCACTGCATTAGCATCACTCACTATTGTGCCTGTATCGTGAAGACTGCCCTGCGTGGTGGATTAAATACGTTCAACTACCTTGTGTATGATGTTATCGTGTGACCAGAAACATCGTTACAGGCCCGATATCTTGCATTTTAATCGTCCACACATTCCTATGCTTCCCCTTACTCGCTTCAACACATCCGCTTTCTTCTTTCCGCAGCTTTGCGATTTCATACATTCCATATGCGTGGCGACGTGTCGGTATGCACCACAATTCATCCTTGCATGTGAGCCCACTCGCCTGAATGTTAATCCTTCCGAAATGCGGATATTTTGAATTTTCGGCCACATGCGGTCATAAAGGGCAGTATCAATTGTAACTTTTTTGTCTAACTGCCAATGCCTAAACTTCTCATGCTCATAGGCGTATGCATGCGAGTGTACATGCACAGAAACAAGACATGTGCTGCCGATTTGTGAAGAGGACTAAGTGCCATGCCTTCCTTTGTATGGCCTAAGCATACTGACAACTACTGGAAAGTAAGGCTGCTCAAAGGCGCTAGACAAATGTTTCTGAGTGATTTGGATATCATATGATCGGACTAACGCTCTAACAGCATCTGCCCTTTAATCTCTTAGGCAAGTAAGCACAGAGCATGGAAAGCAGCGAATCGAGCACATGCCTCAACCCAAATTTTTACTCATTTTCATTAAATGCATAATCTAGATATTACGCCATTGCATTGAAAAACGTGAGTGAATTTAGTGAAAGGTCGTTGAGGCAAGTGACGCTTTAAACACACATTGTGGAATGATGTACCTTGCTTCGATTCGCAGGATTCTTAAAAGTACTTTGACTCTTAATGGAAAGCGAAATCCTGTCCTCAGAAAGGGTAGAGTGGGCACATCAAAGTGCAAAATTACATTTGAAGAAAGAAGTGCATGCTTTGGACTCTTGAAAAGCGTTAATAAAACTTAGATATTAATAAGCAATGACAAGTAGTTTAGAAGGAATCAAAGAGAGAGATGACAGAATGTGCAATTAGTAACAAAAGTTAGGAGTTGAATCATAAATGGCATAGAGAGGGTGGTCGTCAGCGAAGACGCCGCGTAAGTACTTGCGAATCTGCTCACCATCAAGGTTGTGCTACGTCGGTCTTGGTTAGTACACGCAAAGGTGACAGCATTGGAACGCTCAGAGTTGCTGGCTCACTTTACCTGTCCGCTTTTCGCTTTACTTCTCCTTGCTACTCTCTGTTGGCCCGTAGTACACTTGCTCACCCAATTGTGTCATTTCGCACAGTCAATTCCCATTACATCATCGCATTCCCTCGCACTGTGCTCGATTGCTAAGTATTGCATGCATACATCACTTTAGCAAAAAAGGTAATACTTGAGAAGGCGCAGTGCCGTTAGTGATGAAGGTGGATGTTGGGGTTCAGAGTGGTGGAGACAGCATCAAATGGAGTGGAAAGGCATTAAGGCCTTGGAATTTGATGCTTCTTATTTTGCAATTGAATGTACACTGTCAATTGCATCAAGTATAGCAAAGTGGGTCGTAAAGCTGAAAACCTTGTGAGTAAATGTCAATACTTTTATTAATGCATCTCTTCTGGCTATTTCTTTTCGCATTTCACCCGAAATATTTCATTAGTTATAATGCAACTGAAGTGTTTAAGCTGCTGCCTTTATAGCGTTTCATATTTTAAGCTAGTCTGATACGCATGCTCATGACTGCGTTTACTCATGGGTGGTGACACCTTACGAAATGCGCTTGAGGACTTCTAGTTCCTCTGCGAACCAACTTCGCATCTTAGCTCCCTGCATTAGAGCACATTTGCAAATGGCGATAATTGAGCGATTTAAGTGCTTCCAGTAGACAGGTGTCTACAATGCGGATGGCCAATTAGCTATTTTGCTTACAGCAGCATTCGCTTCAACTTATGCACTCGACTATTTTGTTGTGCTTCGCCACCACTCGATTGGGTCCTTTTTCCACCACAAATGGAATTAGAACTCGTGGGCACTAACCCTTTCTCCACTCTACTAGGTCGCCTCAACATCAGTGATACTTGCATACCACGAAGGAGAGGAGGAGCAGATTTCTTAATGAGATTAAGTAAACAAAATTTGATATATGCGCCACTTCGTGTAGCGATTCATGAGGGTGGCACACAAACACTACAGAAGTTAGCAATTTCTCAGTGGATCATCAAGAGTGAAAAGTCGCCAGATGCTGATGCGTGGAAGCAGAAACGACTATCAAAAGCATTTTGTTTTGATACACTTGATCTCTTAACAAAACGTTTTCGTTTTCCCTTAACCGATCTTTATGGAAACACTTCATGGCACAATTGTCCATTTGAGCAACTTGAGACTGCTTATGTGGCAATATAAGTTAGTTTTCTAAAGCACAGTACTATGAGAGTAGTGGTTCTGCAAGTACGATTTGAGCAATATGCATAGAAGGAGCCAAGGCATTTCTCCTCATCATCACCCTGATTGTTTTTACCTTCACAGATTGCTGGAGGTGTGATTTGCTTCACCACGAGAATGGATTGCGTCCGCATTCACGGTTACTGTCTCTTCGTTCCTCCCGTTCTTCTCTATTCCCCTATGTTACCATTAATCACAGATGGCTTCAATGCTCAAGGAAGACTCAATCACAATCAATTTGCGCTTGCATTCAGTGCCTAACTTCCTGTGAAGTAAAATAGGGCATTAGAATTGCCTTTACAGCTATCCACAAAATTAATCCATTCGCATCAATTGAAGTGCACCAATTTTAGAGTTCACGTTGTAAGCATTCAAACCATTAATTATGCGTTTGCAATGTAAACTCAAAAGCTGCATTCCACTAAATACACTTCAACTTGCTTGCATCCATTCATCTTCTCTTGAGGCTGCCGACAGCACCTTTAGCACATCATCCACTTTTGACACCAACATCACCGCCTCTTTCTTCGGTACTACCTAATCCAATAGAGTACTATATGCGTAAAACGATTCGTAATCAAATGCAATGCGAAGGAATGTGACATGATGAGCTAGGGACTCACTATAGGAAATAACACAAATGAGTGAGGAAAAGTGTCAAGGAGTAGAGAGTAGCACAAAGGACTAAAGTGAGGTGCAGATAATTATAGCGCAGCGAAGTGAGCCAGCGACTCCGAGCGTTCTGCTTCCGCCACTTTCGTGCGTACTAACCCAGACCTGCGTAGCGTAACCTCAGTGACGCGTCACATCCACGGTCATCTACGCAAGGCTTTCGCCGGCGTCTATCGCCTCCATACTAATCACCATTCAACTCCTAACTAACTGCATATTCTATTGCCTCCATTTTTGTTTGTGCCACCCCAGGTGCCCCCCATAAATTTCTAACAGTTTCAGCTTCTTTAATATTCATGTAGCGCCAGCTAGCACATTTAATCTATGGATAGGAACGCACCATTTTCCACGACCAAAAATATGCACTTTGATGCGTTCACACTACCAAATCGAGCGCAGAATTTTATATTTTACGAAAGCAACGACACTGCGAAATGGTCGTCTAAATTTGCACGAATTACATTAAACTAAAGTTCGAGCGCTTACGCATTTGTGGCTTTCATCCTGTCAAATGACACTAAACTCCTATTAATCGTCATTTTTTACTATGCCTGTGTGTCATTAATAGAAAACACTTTACGAATCAGCACTTACCCTAACCCTGTTTAATAGGACTCAATCCGCAACCACTTTGTTCGCTCTCTTGCTGCTCTGTATGCCACTCAATGGCAAAGATGTAACTAGTGATGTTGCCAAGTCGACCTAACGTAATGGAGAATTAAATGGTGCGCATGAGTCTAGCTCATATCTACGACTTATTTAAGAGCATCGAGATGTGGCCAAGACCAAATAAGCAACTGATTGCGTTCACTAAATCAATGCTTTTTGTGCTGATACGTCTACCACAAGTACTATCATCGTTGGATTAGCGTCACTTGCAAATGCACCTGTATCATAGAAGTTGTCTTGCATTCAAGATTTTACAGCCTTGGATGGTGCTGTCATATAAATCTAGTAGTGATTAACGACCCAACCTCTGATGCTTTAATGGTCCGCAACTTCCAATTCATCTGCCTTTTTCCACCACATTGCAACTCCATGTATTCCATATGCGTTACGTTACGTTACGTCAGATTACACCACATTTCGCATTTGCATATTCAACCACGGTTGGTGATTAAACTTGTTCCTTTTGCTTGGGCGGCTATGATTCCATGGGTAATAGGCTTCCAAAATGCCGTTGTTTTATAATTTTATCTGCAGACGGTCGTGACGTACAAAACAACTTTATTAACAATGTGCTTTCTCTGTTTCTATGAGTCCCACATTCAAGTGGCACAACTTTTTCTTCAACCCTTTGCTGTATCTTTGCTTAAGATAGCTATCCTTGGAGCTGACCGTGAGACACCCTATGCCTACAGCCTATATAGAATATCAGCGGAGAAAGATATGTTAAGAAAACTTCCCTTACGGATCCATGTGCACAAAGATCAAAGGTCAATACGAGCTTTGCAAGTCGATGCTCATTCTCGTACAAATCAGCACATGTCATTAAACATCTGTCCATGGCGGTTGAGGTCAAATTTACAAATTTTTGCTTTTATATCACTTGGCACCACCGAGTCATCCCAAAAATTATAATAGACTAGGTTAGCATGAAACTGATTTATTAGCTAGAGCTTGGAACAGAGCAGGGAATTCCACGTTGCAAAGATGTTAACGTAAATTTATCTACAAACACCACGACATTCTTTTTTGTTGGAGGTGAGCTAACACGTTGCCTACCATTTCGGTAGGCTACACGAAAACTTTGATTCCGCCGAGATGTACATCCTTTCAAGGGTTCGGACAGAAAGTCGTGCCATTGCCCTCTAATCTCCTCTGCGCCGTACAGAGGAATCACCTTCTATGCTGGCATCACTTTTAACAAACCGTTCGGAGTACTTGCGGCAGAGCAATACTTTCAAGGATGGGTAAAGGAATGTCCGAAAAATTGATTTGTCCACTTAGTCCTTGAGCTCGAATAGTAGCAGCTCTTTCCTTGGAAATCAAAACAGTTCATTAATAACGCCTTTACTAATACTTTATGTGAGTGGGCCAGGAAAGCAAATGCTGATCCGCAGGGTAGGCTTTTGATTTAAAGAAAGATGTGCGTAAACGAAAGCAAGGCTGAACAGCAGATATTTTATCGGTACCTAGGCAAGTCAGACAATTTTCTTGACACATTTAAGTGATGCATTGTTTCCGTGAATTTTATTGCTGAGACCTCAGAAAGAGTGGCTTATGCTAAGGATGAAATGTGATCCGAGACTGCTAAGGACAACCACAGAACTGCACCACTTAAAGTTGAATGAAGCGTCTCGAATTGGAAAGTGTAAAAGCACCTAGACAAAACACGATCCAAGCGGTAATTATTATCTGATATAAAGTGAATTTTTGGCGGTTATTTTAAGCCGCTTGCTTACAAATTACTTGCTTGCGGCTTTTCCAGGGGTCCTCAAACACATCACAAAAATGATGTTGTATGCAGCTTGCTAAATGCTTAATGAGTGATATTAGTTCCACATTTGGACCAAAGCACTTCAATATGCCATTCAAAGTATCCACAAGCATCAGTTCCACTGCAAGTTGGCGCAAATGCAGCAATAGTTGTTCACATCTTTATCCCCTTTATCCGCAGTGAAGAATTGCTGACGAAAGCTTAGGCAACTTGAGTGAAGATGCAAATCAACAGTGACGAATTTGTCCCATTTCCTTCCCAGCGCTGCGATAATTCTGCAAAAAGCTCTTTGATTTGCTTTTTCTAACATTTACCCTTTTTCAGTCCTAATGATTTGCATGCCAAGCAAATGCTACCACCTATGCTGGCAGATGCCCTACCAGCTTGACCACTGCTTGGGTGAATGGCGGTGAGATGTGTGAGCAAACGAATGCCATTACATGACCACGTGGGCAATGAGATTGGTCCTGCCTTTTCTACAAGACAGCTCTACGCTTACCTAACATTTGCCTAAAAAGCAGAAGAGTGAGATTTTCTTGGTTTTACACGGTAAAAGCATCCAACTCCTCCTCACCTTTGCCAGCAGGTATGGCATTGTCGCCACCCTGCTTACGAATTCCGATCTGCAATACTGTAGAGGAAATTTGATGGTGCAGACATGTGTGCATTTGGACTAACAAACACGGAAAATTTTGCCTATGAATGTTCAACAAATTTGTATAATTCACAATGCACACGTCGAAAATAGCTTTTACAAATTCTAAGCCAAACTTAACACAGTAAACGAGGAAATGCAAATGATTACAATTGAGTCTGATTGTTGTCTTGGGTTACTTCGACAGTACTTCTTGCACAGCAGATGATTTTCTACACCGCAATGCGCTGCCAAGGCATTTTGTCCTACGCAAGCTCTAGGAAATATACCTTAGAAATTGGATTTTCTGAGTATTTTTTATAAAATATAATTATGACTTGAGCACGAATAATTGGAGGTAATCAGGGTATAGTCGTAGACCAAATCTGCTAAAGTGATTGTACGCGAGCGGCTAATAAGTGTACTAAATCCATTTGTCAAGAGTTCTTCAAGCATCGCTGCAATGCATATGCCGTTCAGAAATGACCTTGCAGGTAGAAGGCAGGAGGACATTTTACGTTATACTTTTTACATCATATCCTAAGGTCAGACGATCTGCATTATTTCCCATCCTATCTACCCCCCAAAAGGCTTTAATCCATTAAGACAAGAGTTTAACAAGCCAGAGGGTTGTCTCTGCAGCATTCTTCTTGACTACGGTGCAGTTTAGTCAATAGTGCAACCCTAAGCTTCCCCAAACCTGCGTAACAAGGTTCGCAAGGTCTCTCCTACATAAAATTACCCTCAGTAAAAGGGATAAAGACGGCAGTAAAATGGAAGACATTGGTAAAAATTTTCACCGGGGAAAGGACCTGGACGACACAATTTTATGTGCTTAGAATTATCTTGAGATGTGACACTTGGCGTTGACTTCCATCGTAACAAGCATCGTCAAGCATACCATGTATACTGGTGCAACCAGACGGATTTGACAGCCACCCAAATGCATACCCCTGCTCCTCCTGGAGGAAATGGTACTACTGGTTGAAGAGACGATCATTGATGACGCTGCAAAGTCAATCAAGCCATCATGGACCTCTTCTACGGCACTGGTAAAGAAAGGCGGTAGTATCCTGCGGCTTACATTGCTTACAGAAAGTAAAACACCGTAACTAAGAAGACAGCGTGTCCATTACCTCACACAAACGATTTCTTGGACCTCCTGCACAGATCAAGATGGTTCCTTAGGCTGATCTTTTAATCGGAATACTGGCAATTAGAAGTGGCGGAAACATGAAAGCAGAAGATGGCGATCATGGTGCCAAACGGGTTTTCAAATTCAGTTAATGCACTTAGGACACTAACGCTACAGCTGCCTTCTAAAGCCTGACGCCGACAGCACTGATTGGGCTTTTTCCAAAACACTGTATAATCTACCTTGATGACATTCTCATTTCTGACAAAGACATTCGTGAGCACAGCGCCAATCCTAGACTAATGAAGGGTCACCCAAGAGATGCAGGGTTGGCGTTGACTCCAACGAAGTGTCATTTTGTTCAACATTTGGTCAACATCGTGTGAGTTCACATGATAATTACAACAGCATGGTGTGAGGTCGATATCAAATCCTCAATTTGCTAGTGTAAATGTCTTGGAGTGCAGGTTTGTGGCTGTATGAAGCGGTGCCTACCTATTTGTACCATATGAACATTAAAGAAGACGAAACTATTAGGGATTGACGGGAGAATATGTGGTGACAAAAACGAAAAGATAGTAAAAGATACGCAATTGGTTAGGAAAATCAGGAGTCGAATAATAATAGGATGTGATGATGGGTGCCAGTGAAAGCCCAGCCTAGACGCCTGTGGATGTGACATCCCAAGAGGTTGCGCTACGCTGGACTAGGTTAGTACGCAGCAGCATGATATGGGCTCTTCTGCCTGCCACATGGGAGAGGCACACGTAGGGACCTCAGTCGATATTCTACTGTATGTCTGGTAGATATAATTGAGGCGTGCTAACCGCACTCGCCATTTACCGGCTGCTGACAAATCCACATTTTTGTATCTATTGACGCGTAGATATTTTTAAGATTTCAAGTGCTCTGGGTGGATCAAAGACTAAAACCGCCTTTTGGTCCTGCCTCAGAACTTCGTTTCGTGTGGTTGGCATTCAAAATGCATTATCTGTACACGCTCATTGATGCCAATTCTGGTGCATTGATGATGCTACTTCCTGACCTCCCTTCCCGTTTGTGTACAATCAAAACTACTGCTTGGGAATGAGGTGTGAATTACTGTTTTGAAATGGGTAATGCTAGAAGATGAAGCAGTGTCATCCAAAGACTAGTTAGCGCTTCTCTGTTGATGTAGTGAAAACACAGCCTCGTAGATTGCATTCGCAGGCAAATAGATAGTTGAAACAAGCACTTTAATGTAATGTATGGAGGGAAAAAGGCATAGAGAAAATCTGAAAATGCTCAGAAGAAGAGGAAACACAACAGGGAATAACTAACTTTAACTAAAACACCAAGTAGTTAGGTATGTAGGCATGCACACGCACTAGGATGGATAGGTGCGTGCAGAATGAAGCAGTGACGAGTGTAGGAAGCAAATACGAGAGTACGAAAAAGGGGGTACAAATGAGATCCAACCAGAAGTGATTGAACAAAATCCAGTCATAACTTGGGCATGGTCATACATTTAATGTAATAGGAGACAAGGAACAATGCTGGACAAAGCAAAGTGCACTAATATAACGCGCCAATAGTTAGTTGAATGGCGGGTGTTTGTGATGGGACTACTTAATTGCATTGCCATCGTACCTTTGCGAAGTGGTATTTTAACTACACTTTTATACATTCTGCCTGAGTACGATGCCTCCTTTTGTCTTTGAGGAGGGAAATAGCTGAGGGAGGAACCACAATACGCATGTATGAATTGGTTATAGAGATGTTCTATTGCAGCCTAGTGCTTGCTAACCGCAGCGCATTTGTGTGGCTGTGTGGCAGGTGGGGCAATCTTCGCTTCAGGTGGTGCGGATATTATTATTTAGTTGGGTCACAGTTGATTGTCGGCAGTACAGGTAATGAGTGCATTTCGAAGTAAAGCCCCTACTGCCAGAGGCGACGCATGGCAAGAGAATACTGTCGAGATTTATACGCCAGATTAGCGTTCGAATTTGTGGAATCCATGAGTTGTGATTTAATTGTCTATTATGTGTTTGCAAAAAGGATCAACATCGCCGTGCAGTGCACTGGTGTCATGTTCCATTTAAAAAACATTTTCTTCTCAAGAAAACCGATTCGTTTCTTGTGCACATACAGACAAATGCAATGGATTTCGGCATCTTTTTAAAAAGCACACAAAAAATCTCACTTTTTCTTTACCTTCGTGGCCGAGCTACTTGAATAGCAGTCACTTATGATAAAATTGAATCTATGCCATTGTTGCGAGAGCAATGGATTGCACACTTCCGGGTTTCGCGTTCATGTGAATAGCCACATATTCATGTAGATGTAAGCAAGGATCACTCTCACTTTCACATTCGTGCGGCTCAGGGCACAGTAACTAATTCACGTCAAAATGGCTTTTGTTTGGGCAGCACTAAATTCTATTTCAACATTAGTGGATAAATATCATGTTAAAGCAGCAATTGCATTCTCAATGGCCCAACTTGAAACAGACCATGCCAACAGAGCAAGGCTGTATCGCAATTCCTTTACTTGCATGTAAGTGAATTAGCATTTTGAAAAGGTCAAAATTTTATTTAATGCTTTACGACGGTGACAAGTATTGTCTAGTTCCACTTAACACGAGATCGTGGCTTGTCCCTCCAATTGTGGCGAACGGCCCCCTGACACACCTATGATACACGAAGTTATCTTTGCGCAAAGTGCAGCAGAATGGGTCGTTTGGCTGTTTGGATGTTTAGCCACCACTGTTTGAAAACGTTTGAAGTTTCTGTGCATCGCCTTTAAATCCGAGGCATTGCACTGACACCAACTTGATTTTAAAAGATTTTGTACTTATTTGTCGTCCTCGGGTGACCAATATATTTAGTGCGGCACAGTCAATAAATTCAGAATGAAGCATGAGTTATTGGCATGTCTCACAATTTTACAGCAGTTCAAGACACTCTTCATTGTAAACGCCTCCCATTTTACCAAAATTAAAGCAATCACCTCCCATCAAATTAAATACAAATGGATCATCCATATTTTTGCAAAGCAATAAGTAGAATAAAATTCACCTTTGAAGTTGTATCGGTCTGAATAATATAACTAGTGGCTTATTTCGATTTACACAAAATTGTGCGCAAAACATGCATTGAATTTGGTGAGCCTCTCAGTGGTGAGTGGCGGTGCAGACAAATCAAATATACTGCACTCGCAGGTTGACTGTGGCACCAGTGCCTGCTGTCATCCAATCGTGCCGTGGCAGAATATGGATAAATACACACAAGTGGCTAAGGACTTCAAAATGGACATCATGACTAAAGTGCTACCAATTTGCACGTACCCGTTAAAACAGGGAGCGCTTTCAGTTGGTTTGCAAAGAACAATCATTTCCTAAGAAGGCGGCAATAAAATTGGGAAACGCATGTGCACAGACACTAAAGACTGAGTTCTTGTTTATCAGAAGGATGGATGCAAAGTTAGCATTGAACTTGGTTAAGCGAGAAGTTTTTGTGAAGCAATGATGGCAATATCTGCTTTTTATGTGTAGCCTTAAGTAATAATTCTTGAGAGAACCACGCTCATCTAATTTATTAAGCGGCACGCGTTCGAAGCCGATTAATAAGCTGAATTGTTGATTTGTTGCTTTACTTCATAGCATGGCTACGTCTCACTAGCACTGCCACCAGCATCTGCTAGAAGTCACTTACCACACTTCTTCCCAATGTTTAGTAATGATGTTTCTGTGTATATTTGTAGGAAACAACTGTAAAAGCATGGAAGGCGAGGTACAAACGGGATCAAATTCAGTAGTGACTGAGCATAATTAGATAATGAACGCAATCATTTGTAGAATTAATGCAATGGCGGACGGATTGCTTAGTGGCTGCGAACAAATAGCCTTTATTCATTACGTTTCATGACATTATGTCTGTAGAAAGCACTTCAGTGGCTCAATTTGTGCCAACCGCGAATATACTATGACGTGCATTCACTAAGATGCCAAGGTATGCCTACAGTAAATCTTTAAATCTCTAAATAGGCGTTGTGGGACGTCGATGCCTAAAAAATAATTAAACTATAAATGCGCGAACAAACACTAGCCCAACTGAACACAAAAACAGTAACAGAGGTGCTGATGAGACGGAAATAAAAAATAGAAAATTTTGCAAAAGAATATAAGGTCAAAAGAGACACGCTTAATATTAAACTATCTTATGTTCACAATATTTTTTCATTTGCATGCATTTATCTGAACCAATTTCTCAACTCTGCATCGCTTCATGCAATCAACAATGCATCTGCAGATACAAAATATCAGCTGCATTCTGCGAAATCAAATGCAACGTGCTCACACTCATTCATCTTCTGATGGAGTTGCCAACAGCACCATGAACACAACATCCACAACCACCACCAACGTCACTGTCTCTTCCTTTAGTGTTACTTTATTTGATATAGTAATATGTGCGCACGATAACCAAATACAGTGCAATGCGATGTGGCATGATAAGATAGGAACTGATTATACGAAGTAGCATAAATAGGTGCAGAAAAATAGAGTAGCTGGGACGACTAAAAGCAAGGTTTAGATGAATGGAATGTAGCAAAATGTGCCAGCGATTCTAAGTGTTCCACTTTCGAATTTACCTAGAGAGGTGTACTAACCCAGACTGCCGGAGCATAACCCCGTGAGGCATCACACCCACAGGCACCTACGAAGACCACCGCTGGCGTCCGTCTGCAAAAGATTTCAAGCCTTTTAACAAACTACATGTTCTACTATTTCCACTCCCTGTTATATTTCCCAGCTACTTCCCACAAATCACTTAGAGTACAAGCTTCTTTAGCACCCACCTGGTGTTACAACAAGTACACTTCATCTACAGATAAGAAGGCGTTTACGTAGCCTTCATCAGGGACAAAATTTCGCGTTCAGGTTGTCAGCACATGAACTCACACGAATCGCATCAAACGAGGATTCTTGCTCTCACCTGTTTGTGTCTTCCTTCTTCTCAACTGGCATTAATCGCCAGTTGATCGTCAATCTTAATTGCTTGCCTGTGCACCGGTGTAGTTAATCACTCTATTAAGTGACGCGTCTCTTAGTCCTGTTCATTTATCTACATTTCCCAACCTCTTCTTATGCTCTTTTGCTGCTCTGTAGGCTACTCACTGACAAACAGGCAACTAGTGATGTTTCTGAGGCGACTCGATAGAATAGAAAAGAACTAATGCTAACGAGTTTAATTTTTACCTTTGACTTAAATGCGGGGCCACCGAGGTGTAGCTAAGGGCAAGCACGTGACCAGATGCGTCCGTTGAGAGGATACTAGCTGGACAGAAAAGAGGGAATCGTCCACACTCTTTTTGATAATGTGTCCACCAAAAGTGCTAAAAGCACTGCATTAGCATCACTCACTATTGTGCCTGTATCGTGAAGACTGCCCTGCGTGGTGGATTAAATACGTTCAACTACCTTGTGTATGATGTTATCGTGTGACCAGAAACATCGTTACAGGCCCGATATCTTGCATTTTAATCGTCCACACATTCCTATGCTTCCCCTTACTCGCTTCAACACATCCGCTTTCTTCCTTCCGCAGCTTTGCGATTTCATACATTCCATATGCGTGGCGACGTGTCGTTATGCACCACAATTCACCCTTGCATGTGAACCCACGATCAGTGACTTTAATCGAACCACTCGCCTGAATTTTAATCCTTCCAAAATACGGTCATAAAGGTCAATAACATTTGCAACTTGTTTATCCAACTGCCTATACCTAAACATCCCATGCTCATGAGCGTATGCATGCGAGTGTGCATGCACAGAAACAAGACATGTGCTGCCGATTTGTGACGAGCACTAAGTACCATGCCTTCCTTTGTATGACCTAAGTATACTGACAACCACTGGAAAGTAAGTGTAACAGGGTTCGTCTTTTCCTCCTCCTCATCCCTTTCTACCTTATTGGAAGAAGACCGGGCTTTTCTGGGCATGATTTGTTTAAAAAGAAACTGTAGGTGGGGAAGTCCAGACTACGGGGTCGCGGTATCCGGCGCTGGTGAAGAACACGCTAACTCGCTTTCGTCCACGTATATATTGTGTTCCCACCTCTCACCTACAAAGCGTATATAAACACTAACATTATTACAGTAAGGTTGCTCAAACGCGCTAAACAAATGTTTCTGGGTGTTTTGGATATCATATGATCGGACTAACGCTCTAACAGCATCTGCCCTTTAATCTCTTAGGCAAGTAAGCACAAAGCATGAAAAGCAGCGAATCGAGCACATGCCTCAACCCAAATTTTTACTCATTTTCTTTAAACGCATAATTTGGATATTACGCCATTGCATTGAAAAACGTGAGTAAATTTAGTGAAAGGACGTTGAGGCGAAAAGGCGACTGTGGAGTCACACAGAACTAGGATTATTAGTGTAATAGAGTCGGATGTTTAGATGGAATGAATTTTGGGAATTATTTCCATTTCCTTTTCAATTCGATTTTTACGCCTATTGCCTTCCCTTTTACTTCATCCTTTGACTAAAGAGATTTAGCCAAGAAATTAGTTCCAGCGAAGTGCATCGGTTCAGTTCTCATCATTTACCAGCCTTTTAATACTTTACCCATTAAGTGGGCTTTCGTTCAATGCTATCGCGGTTGCCACCGCGTACACACATGAATGACAAACGCTTGATTTCCATGACATAGGCTTTTTTCAGTGATTACATCTCCTTGGTGAGCTGCTCCGCAGTTTTCGACAAATATGGTATGTAACAGCCAACTTTAGTTATATGTTTATGATAGGTATGCATAGGAAATAACGAAGAGGCTTTGTATCATGATAACAGAACTACCTGGATAAAATTCATAGAATCATTGATTTAGTGAAATCGACATCTGCCTAACCCTTTTAAATAGTTAATGAAAAACGGTGCATAGGAACTGCTAGCATCGCCAACAGAAAGCGGATTTGTCGACGCATGGCTTGAACCCGTTCACCCCTGGTGTACAGTGCATCTGTTGTCAAAATTAATTCGCTGTCAAATTCTACTTCCATTGAGCGCAGTATGCATCACATGGACAAGATGTCTACTCCCGTCAAATGAAACTTCTAGCTTTTTGCCAGGTTGTGAGCTAAATTTGCACTAGAGGCCAATTTGGCTGTTGAAATCCAGGACATCTTCTCTGCACACTTACACGCGAGGTGGTCAATGAAGTGTGGTACGACAATATGGACTTGTGATTAACTGTTCACTTTAAAGTTATTCGCCTTTTCAGCAGCAGTGTGAACACAACTGCATTAGGTCGTATATTCAGACGGTGCATGGCTTTGCAGGATCACTGGTCCAGTCAAAGACGCACTGTATTCCAATTTATGCTGACTTGGCACATGGATTATATTACAAATAGACAGATGAAACCTAGAATCACATACTTGGCTAACGTAACTATAGTAATCACTTGGGCGATCAGGAACAGCTCTACAATTTGTTTATTCAATTCCTGCCAGGTCGACAACTACGTCTACAATTTATGCGAAAGACTATATGTCGAGAACTGTCTTTATTACTTGCGTAGAATAAAGTTCTGAGGTGTAGCTTAATTATAATTTTGTCAAGTTAAACAACCTCTATGCACGATCCTAAGCATGATGCATTAGTTGAGGTGCCACGGTAGGAATGTAACAGAAATTTAATTGACAATTCACCGTTGTCACTTGAGCGGCATATGAGAGGTCAATACTTAGCTCCGGTCGTTGCTAAAAGGCAGATCATAAGCCTTTGGAAGGAGAATGCGTTTTGTACGTCTGAGCCAAGTAGTAGAACGGCTTTCGCAACTCTTGGCAAAAATAATCCTATTTGCACATTGTTGTTCTAAATGTTTGCGTTTAATCAACGATCTGTGTGGAATAGCATTATTAAGTGCAATTTGTTCATTTGTCGCAACTCAAGACTAGAGGGTGTTTCGCAGAGGGCTCATTTCTCTAAGCGCTTACTCGCGACAAGAGCATCGACATCCTTGCCCTCCTGCACCATCACCCTTCATTTGCATGGTCTCGGAGAGTTTATTTATTCTTTTATAACCGGGTTTGATGAACCGTAGTTTTCTTTTAGTAAGTACGTCCTAACAGAATAATGCCATACGGCCTTCAGAGAAACGATGTCACAGCTTTTGTTTGGCATTCACAACACTTTTTAACAGGTCAGTTGTGCTCAGTATTTATTAAACCTGGAGGCTCCCAATGGCATTGCCCTTCTCTTCTTGGCGTACTTATTCGTAGAGGCGCCCACTGCTCATTCTACACATGAGACCTTCAGTTAAGCCATTTAAATCGAGCAATTAAGCAAATTGACGTCTGCTGAGGACCATCTCTATGCCATCGAATACAAACTACAAAACCAATAATGCCACTGTATACTCAGGCTTTCAACAGCATCTCTTTTGAAAGGAGCATTTCAATGCATGTAACTGATGGTTGATGAAATTGCCGTCCAACGTTTTAAAACCCGAATTGGAAATCGAACCGTGTAAAGCCATGCAAGAAAAGCTAGATTAGATAAAAAGAAAAAAAAGAAAGTTGGCTGCGACTAGTAGAAAGGGTCTAATAGAAGGAGGAAATAATGAAAAGGTTTTGTTGTTACGGCCTGAGTTGGTAATTGAATTGCTAATGGTAATGCAGCAACGGGGTCGCTGGCTTGCATCTTGCTACTTTTAATTCCAATTTCCTTTATTTCGGTCTGTTTCCCTCATTTGTGTCGTTTTTTTACTCAGCAACTTGGTACTGGCAATTTGGGTTTGTTGTATACCCTGAATAGCCCCAATTTTGTGGGCATCGCTGCGACCTCAAGAAGGGTGCCGCAGATGTCACCTGCGTCCCCTCTTAATGGCAAAACAGCCGTTAGCCTTTGTTACCTTGGTAAGTGAAAAAGAATTCTTCGGCAACAAGCATCGCAACAGAAGTCCAATTTAGGCGTTATAAATTTGCCTGCATGTGTTTCTTAGCCTCTACAGACTTCCGGTGATGTCTGTCCTTTTGTGTCCTATTTCCTTGTGATGATCGTAGTCATGTGGACGGAGAAACGACCCTAACCCTGCAACAATGGCCGAGAGAAGCCATAAAACTGCGTGGATGCCCCTTTAGACCGTTCTCAACTTACAGAATGAACGAATTCTTTGGAAGAAAACAGTATAGATAATGGTTCGCTTGATCTAGAAGTGTATTGTGAGCGAGCACAATGTGAGGATGTCAAAGCTAATCGCCTAGTAGGCCTCCAGCGTCTCGGAAAACGTGGGGTCCTTCGTGCCTCTCGGATTTGAATTTGACTAATTAACTGAAGGAGTTGGTGACTTTGACACAGGCAACTATTCCGTTGCTCCATGCACATATGGGATAGCCTACAAGAGTCACTACCGAAAGTTGGGATAACCTGAGGCATTAAAAGGATTTACCAATGAGAGCATTGATGAGGGTACTCCTTTCACTACTCTGAGGTGATTCGGGAACGAAGGATGGGTTTTTCCCTCTGGAGAGCCCTACACCATTAGACTACGATGGTGTTTATGGTGTGTGGGGCAGTTGGGTTTGTATTCGTGTTCGGATCGGTTGTGCACGGTTGCGGTTTGTCCAAAATGAGAAAGTCTGCAGCATAACCATTCTCTTAATTCCCTCCACTTCTGCTAGGCATTCGGCTGGGCCTTCATTGTCACCAAGTTCGAAAAATTCGTTTAATTATTCAGTTTTCTAAAGTAATTAAGTCAAACTTGCACTTTAATTTAAGCAACGATAGTTTACCAAGTCTATAGTAGATTTCTGTCCTAATTCCTCTGATGCTTTCAGTTTGTTTCAACCATCCTCGGTTGCGGCAGGATGGGATGCCGAACAGTGGAAGTAGTTGCTATATCACGGGAAAAATCATTGGTTCATTCAAGTCTTTCATTCCCATCACCTTCCATACAAAATTGATTCCTACATTAGTAATTTACCTTCTTGCTCCTAAGAACATTACACTGACTTGGCTTGGAGGGGTTTTAAGAGGCATGCAAAATTATGGCCGCTTAGAAGCATAAGACTGGCATTAAAAATGAGTTGTTCATTCAACCACCCAATCATGAATCCAACCATCCACCTGGCTGCTCATTCGCCTGTTTACTAAATGCTTCAAAAATTAATCAAATAGAATAGGCTTAAAAATCATTATGCCACTTGCGGTTGACTGTACGGTCGAAATTAAGAACGTTTACAATTCAGCACCATGCATCTACTGTCAACCTACCTTGGAGACACTTGCCCAGCACCTCTGCTTAATTGTCAACTCTAACGGCTGAATTGCCACATAATGGCCAAGTTGGATTACTTGAAATGTAGAGTAGTTGACAAAAAGGTACGTGTCTCCTGATGTGACAGAGGAAATTTCAAAAGCCTCGCGATATAATCTCTACGCATCAATCAATGATTATGACGATTGAGTTGTGTTTTTTATAATGCCGACATTAAAAGACCACCCCTGAAAAGTAAACTATTGCCATTTAAAAGAAGGAATAAATAGCCGAGCTCAGCTTAGTTTCGGCAAGGCATGACGTAGAAGCCAGCAAAACTCGATGCACGTCACTTAAGTGCCTGCACTGCTAACACCCCCATTAATCTGGTCAGTGAACGATAGCTATTAAGTATATGTCATTTCCTCTTACTGAAGGAACACAAGAAACCATTTCCAGACCTCGGTTTACATGACCGATGTTACGCTCTTTCGTCAATTCCCCCATATGATTTTATTCTTACTTAAACAGAGCTCGTGTGCTGGTTTTCGATGTAAATTATTTACGTCTATAGCCTGAAAATGAAAATGATTCAAAGTCAATAACGCTCACGGTAATTAACGAGCCGCTGAGCAGCCCTTGAGCATCCCTCATCTATCCACTATTTAAAGAGCACTTTCGAAAATTTCCGTCTCAAAAACGCATTTCAAGGAGGTTGCTCTTGGTTAACACAGGACGATCCTGACAAGCGATGCTGTCTAGCTTGAGCGCGGAGAGGTTTCCGAAGACAACGATGAGCATAATCACCTGCGCGGAGCCGAATAGGGTGAAATTGCATTTGTGAGTACGGTCTACCATGGATCAAACCATAGTGAAACATCATATCGTGCCAACCAGGCACCCTTATGGCATCCTATTTTCCGCATTGCATTGGTGATTTTCCTTCATTGAGCTTGCTTCTCTATGCTGAAGTTCTTAAGGCCAGGTTATATTGTGGCTAGGAGCATACTATACAGAACCGAAATTCGCAATTGCATGCACTGTGAGGAAACTGTGCACTTTGCATATATGCTGCCACCTTTGACGCCAATCCTTGTAATGAATTGCCTACAATTCGTATTTTCATGCTAAATGCAGGATTTAATGTGAGTCTCTCGATGTAATACATATGAAATCTAAATGTACTTTTTAATTCAGAAACGGAAGGATGATTCAAACCTGCTCGTGGACGAATCTGGTCTCTCTTCATAGTCCGAGATGCTCTCATTGTGAATGCTTCGAATCATCTAACGCGCATCCTCCTAGAGATTATAAAATGGTGTCTAAGATTATCCACCTTCACGTAGCAGTAATGGTCCAAAAGATGAGAGGAAAAGGAAAGAATTGCGCACACCGGTGGCTATGTCGGCGGACCTTTGTTTCATCAGAGAAGGAATGAAGTTTAGACACTGGATTATAACCGTTGGACTTGACAACCACTTCGATCCCTACCATCAAACGATTTCGCTGATCCTCCGCGCGCTTTCCCAGGGGTTATTCTCGGCCGCAATAGATGCAGGGATCTCTTTTGACACCGATATTGACCAATGCTAAGAGACGCTAGCCCAATTCGTCACTGTTTATATTTGAATTCTCGCCACATGAATGATGTTAAGGTGATTAAGCAGGTTGTTTTCTACTTAAGTAGATATCTCTACGAATTGAGATTGCCTTGGATGTTTGCAGGAGTTTAGGAAAATCAATGTTGGTAAATGCCTCATCTTTGACATAGACTCTGCAAAATTGTGTGCAATTGTACGTTAGTGGTGCGGCTAACGCAAGGGTAGGGAATTCGAAGAGAAGCCTTATTTCAGAGGCGCATCCCGTACACATGTTTGTTGCCATATACCAGACATGATCTTCTGGTGCAAATCCTGCACCCTGTTACCGCCTACCTCTATTTCGTTCTCACTTTCCAGCCGAAGGAGGATAAACGGACGCTGTAAATGCTTGACTATTTACCAAGAGAGATTAGGAGGGACTAGCCGTTCTCTGCTTCAAATGGAGCTGACCAAATCACAAGTCATGCTCCATTCTGGACTTGCAATCAAGTGGCCGTTACATCGTAGCAATAGCGTCACGCTATCAGTTCACGCTAGTGGTTCAGTCGATCGTTACACAGATAAGCGGCTCTGAAGGAGACTCTGAAGTTTGTTTTGTGGTCGATGCTTATAATATTGCAGTGACGGTTCTCCCATAAATAGTCACAATCGTGGTGGCGATAAATATGTGGTTCCCTTGTCATCAGTGCAAGGCTGTCACTGGTTACCTCCACTTCTTTGTGCGCGTTTGCCACCAAAACTCCGCATTGTGTGCCAAAAGCCTAGGGGAAAGTAAATTAAGGACCTACTCACTACCACGATATTGTAAGAGCCTATGAAACCGGCCCTACTCAATCTAGTGAAGCTGCTGTGGTGAGACTGATCTTGCGTTTCAAAATCCACTTCCCCAGCCCCTTGGTTCTAATTGCGGAGAATAAGCCCTGGTAAACAATTAACAACATATGCCCATTCCATTGGCCTTGCTAACTTGATTACACTTTTAATCAAATATTGCATGCGACTTTTCTTGGATGGCCTTAAATGGACAAACAGACCTGATTTGTCCTTACTTCATAAACAGAAATGTGTGTCAAAATGCCTGTCTCCATCAACCACAGTAATAACATCAGTCTCCATCAATGAGACCGCAATCATGCTTACCTAATTTCTCTATGGTGCATGCTTTTGTTGTGAAGTGCGTGAATGGGGTGTGGAGAGAGGCAATCTCTAAAGCAGATACAGCTGGAAGTCGTGAATTGCATGGCAGTATTTTAGTTGGAGCTGTGGCCTTGAATGTCCTATCCCATGCTTCTCTTAACAGCACGAAACTTTTATGGAGCCTCGGAGAGGCGGGTCGTTTCACCTATTCCTCTTTAGTAATTGCGCTTTAATCATCAACGCGGACAGTGATCGCCACCTCTAAGAGCTTATTCTAGATTCTGTTGGCTGCTGAAACTCGAAGACTAATGAAAACTTTTGCAGGCACCTATTAGATGTAAATACTATTTCCATCTCTTCAACACTAGTTGGTTGGTTAGTTGAATATTTGGTTGATTGGAATAACAAACGTAGAGCCTCGACTCATCTGACACCACAGCTGCTACTTACAGGATGCCAGTAGTTCTTATTAATAAGGTCTACGAATCGCGAAGGAAATCTAAGCAGCGCCTAGCAAACTGTGTCATACAAAATTGTGTAATTTTTGCATCAAACATCGCATCAGTTAGGACGAGCGCCAAATAGGTTAAATGACTGGATGGAAATAGTGCGGTATAAAAAGATAGAAGGAATAGAGGGAGGAATGCATCAGGAGGGAGCGTGGCGCGTTGTCCATCAGTAGTGTTGAGCAACACCACATTGTCTCACTGGACTCACGAAGATTGTGCTGTGTTCATGTCACCAGCAGTGCACGATGGCCTGGGCCACACCGTGTGCAACCGCAGCAGTATTACCGCCAGAACCAAGCGACTAGAAATTTCGAGGTTGCTCCTTATAGCGACTCAGGTACTTACAATTGCAGTTATACGGTTCAGTGCAAACCGTGTGGCACCATCAGCACGAATTTACATGGTTTGACATGAAAATGCCTGTATCGTGTAGAATGGTGGAGCAAACATTTGTCGAAGTGTAGGCCTGCCAATCAGACTTGGTTTATGACAGGAGTTGTGACACCAACCTGGCTTAGTTTGCACAGCATGATAGTAAGCATGGGTTTCCAGCATTAGCGCAAGCTATCCCAAGGCAAGCCCTTAGGATAGCCATCTTGACTGAAGATACAGCATATGCTAGAATAAAGAAAGTGTAACGCCTTAAATGTGGGACTCAAATGAACAGTGAAGTCACTTTGTTTTGAAAATTGTTAGTGCATCCAATGACCGTCCATGGATAAAATTATAGACTAACCCAATTTCTGAAGCCGAATATCCAGAGGCTGATGACCATTTAAGCAAGAGCTAAGAGTAAAATCCACGGTCGTGGGCGCATATGCAAGGGTAAAATGTGATGCAATCCGACGCAATGAATGGAATTGAAGAAAGTCGAACAAGAAGAGTAGACAAATTAAACGATGGATTTTATTAAGATGAGAGGGACAAGCCTTTAACTGCAATTAGGTTCAAATGATAAAATCATACGAAAGGCTATGAACCACTAATGCAGGACGAATTTCATGGCGTAGGAGCATTTCCAAGTGCCGCTGGTGCTGAGATTATAGTACTTGTGATAGCCTTACCAGCACAAATGGTGTCGATGAGTTGCTCTTCTTTTCTTAGCTAGTACTGTCTTAATATAAGCATTCAGTTACCTGTTTTAACTCAGCTACATGTCGATGCTCCCCAATAATTTAGAGGTTGAAGTCGGAATCGTGAGCAATGATTGTTTTCCATTACGCTGGGTTGTGGAAGAGAATTGCAATATGCGCCACGTAGTAGGGTAAAATAGGTAAAGGCACGCAGACAGCGAATAAGAAGTCGATGGTCTACTAAAGGTTAATATCAATTAGTCGGGAGGGAGACACCGATGCGTAAGCGCAAGAACTTTTGCCTCGTGCTCTTCAAGTGGGTTCACATGATTAGCCCGAAATCGTGGTGTTCAGTGATATACAATTTAAATAGTGTGATCACTTTGACGTGCGCATTAACGGTTGTAAAAAGCAGTGCTTTTCTATCTGAGATCAAGTCTACTTTCTGTAAACTAGACGATTAATAAAGGGGTTGATATTCTTAGTGATTAGTAAGAAATAGCTGGGAAGGTAGAACAGAAAAGGAGAGCAATAGATTATGCATTTAACTAGGAAGGCTGAGAGTTAGATAGTAATTGAAAAGGAAAGAATGAACACCAGCGACAATCTTGCGTAGGTGACCTTGGGTCTAAGCACTCTGTTTAGGTTATTCAATGTTGGCACAAACAATGGTGACGGACGTGGAACGCTTGGATTTAATGGTACATTTTGCCATGCCTTAGGCACCTTCACTTTACTTTCCTTATTTCCTGATACTTTCTACTCTTCTGCACTGCTCTCTGCACATTTGTACCACCTCTTACACTCAGGTCTTATCCCAACACATTGCACCCCTTCGCACGGCACTCTACTGCGGACCAAATCATGCATATATTGCTGCACAGAATGGGGAGGTGCTAAGGAAAACGACAGTGATATTAATGCTAAAAGTAGATGCTGCATTCAAGGTGTTGTCAGCGGTGTTAGCAAAAATCTAAGCACAGTTAACATTGCTTTCGCAATTCACACATTTCCCGAAATTGTGAGCCGCTAGTGTGTGTTTAAAGGAACCGCTTCCTAGCTCTTCCTTAAGGAAGAAAAAAATGTCTCTGAGGTATGTGACAATTTTGTTAAAAGCATAAGGCGGCGTGATGACCACTTCATTCTGCAGTGCTGTGAATTCAAAATCGTACCTCCTACTCCAGCTTACTTGCGTCATGTTCAAAAGACAAACACAAAGGTGCTAAAATTGGAGTCTGATTAGCAAGCGGGACCCCCAGCAGCCACATTAAATGGAGTAAAAGTTAACGAGAAACGAAACAAAGGTTAACGACAAATAGAGCAATTTGCTGGCTGTTTGAACATATTAGAATGTGCATCATGGATGTTGCCCAAGACCTCACTTCTTCTGAGTTTTCCTATATGCTGTGAGTAAATGCAAATGGTTTTATTTAATGCGCTGCAAAGGTTCCTTTCCAGATTTAAGCAAAACTTACCTTAAATGCGCGAATACACGTGCTCTTTAGATTTGGTACTCCCCAACCCCAAAACGCAATGGCTTTGACAAGCTTCTGGCCAAGTATTGGTATCCCTGCCCTTAATCTTATGCTTTCCACAATGCTGACTTGACCCATGAAGCAAAGAGAAAGAATTAGGGCTGACGAATTTGTGAAAGAGCAAATGCCCCCTTTTGATGTTTGCGTGCCTCTCTATAGGTCGCTCTTCAAGGTAGCGCTACTTTGATCTCTATTACTCAGACTTATGCCACAAGCTCTTCCTATCTGTTAAGCAACCCTTCATGCAACTCACTGACAAGGATGTAAGCAGTGCTGACACTGGGGCGACTTGACAGAATGGAGAAGGCAGCAGTGTTCTCGCGTCCTAATTCGGTCTGTGATACAAATTGGATCCAACCCGGGAGTGACTAACTGTGGCTAATAACTTATGCGAACAGATGCTTCAGTGGCTTTAAGCAAGGCAAGTAAATGTCTATCCACTTTGTGATACTATGTTTGCCAAAGTTGCCCCATTGCTGTTGAATTGGAATGCACCACAATGGGTGTCAACTGATTTATGAAAGTTGCCCAACAATGTAGCCTTATAATTTTTAACATACATTGTAGATTGATGTGCTTTGCTTTGGTTTTTATGACTACGGGACGTATCTTGGCCTTTAATGAACAGCAAAATCCTGTTTCTAGTACGGGTAGAGTGGACACACCAAAGTGCATGATTGCATTTAAAGAAAGAAGTGCTTGCTTTGACCTTCGACGGCCGATAATAAAACCAAAATATAATCAACAATGGCAAGTAGTATGGGGAGAATAAAAGAAGAGAGAAGTAGTTGAATGTGTAGTTATAAACAAAAGTTGGGATTTGAATTACAAATGGTAAAGGGAAGGTGATCGCCAGCGACGATGATGCGTAAGCACTCATGGATTTGGCGCTACTGAGGTTGTGCTGCGTTGGTCTGGGTTAGTACACACAAAGTGACGGTAGGGGTACATCCGGGATTGCTGGCTCACTTTACCAGTCCTCTTATCGCTCTACTTCTCCCTGGCACTCTCTGTTCGTTCGTACTACACTTGCACGCCAATTTGTGCCATTTTGCAGAGTCAGTTCCTATCGCATCATCACATCCCCTTGCACTACGTTCGATTGCATGCATATATTACTGTACTAAGGTAATACTTGAGAAGGAAGCGATGCCGTTGGTGAGGAAATTGGATGTTAGGATTCAGAATGGTGGAGACAGCATCAAATAGAGTGGAAAGATATTAAGGCTTCGGGATTTGCAGCTTCTTATTTTTCATTTAAATATGCACTGCCAATTGCACCAAGTTTTGCAAAGTAAGCCGTGAAATGAGCAAATATTGATAAATTTCTCGGTTTTGCTGTGTGTGGTTGGCAACATAAGCACCTTGCATGGACTTGCCAATCGAGGTCATTTCAGGTGCCTTGATGGCACTATTACAAGACATCCCTTCTCGGTTGTGTGCAAACAAAACTATTCCCTAAAAAATTATGTTATTTACTGTTCAGAAGTGGGCTTTACCGAAGGAGGAATTAGTTGCATTGCAGGCAGTAGTGAACATTGAGACCAATGTCAATCAAAGCCTAATAAGCGCTTCTCTGTTGATGTACTGTAAATTGCAGCCTCGTGGATGCGATCACAGATGCATGGACAACTGCAACAAGCAATTCAAAGGTACAGAAATAAAAGAAAGAAACAGTGCCTAAAATCATGAGAAAACTATGAAATTAACTGAATGGAGAAGGCACAAACTAAAATACCATGTGGTTGAGTTTGTGAGCATGCACACATACTAGAATGGAGCAGTGCGTGCAAAGTTAAAGGAGGGAGAAATGAAGCTGTGAATAAATGGGAAGAAGATTGCGGAGAGCAGCTAGGAGAGTAGGAAAAGGCGATAAAATGAAATCCAATCGAGAAGTGACTGAACAGCACTCAATCACCTATTGGACGTGGTAATGGAATTAAAGCAACTGTGGGCAGATCTCTCAGTAGTTGCAAACAAAATAACTAAACGACTATGTGCTTCGCGATGTCCTGTCTGGCAGAAGTGCTTTAATCGCTCCATTGGTGCCACTTGCGAGTGTGCTAAGACAAATATTCACTGAGATGCTAAAGTTGGTCTGCTGTGAGGCTTTAAACCTTCAAGCACACATTGCAGGATACTGATAACTAAAACCGATTGTAGCCATAAATGTGCAAGCAAAGACCAGCCTGTGGATCTTAAAATGATCTATTGATGTACATACACAGATAAGCATCTGGATAACTAATTGGCGAAATGATAGAAATTTGAAAGTAATTCAGAAGAAAACAAGATGATTTCCATTTGCATGCACTGATGTGGACCAATTTATCAATGCACTTTGCAACGCTCCTTGCAATCGACAATGCATTTGCAAATCCAAACTAAATAGCTGCATTCCACAAAATGCATTTTAACGTGCTTGCGCCCATACATCTTCTGATGAGGTAGTCGTCAGCATGTGAACAACACCAACCATCAACGTCACCTCCGCATCCTTTAGCATTGCCTTATTCAGTACGGTAATACATACGTGCAATAATTCACAATCGAATAAAATGCAATGAGATTTTACGTGGTAAGATTAGGACTATTTGGATGGGCACAAGCGTATGGAGAGTAGTGCGGAAGATTAAGTAGTAAGAGAGCCTACCAAAGTAAAACACAAGTGGCTGAATCGTAACAAGACGAACCAGTGACCTCGAGCTTTCCGCTCACGTCACGTATGCGTGCGTACTAACCCAGACCAACGTAGCATATCCTCGATGGAGCGCAAATCCACTGATATCTCTGCAAGGCAGTCGCTAGCGTTGGCCGTCGATCTCACTATTCACCATTTAGCTCTCGACCTTCCTTACCGGCTGCATAGTCTATAGCTTTCCATTTCTTCCAAACTACCTTAACTACTCCTCACTAATTACGAAGAGCTTCAGTCCTTTAGCACTCATCTAGTGTTACCCTAAGAATTATATGCCTGGTTCATTTGCTTTTTATTTATTCTGCTGGTCTCATTGTTTCTTTTTGATCCAAAACGCAATCACAATTTTGTGTCCGACATATGTGAGGAGATTTAGCTTCTAATGCAACATCCAGTTCTAGGTTCTGTATTATTTAATCGTGAAAAATGCGACCTTGTACTTAGAATGGGAAAACTGTTCTAAAACCCACCGGTTAACATGCTTAGTTCCACACACTCTTCCTGTCGGTGACAATGCTACGAGCACTTTCTCATTTTTGAAGATAATAAATGGCGAAAGTTTTACTCGAATAAGGCTTTTGTCGCATTAGCACCTTCCGTTTTCATTTTGTGCTACAGTTTCCAAGGATGCCAATTCGACATAGACCATTCTGTGCCCTTCTACTTTACTGTTTGCTGCATCTATGTCTTAGCGAATTGTGTGGGTCAGCATGGACACTTTACTTGCAGGAAAAGTGGTTGACCTGAACACTGCTTTACCGAGATGTCTGCATGCTCTAAAAAGAGGGATAAAACGTGTCAGCACATCGTACATACAAATATTAACGCTACTTGGTTAGGTAAGAATTTGGGTGCGAGAGAGGCAACCAGCCATTCTGTCAATAAATGGTGTAAATCTTTTGCACGGCCGGTTTTAATATTGTGCTAGAACATGTCCAAGCCGCCCTTTTGCTCTGACTTCGAAGGCAAACCAGGTGAGCGTTCTTCAGTTGTCCGCAGTTCTAAAAACAAAAACAAAATATTGTTATTAATTTAGAGCTGATTTTCCACCCAATGCCCGTTTCTGCAATGTCGGATGCAGCATTAAAAGCAGTAGATGCTTCTCTTAGGAATGCACATAAATTTGCTTAATTTTATGATGGAACAATAAAAGTTCTATTTTTAATGCTCTGCTCGCACAAGTTCACGATGGCAAATCACAACTAAAATGCCTACTCACTGTGTCGAAATTCATCAAAACACTTCCAATTTAAGGTTAATTAAAATAGTTGTAATAAATGAAATCGTAGTGCAAGCACCAGCGTGCAGGGTGTAGAGTAATGGTTTGACTCCGAGTAGATGGTTTCCTGTTTGCGTCGAAATGAGCTGCTATTGCTCATCAACATTCGCGCTGTTGACGAAAACACGCATGTGGGATAATTCGGTCTCAAACTCATAGGTGTATGAGAGGACGTAATGATTACTCCCCTATCAAAGCCTACTCTGATAATTTTGTCCTACTACTTGCAAATTGCACTCAAGACTCATTAATTGCTCCACCTTTTGAGAACCTGACTGAGGTAATTTGAAAACGCTGTGCCAGAAACCTTAATGGAGAGAGTTTTTGACGCGAGTAATGCAATGGTAGGAGCTGGACAAACGCCACCCACTTGATGATAATGAGTTGGTAGATGATGGCCGAAACGCTGCGCACTTTGTATCATGATCTCCAAGTCTTTTGCTTTGTACGCTAACAGAATCGCTTGCAGTGCAAGTTGTCTTCCAGACAATATTGCCCATTGTGTCGCCAACACTGATCCACTTGTTACCTCTTCGATTTACACCCCTAAGATGCAATGTAATTCGTCTTCACATGCCCATGCCTGCCTGGCGTTTGCTGTACTGCGGTTAAAATTAACCATTATGAATTCCTTGCCGGGCGCAACACAAATGCTCATGAGACCGATCTGCACGGTGCGATCGGCGAGTGCACGTGTTTAAAAATAAACACATATTTGGTTAGCCGAACAATGAAATTCCAGCACATCAATGACAGTCTAAACTAACAAACTATTTTAATTGTAGTTGTTCTCACATGCGATCACTAAATATGAACAACATGAACTTCTCCATATCCAAGTGATTGCTGCCGCTCATTTGACTAAATTATTCATTTGTGCTGCATTGAGATGCACCATATCTTGGTGATGCTCGCGACGATGGGAGGTTTAAATAAGGAACTGCAAATGCGTGCATAAGTTCGAAGTGTTGAAGCAATGACTCATTTAACTAATGAAGTAAGACCGCGACTTTTATGTCATCAACCAAGAGTTCAACTATTAAGTAGATACTACAATAAGGGCAGGTAAGTGACAGGACGTAAACAGATGCATTTGCGAGATTAAAGTTTTGCCTGAGGAAATTCAGCAAATGTCAGACGAAGAAGAGGATGCAATTGGCAGCGATGAGGTTGATTGCGAAAGGAGGCAATCCTGGCAAATTATACCGCCTAAACTTCTGCTTCTATCACACTCGCAAATCCAGTCCTGTATGGCTCTACAGCCATCAGTTGTCTCATAGTCCACCATCCACCCTAAATGAAATAGCGTCGAGCCTACATAAATGGGTCTTAAGGGAATTGAGTGGAATTATTTTGTTGAGGCATGTGTTTCCAGTTTGTAGTGCTAGATTTGCAGTGCCCTATGATATGTGCTTACCTGTCTGAAGTATCAATCGGATCGCCTGGTCTCTATTCCGGTCAAAGGTATTTCTCATAGTGCATGGAAGGCGTTACTCTTCCAGTGGTTGAGAGTTACTTTGACCAAATGACATGGAGGCGCTCATCAGGTGGAATTTTACGAATCGTGTCAGTAGCTGTGCTCTTCACAATCCAGCTATCAAGTTTGTTCACAATCCAGCTATCAAGTTTGTTCACACGTCGTATATCTGTACGTGCGCTCATGAGCACCAGCAGTTTAGGTTCTGGAAATTAGTAAAATGTTCTAACCGTAAATGCGCTATCTGACCATCTATGGAAGAAATGTATAATTGCTGCCGATTAGGGGTCTAGGTCCCTGTGGCATAGTAAACATCCAAGCGCCAGCTGCGAGCAAAATTACTGATCATGGGCGCCTATGAAAAGATGGAATGCAATGCAATTCACGTGGCATCACGCAGATAAAAGCTGTGTAGTCGCAAAAACTGCGAAAAGAGGAGAGCAAATAAATGAAGGCTAGTAAGATAAAGTATGGAAAATTGTAGACTAAGCAAAGATAAGAAACTAGGCCTATCACCACTATTGTGTACACATGGCAAGATCATAAAACAGATAATGTAAGATACTGAATCTGCCATGCAGGAATGCGATGATAGTGTAGGCGAATTCGCAAGTGACACCGATGAGGTGATTATAACACTTCGGTAGGCACAACATCGCAAATATTGCAGTCGATTTACTCTTTCTTTTTTCAGCTAGTACGGTTTTGACGAACGCATGCGACCACTTGTTCGGCCTTAGCCACACCTCTGTGATCCCAATTGATTTGGAGTTAATGTTGAACTCTTGAGCACCAATTACCTTTTCATTCCGCTGGGTCGCCTCAGCAGCATCACTACTTACTTGGCGTTAGTGAGTTGCATTGGGAGTAGTGGGAGAGGAAAGGAAGAAGTTGAAGAAGAAGTCCTAATGATCAGGATTGTGATCTGCACCACTTCTTATAGCGTACCACGAAAACAAAACACAAACGCAGATTAAGAAATTGATGAGCTCCTAGAGGATAACTTCATTCATAGAAGAATAGAGACACAAAGTGGTGAATGCACCAACATTTGTTTGCTTCACGTTTGCATGCTTACTCACAGTAACGTAATGTTCAAAAAAAGCAAAATTCTTCACCTATTTGCTTAGCATGAACATCTGGAAGTGCACAGTTGTGGCTATAATAGTGTAGGTTTTTCTTACATGGATAATATAAGCTTTATCAACAGCCGACAGCCATTAAAAGGCCGATTGTGGCAGTGTATTCTTGGAGTAGCTAGGAGTTATGGAAGTGGAGAGAAGTAGTGGAGCGCGCTGTTGGCAACGAAAGTTGTAATTTAAAATGCGTGCAGTGAAGGAGCGATGTGGTTCTGCTTACATGCCAGTGATTTAGCCAGCCATGAGGTTATACTAAGCTGGTCTGCGTCAGTACACGCGCTGGTGACGTATGTGAAGCATTTGGGATTGCTGGCTCACTTTGACTCGTTCTACCAACCTTCACCTCACTTTAGCCCCTCCTGCTCCTTCTTCTCTCGTTCCCTCTTCACCCTCTTGTGCTACATCGATCAGTCAGCTCTTATCCTATCATCTTGCATCGCTTAGCGCTGTATTCGATTGCAGAGTATTGCATGTAATGTTACTATCTGGAATAAGGTAGTGCTAAAGAAAGTGGCAGTGACGTTTATGGCGGTGGTGGGTGTTGCACTTGTGCTGGTGTCGACGTCACCTTCTAAAGACAAATTATTGCAAGCATGCTAAAATTTTGTGAAACATTGTTGCTTATTTTGCATTTGTAAATGCACCGTCAACCGAACTCATTGTAGTGAAGCTAGCCGTAAAATTAATAAACAAAGATAGCAAAAGTGGCCAACTTTGCGAAAATAAGAGTTGTGCAAATTTAGGCGTACATATTCTGGCCTTTCTTTAGCGATTTTATCATTTATATTGTTTGATTACTTTCCCACTTTTTTATTTCTTATAAGCTAGATTTAGTCCGAACATTTGTGGCTGTCGTTGCTTATGGGTGCCGACTACCATAGCACATTCACTAGTGGAACCAATGGAGCTACTGAAGCACTTTTGGTAGGAATATCATTATAAAGTAGATAGACAATGCTTTATTTTTTTACAGATACTGAGCAACTTATCCGCTATCGCATCGATTGTAGCACCATACCCACTTGACCAATTAGTTGTGCTCACTCGCTTCTCAATTGGATCTTATTTGCAATAGAGATGGAATTGAGACTCGTGAGCACTATCACATTCTCCATTGTGTCAGGTTGTTTCAGCATCAGCACCGCTTACATACTTGCCACTGGGGAGGGTAACGTGCTATGGAATCAATTTTAATGAATGCAGGTTGGGATAAGTGCCGTCTCTAGCAGCGACGCATGGAAACTGCAGACAAACAATGTAAAGATTAGCAAGCCATTCGAGGATTGTTGAAATTGTGGAAAGGTCCGGTCCTACCGCATAAGAGAAGAAGAAGCGCCTTCCAAAACTACTTCGGGTCTATCCGCTTGATCGCTGAACGAAATGTGGAAAGTGCGATCAATTAAGTCAGCGAACCAGTCATTATCGCTTCCATCACTGATACAGCAAAGCAATTCGATGTAGTCGCCTGCAGATGGAATCAAGAACAATCTCCTACTGTCTTACTGACGCAGGCTGCTAATGGTTTGACATGATGTTGGATCACTCCTAAGCTCTCAAATGGAATAACTCGATAAAAGTTTTGTGGAGCTGGGATGATGAGCTCTTTGATGTGAGCAACTTACTTAAAAGCGGCTAACAATGCCTGCAGAGGATGCTGCCGTATAAAGTTTCGGTTCATGGGCCTGCAAGGATTGTAAGAACCTGCTCTTTAAATGCTATCAGGCAAAGGAATTTGCACGCATGTGTCTGCTGCAAAAAGATTGCACTTGCGTTATCGTACGAATAGATCGGCAAGAGTAATGCAAGCTGAGTTAGCATATGGAGTGATAAGTGACGCAACATTGGGACTCTTTGCAGCAATTCCACTCAGTTTGTAGTTTCACAGCAGCATTCTTTTTCTGTCAAGCATGCAATGTAGAATTTCATGCAGATTATTGTTAAACAACCAGAATTACAGAATGAAGTAAGTAGACAATATTATGGAATTTCATGTTATTTAACATTGTAAATCATGGCATTTTGCCTGTTTTACTCTCTCTCCTATTTTGGCTGCGTAGTGGTGAGAGAATGCGGCAGAGAAAAGGTATCGAAAAGTGCAGACCGATTAGGTTAAGTGAGCGTATAAATGGGAGGATGCTCGTTGAGCATCGAAAGTCAGCCACACTTTTCCTCACGTTGTCCGAAGTTTAAAAATACTTCCATATATTAACTACCGGAGTTGCTAACCACGTCAGCAGATTGGGTTAAAATGATTTTCAAATGATCCAAATGCAAGTGTCTGCAATAGAGCAGCACGAAAGCATCCTGAAGCGCATGTTAATCGCGACCGACATGGAGAGAATCCAAGTCCTACTTTGCAATGATCGAACTAAAACTGAGAACCTGTGCATAATGTGGCGTTGGAGCTATGCCTGTGCCGATTAAGTGGGAGCATCTCAAGTGCCACTCTAATGACTAAGGAAAAATTTAAATAAGCAGCGCAGGACACATGTCTGAAGGAACTTGTCAGGGTCACAGGATGCGTAATGACTTCATTTACGCATTTCGAGGGAGTTGCTCCCGACTAACCCCAAACAAGTTAGTCAACCAATGACGTCAAAAGGAGCAGGGAACAAATTTCACAGTAACGATGGATGTTACCTCTGGGATGGAGCAGGCTGAGTGCAATCGTACACAATGGCTAACTTCAGATCTTGGTGCGTATTATCTGCCTTAGAATGAGGACGAGTAGTTGAGAGGAGTCAAATGGCAGGGCTTACACGCACGTGCAAACACAGCAAAATTCTGCATTCAATATAAAATACGAGTTGTAGGCAATTTGATGCAGAAATCGGTATCAAGTTTAGCAGCTTACAAGTAAAGCAGCACAATTTCATTGCAGCGCGTGCAAATACGAGCTTCGGTTCTGTATAATATGCCCTTTGCCACAACATGGCCTAGCTTCAAACGCTACAGTACAGAGAGACAAGCACGACGAATGACAATCATCTATGTGATACGGAAAGTACAATGCAGCGTGGATGCCTTGTTGGTATGGCATGATGCTTTTATACTATAGTTTGACTTTAGACTGTACTTATAAATGCAAATTCACCTTAACCGACTCCATACAGGCGTTTATATTCATCGTGGTCTCTGGAAACATCTCCGTGTCCTAGTTGAGCATCGTCAACCGACTGGATTCCAAAGTTAACCAAGAGCAACCTTTTGAAAACGCGCAAGTAGAGCAGTTACTCACCTCTGTCATCCCTACAAGTGATTTTAAGTGTGCGCTACGCTGAGTCTGCATCGATTTCAAACTCGAATCGATTTGCTTCTCAGTCATCAAAGTGACAAAGGAAAATCCTCTTTGACAGGCCATAGAAGTAAATTCATTTTCAGTTGGATTAGTGCAGAATATGGCCCACAATGAGCAAGATGCATTCTGAGAATGTTCCAGTTTACGCTATTATAGTGCACATATGGTAAAGTGAAAGGCTACCGTTAAGGTTCAGAAAGATAAAACAGAAAAGAGGATGAGAGATATGTTTTGATAATCATATGCCACTGATCAACGATAGAGACAGTGGGGCTTGGGCTGCCAGGGTGTGTGATACAATTGTTTTAGACGGGCCTATTTCAAGTGCCCGTATTATTTTTCATCTTGTTCAAAATGAAGCACGTTCGCAGCACCACTGTTTTGGTGGTTTCCTCTCCAATTCATTATATTTGTTTTAGGGGTAAGTAGACGAATTGCGTTTAGTCCAGACGTGAGCGGAAAATGTTATTATAATGGGATTACACCCGATCGACGTTGCTGGGAACATTCAGCACTAGTTTCTTGGACGTGAAAACGAACATGAGCTTCCCATCTGATACTCATAAAATTAAGACATCCTGAAAACAAGGAAGACGAAATTTCAGAGGTTTAAGAGGAGAATTGTTATTGGTGGGTCGAGATGTACATAAGGTCATTTAAATATCTTGTACAGATCACTGGGTGCAGTCATTGTGATAAAGCAGAAAATTTTCTTAAAATATTGTTTTGTACTCTCTTGGCCTGAGGTACTGCTTCTGGAAAAATAGTTTTCTCAAATTTTTAAATGTGTGGGAGATGATCAGCTGCCAATGCAAAAAACATTTTAGACGTCGTCCTCCGCTTTATTTACAAAAACACTCCCCATTTTGTCCCCAACACAGACCAATTGTGCATGTTCCTGCATATTTCAACCTCTCTTACGGGAAGATCTGTCCCTTGAAATTATGTCACAGTAGGTTACAACCAGCTCAGTTATCCAAGATGAGGCTGGCTAATTATTCGTTGGAGTGTCTTCTGCACTATGGACAAGGAACGCTGGTTAGTGTTACAGATGACCTCGTTGCTGACAGAACATCGCACACGATGTTCTTTGGCTGGATGCACTTTCGAACTCAAGGCGTGCTGCGCTGCGACTCAAGTGTTGCCCAGATGCGAATCACCTTAGGTAAATATTCCTACCCACGTCATTTATTACAAAACGCTATTTCGTTGAGTGCTGCATGATATTTTAACAACCGATTCCTATACCGCTGCTCAAGATGATTCTTAAATTCCTGGTAATCTTCTTATGGTAAAATAAACCTCTTGCATGTGGTTTTGAAGTAGCTTCCTGTGCCAATTGCAAATTTTTTCCAAGCACTATATTAATGTGCACGGATACCTTAGGCAATTAAAAAACCAATTTTTTTCGACTTTAAAGTATTGTGCACTTTGCAGAGCAGGCAGTGGCTGTATAGCACAAATCCCTAATAATGGTAAACAATTCCCAAAAACAGATTCTTCCAAAACCTGCAGCGGAGATTGATGCGTTGGAATCAGGTCAGCGCGAAGCTTTTGAAGGGAGGAAACGAGTAGTTTTTAAAGTGACTTTTTGGTCATGATGACTCTAATGCTTGTCTGGATTGCTATATTTTGGCGTTGATTCCAAAATCCGCTATACGTAAATCTGTAATTTACTTATCGACTTTCGTCGACCCATAAGTGTGACAGGTACTTTGATGCATTTGTCCAGCCACTCTTGCACTAATCTCTCTTCCAACTAGACTAATTAAGGTACCTAAGGTACCTAAAAGTTCACCTTCTGCGAATCCATCAATCAAAGCATAATTGCGCCGTGACGTTGTCATCTGGTGCACTATTTGCACTGCGCCCACAGATGGTGGTTAGACTGTTGAGAGATATCAGGCTGGTGGATCGTGCAGTTAACATTCTATTGCTAGCCAGTTGTGCTAGGTATTCAATCGCTTTAATATGCTAAAGGGGTTTCTTTTTATAGCACTTTACAGCAAACTTAGACTGCAAATAAATTGTATAGCAGTTATCATATTGAATTCTCTCTGCATTTTTTGGGTTGAAGAGAATCTTGTGCTACTTGCAATACCGCCTGATAATGGGTGTGAAGGGAGTACATGGTCTTATCTACAAACTCGTGGAACTGCATCTCGTGCAAAGGAGCTGTAGTACGAAGAAAATTTTCGACACATAATGGGTCACACAATAGCTTCCCTTCTTTTGCTGATTGGCCATTTCTCTAACAGATTTACTGGCATGACCGATTCTCTTTCCCGGATTCTGACAAAGGACCTTCAACAAGGAATTATGTGCATTCAGACGCACTAAGTTCGTCGACAGAGTTACATGCGTTTGATTCGGGAGACACAAGTGTGTTTTGATAGCTTAAGATGGCTATAATTTAACCAAATCTCAAAGTTGCCCATCCTGTATCTACCCACTAACCAATATCCTTATTGAATGCGCTTTTTGTCAGGTGCAGAGTCTGTTGCAATAGCTAGACATTAATATCAGTCAA
>CM010315.2:5897132-5924343 GCA_001923025.3 Taenia multiceps | reverse complement strand
GGCGCTCTGTAATGCGGAGCATATAGGTGGGGTGGCATCAGATAGGTGTTCCGCAGTAGGTCTGTCGATGGGCTACGGTGATGAACTGCCACAGCCCCATTGCATTGCAGGGGCATTTGGCTGCGATGCAAATCAAAGTCATACTTCCGCTTTGGGTTAAACCACTCTATCCTTGGTGTAGGCATTATTATCGGTTTTAAATTCCTCTCTGACTTAAAGCACAATATCATTTGCCGATTTGGGGTGACCCCTCGACTATGGTTGTGTTGAGCAGGCGACGCTAACTTTCACCAGTCCTATTAGGCAAGCCAGTAAAAGTTTGTGTGACACATTGGCAGCTGCTGCTTTATTTAAGAAGTTTAGTGGCACAGTCATTGGAAATGGAAAGGTGGGTAAGTCAAGCAAGATAGGTCGGCCCTAAACTCTTCTTCAGTGCTTTGATGGCACCAGCAAATCTATGCTCACTAAAGTGCGAAAGGATTGATGACTTTGCATGCGTGTGCATCAAACAGCTTATGGTGAAGGACGAACGTGTGCAATAAAGAAGACATTTAACGCAGACACATCACCAGCTAATTGGGACATTCGATCTGTGTGAGCATGCTTAAAAGCTAAAACGAGGTTCAGTAGCCACTCGTCATCTTTGGTTCTTCTCTGTCCCTTTAATCCGCGAAAATATTCCATAGTTTGCATTTTGTACACTCTAAAGCAGTTTCGCATCATGCGTATTGTCAAGATGCATTCGTCAAATTGAGCAGAGAGATAGTCTCTACTCTAAGCGAAATGTGAGCTCATTCTTGCATTCATTCATTCTTTAACTGGTTACGAGTATCGTAAGCATGTACAAGTGCTTCTAAAATGGCTGAGGTAGAGTGGATCAGCCGCCACACGTTGACCGACTTCGGGCATGGTCGAAACATTTCCCTTGCACGCTGCTAAGCAATCTTGACCAGTAGCATATTGCACCCATTTCCAAAATCAAATAAGGGATAACTTGTGTCGTTGTGCTGACAAGGTGAAGTGAAGTGCCAACCACCCGGTCAGGTGGGATGGCCATCAATTTAACCTGTATTGTGGGAAGTGCGCAAAGTCAAAGGAAGGTATATTCGTTACATTCAATGCAAGAATTATAGCAGCACACCCGAAAATCATCACTATATACAGTCTGGTTCAATGCAAACCCTTTCACGTGCATATTGCCAACACATCACAGATTACGGTGGGCATCCTGAATCGATTGCAAGTCATGATGGCATTGTTGGAAGACTGTAAGGAGTTCCGAATCAACATTCAAATGATGTGTCTTACATTGCAATAGAGTGTGTCATTATTCCTGCGAAATGCAAAAAATGAATGTGGAGCTTTAGGAACTATTATCATCCATACACCACTCACCAACTGATTCCTTGTTTGCGATAAGGAAATGTGATGAAGGAGAAGTGTACTAAATAATTGTGACATTTTAGGTTGTCCATTATAGGATGTACACACCACCCAAAATCGAGCCACAATTCGTGAACATCCAAGCATCGCGTCTTGTTTGACGATCATTTGAACGTAAAATTAGTGGTTCCGGTAAAAGATCTTCCCTGCGCCTAAAATGACACAATTTCATCGAGCCTTGTAGTTTGTACTGCTGCTTTTGCAATACGCCCTCCCATCCATGGGTGTAAATATTGCCAGCCCTTCTCGGTGCAAGAGGTAAACAGCTTAGCTATTAGCACAAAGCCTTAGAGCACAGCAAATTCCGCAAAATATTTAGTGCAGATCTATTCAAGAGTACTAGAGAAAGGCATGATTTTTGGAAGCATTACCGAAAAGAACAAATTCCTAAAAGTCTAATGCACTGATTAAAAATGGAGAGATTCGAATAGATAAGGAATCGGAAGGAGTAGTGGGATGATTAAGGGGCGCCGTAAAGTCCGACTACCAAGACGCACCTTAAAGTGGAGTAAAATGATCCCGAGATTAAAGCACTTTCATTGAGAATTCGGAGGCGTTTCAGGCATTTAAATAACGAATCTAAGGTACACGAAATTGCCTTTCAAAGGCGTTGATTTGCTGTTGAATTTACCTTTCATTTGAGGCGTTGATTTCAATTACTCTTCCTTAAAATGTAGAGGCTCGTCTAAACGTAATTGACACATTACAACGGCAAACATTTTAAGTCTTAAGTAAAGGCAAAGACATGGGTTGACGCGCCCCTTGATGCCTTGCAACGCACGATGTTGATTAGGCCTCCTCGTCTGGCAACAATACATTGCAATAAAATGCATTTCAGGCAACACTAACTCTCTCACGAAGCAACTAACGATTTAGAGAAGAGAATGACTCATGTTTACCAGTTTGCTCTTCCTGATCTAGTCATTTTTAATAGTTCGGTGGAGGAGTAGTCTAGTATAACTCGATGGCATATTTGATCTCTGGTGATAGAGCAAGGCTGGTGTCCGTCATAGGCTCATGCGTCCACGTCGACCAATGAATGAACAACAGTTGGGTGGACGTTGGCGCACGGTCAGGTGGCTACGCTTCAAAACTAAAGGTTCAGGTCACGCATTATGAGGGGTGATAACGAGAGGGCCTTGTATGAGAAGCGGAGGCCCATCCACAGTCTTAATATCGTGCTTTCTACAACAAGGCTACATCGTATAAGAGGCATGAAAGTGTAGCGATTAATTTGGCAACTGCGAAGCATAAAGGTAGAAATCTACTGCAAAATTCTATCCCTCTTTTACTACTTATTCACTTCAGCCATTTTCTGGCCACAGGTCGGATGGAACTATCAGCAAGTTGGACGGTACGCAAGCCTCGAGCCTTCTTCAAAAGCAAAGAGTAGTCACGAACAAGAAAACTGTTGTTTTTAATAACGTAAACAGCGCAAAAATGAGGCCCGAAGGAACAAAAATATGCTTATAATCTGATGCATTTGAAAAGTGGGTAGGGCATAGGTTTGTGTCAGGGAAGGAAAGAATTTAACGCCTCGAGGGCCTCAAATGCACTCCAACTACTTGTCATTGACAGTATTGATGAAAATGGTTAGAGTTGGTTCCCCGTCAGTGCCCCTTTTGACTGTCGTGTAGTCATTGCCTGCTGCATTGTTTCTTCTTCACCACCTCAAACTCAGAAAGCTATTACTGACTGACATTTAATTTGTGCACAAGCGATTCTCTTCTCGTAACCCAAATCGCATGTTAGCTGTTCGAGGATGGACAAGAAACGATGTGATAGACGCATGACATGTGCTGCTTGACGTCAAATCCGCATCCTACATTAATGGTCTCCTACTACTAATTGGTCCGTTACACTCCCGTTAAGAGTATGGAGGTGGAAGCAATGTGAATACACACCGCCTTCCTCGCTTGAAAATATCATCAGTTTAGACACAAACCAGCAAATATCGATGACCACATTTTCACTGATCAGGTTCGAAGGAGAGTAGCTGAAGAATTGTTGCCATTCTGGGCAGCACCATTATCCGACCAATGCGTTGTGATACCTACCAACTACCGCATTGTAAGTGTCTACGCAGCACACTGCCGATTGTCAAACTGTCACGGAAGTGCCTGAAGGGCAGTCATGTGTCAAAGTGTATTTTGGACATGCTTGCTAGACATTTTGGTCTAGTTGGATTTTGTGCCCAAAATATTGATCCACACAATAGGAAATACTTTTAAAAGAAAGGAGCGTTCCGCAATTAATGAATAGTTGTATTGACTCGTGTTAAGCCCATGCTCTTGATTGAGAAGCCACTATCGAGTGACAATGGCGATGAGCTTGTAACTTTCAAGTACGTTTCTGAAGGCTTCATGCTAATTTCCAAACCGACAGCAATTCCGATTTCTTAGACATCCCACTGTAGCTACATGCATGCATGGATGAGTTAGTTGATTTGATCTGGCGGTGGCACACAAACACTGATCAAAAACGGTTCATCGATTCCACCCTCTGCAGTGAGGCGGATGTTTGTCCAACTGTCTGACGCGTCGGTTCATGACATGAATTTGGCGTATGTCATTGTGGGTTTGTAGTTGCGAGATCTAGAATTACAGGCCCTCACATTGTGCCATCCATGCACACGCAAGCAGTGCTGCACATTGCAGCGATTACGACGAATCGTCAAATGGCTGGTAACGAGTGTATAAGGAGGGGTATTGGTTTGAGGTATGGTCTTTAACTCAATCGAGTCGATGCAGTTGTTCGTCAAGTAAGCTAATGTACGGAAACTGTTTCTGAAACGACAACAGTCTAAGGGGGCGCATTAGCAGCTGTGAAAGAAACAAGAAGGCCATTACACAATTGGTTCACTGAGAAGATGCCATGCTAGTTAGTTAACAGACTAATGAAAGTTTTTAATCGAATATCATAGGCTAATCTGTGGCGATAAGTACCAAGGAAGAATGCGGCAAGCTAGAGGGATGTTCTATGGTTTCCTCCAAATCGATAGTAAACCCCTAAGCTTTTCTAAACCCACGCAACAAGTTTTGCTCTGGTTATTCCTCTACAAAAAAGGGAAGGCATTGTTAAAGTCTCAATAAGGAAAGAAACCTGGACGGCGCAGTTTATGCTGGCCAAAACTAGTTCGAGATGTGATGCTTAGCATTAATTTCCTTTGCAACGCTAAAGCAGTTTTGCACCTCGCAGGAGGTACCTTAATATCGCAGCAATACAAATGAACAAACTTAGCAGCGTCTCACCGAAAAAGATGGCAGACGAAATCTGCAGTGCTCATTTCGAGGCTATAGGCATTCTTATTAGCAACTTAGATGAACTTTGCTTGCAATTATCGCATATTGCCAACAGTAAAAGGAAAAAGTCGCGCTCATTGTTGAGCAAGTATTCATACATGTTTGCACGGCAGAGAGCGAAACTCAGGCAAACAAACATCGTACAGCATATATTAGCTACAGATGGTGAAGCCAGACCCATTCGTTAACCACTCAGACGTGTGCCGCCACTTTTCCTGGAAGAAGTAAGCCATAAGGCCATCCAAGTCACCATGAGCCTCTCCAATTGCACTGGTGAGGATAAGTAACGGTAGTCTACGACTGTGCACCATTGCAGGAATTTGAGCCAAACAGGCTTTGTGAATTTCTGACAGAGCCTCTAGTGCTCTGAAGCGCTTTAACTACCTTCCAAGGCCTGATGCAGACAGTAATAATAGAGTTTCTTTCAAAAAACTGCACAATCTACCTCGACGATATTCTTGCTTTTCTTCCATGAGGCGGTGAACCGCAGTCTCATGACAGTGAGTATGCGGGTGAACACAGGCGCTCGGAAGGTTGCGCCCTCGGTGGGACCCCTAATGTCACAAAATCGAGCCCTTCCTCGTCCTTCTTCTCCACCACGAGTGCGGCTATGTTCATGTTGACTTTGTCGTCCTGTCCATCTATTCCGTAAGGCTTTTTCCTCATCCTCATGTTATGGTCCGCCGATCGTAAGTGTTGCAAGCTTATCAGTTGAGTTCAATCAGGCAGCTTTTCGGTAGACAAATGAACGCTTCTACTAAGAACGAGTTCCAGGTGAAAAAAATAATAAATCATTTAGACTGTGGTGAACTTGTTGAAAATGGAGTAGGCGAGGGCATATTCTGTGAGCTAATTATCAATTTCCTATGGAATACAATATGACTCGTTCACATAGGCACGTTCAGGTAGTGAGCGTCTCTTGCCTTGAACAAAGGCAAGCACATCCTTCCTTTTGAGGTGCACAATCATAAATTCTGCACCATGGTTGTTGCCAAACTTTTGCGTCTTCGTTGACAACTACACTATTTTATTATCTCGTCATTTTTTACCGAACTGGCAGCAGTAGAGCGATGTTAAACAGGGGCATTAATTTCTGCCACATTGGGTTGGAGGCTGATTATCGCGTAGGTTAGCCTGATATTTTATTAAAAGGTAAATTTGTCTGGAGCATTTGTCAATCACACACCAGAAAACACTGTGGTTTCGTGTCTGGAGCACAAGGCCTCTTAGGTATCATGAGTACTCACTGAGGGACTAAAATCCGGCCTCGTGATTTTACATAAGGGAAAGTTGGTGATGGATAAGTTGGCGCAGCTACGTCCTCTACCACTAGGAATAAAATCTAAACGAGGTTTCTGACTCGCGCACAGTGAGGAATCTAACTATCAAAGCCTGGATAGCCTATGCCCTGCCTTCAGCAAGGTGGCCGTGTGATGTGAAATATGTGACGATGTCAACACCTTTGTGATGTTTACATTGCAAGTGTGAATGTTTTGGCCAGATTACGGTTATTACCCCTGGTTCGGATTTTATGATTCCTGCAAACGATGCTTGTGGTAGTCATTTAGTAAAACAATGATACTTCAAACCTTTCAGCTATGAGTTGTGTGCATTTAGTGGCAAGGAAGGATTATTAGAATGCACTGCTATCGTTTTAGCCAGTTGTGAGGTCATGCCATGCGGCATCTCGAAATCAGCTGCAACAAAAATTATTTTTGGAGTTGTTGTCATTCCCTCACAGTCAGTGAGAAGGACGATTAAATAGCGAAAGTGGCAAATTTTTTTTCACGCAATGGGCGCTACTTATTTCTCCTATAAGCAGCATGACTGCTATTGATACCACTAGAAGAGACAATTTAGGAAAACTGATCGAAATTACTTGACTTACCAGTAGACTACTAACACTCACTTCTATTTAAATAATGTTAGTCCATGTTAGGACCGGTAGCTCGATAAATACTCAGAACTCGAACTACCCCCAGAACTGCATTAGTGTCATCATTCATCAGCAATAAGCAATGCACATTACTAGAAGATGGGTATCTTCTTGAGCCCTGGTGACTTTTTGATTACAGGCTAAGACTGACAGGTCATAGGCAGAGTCAAAACATGCGGCAATGCATTGGGAGTTAGATGACAAGACGCCCTAACCATTTTGGCGACTAGTGTGGACGCCAGTCTCCTCTCACTACCCATTCTTCCACCCATTGATGATCAGCATATCCGTACTTGGTGAGGCAGCATTGTATCATTAAAATGCAGCCAGCACTCAACATCTCATCGATGCCCTTCGGAGCAGAGAAGTAGGGCTTCGTGATCGTAAAGGAGGGACAAATAAATTATGAAGTAAACAGTGTGGTAGAAAGATAGGGACAAGTAAATTATTCGTCTTCTTCTCGATTATTCGTGACACTTTTCCCATCTGCCACTAATATTATTTGCAGCCGTCACTTGCCACATAACCTGCATCGAAAGTGCTAACACTATGACATCAATTAGAACCACTTTGGATTCATTTAAATGATGTCAGTGCCAGCTGCTACAACAAACGAGTCATGCCGTGATTGACCAAAAGGCATGGCTCACACTCGATGATTGCACACCTTCAGAAGAGAAAAAGCAAAGGAATCAATTGCCCCTATCCCTCTAGTCATTTCTCTTTGCACTGACCTCGTTATCGCGAAAAGAATAATTAGGGAGATGATCTGCTCCTAACCCAGCCAATGTGCGGCTGATGCACGCGACAATGTCACACCAATCGCAAATGACATCGGAATGTTTTGACGTTACGGTGAGCTTCCTGCTGGAATAAATGTCCAGGAGTCGAAATGATTGCGAATTGTACGTGCGTAGATGCTAAGAATTCAATGCCGTACCAATAAGAAGCAAACCTGGATTAGCTTCCATCGAAGCACACATTAACACCAATCACTGTAATTTTATTCCGTCTACTTGCAAGTTCAGACATCAGACACTAGAATGTTGGCCAACGGGAGACATCATGCAGTGTGACAATGTAGGATTTCACAAATGATGCGATTCTCCTGGAGGAGCAATAATTTGTCTCCTTTGTCTCTCCCGACGAACTGATGACTCCTCCTCAGTCTGAAGTTTGTTCTGATGCAGATAAAAGTGTTTAGCACACAATGCAAAAAAGTGGACGGATGTTGTGCAGGTTTGATTAGATGCACCTTTTAAACAAGAAGTGGTTGGGAATCACTTGTGTCACGACTAACAGGAGGAAGCAAACACCTGTTCTATCCACCCACAAAATGTTGTCCCACCTGACTAGTCTGCTTGTTCTAACGTTATAAGAACAGGTGTGAAAAGGCAGCGCTGGACCTACTGTGCTGATGGCAGCTCTGAACACTTCCTCCTTTCATGTGCATTATGAACAAAATGTGGCCTGAGCACATTGTATTTTACCTCTACCCTTACTCCTATTACCAGCCAATGCTCCATATCCCACTACCCTCACCTTGGAAACTAATTTTGGCCCCGACGAGGTCGGAACTACCTCGAACTCCTAGGCGAAATGGACGTACTAACTTAGCTCAACTCATCGCCGTAATGGTGAGTCAGACGCTCAACAGAGGGCTCTTCCATGGCGGTCAGGCAATGGGTAAGACGACAAGAAGTGCTCGAAGAACCTAAAAGTGTTAGCAGAACCAACTTTTAGAGGTTCATTCTCAGCCAGGTCCGTATGATAAATAACGGCTCAATTCAGACATGGGTGTGGTACAAGTATTATATGTACAATCTCTGTTGTACGGACACCAATATTCTCAGTGGGCTTGTTACGTTCTCAATGCGACGGCGTCAGGTGCTACCTACTATTGACGAGGAAGAAGGGCGAAAGGCTCTAGATGCAGGGCTACTCCTGCGCAGGGTGAAAAACTCTCACTATATAGGCAAATAATTAAAACTGCAAGTCACACGGTCATTCAAGGGGAATTAGCCATGTTTTCATCATTAAAATTATCCCATCATTCTGTCGGTGGTTAATCCACAAAATGTTTGTTAATGAAGGACCTAGTGGAGCTCTGCAAACAGGTTCCACATGGTCCACTCAAAGCCAAGTAGTCATCTATGTGCTTCAACGGAAATCCTTAACCAATCCTTTGCTTTCAATGCCAACACACCTGACCAATGAGCAATCTAATCATCACCAAAACGAGAACGTGTGTATCACATGGTAATGTACTTTTAACGGATACAGTACCGCCCTGTTCGATCAAGCGCTGTCGATTACAACGATCGATTTGTTAAAGTTGCACCAACTGTCAAATGTGAGGATAGAGTCTACGTACACACAAAGGAAAGAAGACAACAGAAATGACTCAGGTAGCAAGCATTTATGAGGTAGGCACTGGTGACAGTGATCAAATGGCTAGGAGGCGATGTAAGGCACAACTGTCGTGAAAGGATGGACGTCATCTAACCCTGAGAATAGGGCATACTCGAAATAAGCATTACAATAACCTCCAGTCGCCGTTCAAAATGCGTAAATAAAAATGAAGCCTGGATGGTTCTACGTCAGATGACGCTGCATTCAATCAACATCCTGCATGATTACCAGCATTTGACGCCACATCGACTTGCCGAACCGGGATCTTCAGAGGTGCTACCATTCCTAACTCGTACTTTTGTTCTTTGTTGCGCTGACATTTGTCCCTTAATGATGTAGAGCTGCATAGGTCAAGTTTGAATTGGGTTTGATTGCTAAGTAGCTTCTAAAATGGTTGTAAGCCTTGCCAGTACTAAATAGTGGCCACTCCTGACGAAAGGTAGGTCTGAAGGACTGTAGGCACAATCATACTACTGAGTTCACTTTTAGCATCCCAGACCGCCAAACAAAGCATCAAATCGCTAAGCTCAAAACGCGTTGAAGCATTACAACTCACTTTTCATGTACCTTCTCTCCACTCGAGAGGTGACTGAAGAGAAATGTGCTGCCTCAGGCTTAAATAAAGACCTCTTGGCCCAATCATGCTGTTGCTTCCAGAAAGGAAACAGATCCACACTGTAGGGAATAGCATTGTACCCTTATTCGCTATTCGATGAAATTCGTAGGCATATGCAGGTCCTTTACGGTGAATCCATCTACCGACTGACAGATAAGTAGACGTCAACCAAACACCATTGATGACATAAGGCAAGTCAAAAGAAGTGGGTTCATGTTCCATGTTTGTGCTTCAGGCACACGGATCCCTAACCCTGTTTCAGTCAATGATATTTGCCTTATGATGCAATAACGATTCCGCCTTATACAACTGCTTTAATAATTTCGTGAAATCCTCCCAACACTACATGACGTAGCTTACGTTTCGTTGATAACAAGAGTCCATTCGGACAAGTCTATGCATCGCATTGTCTTTACGGTTGACTTATGGTTCACTCCCAAGATAGTGAATTGATGCAGCGACTCCAGACTTTATAAAAGACAGAAGGAGGCGTAATGCATTTACAGATTAAGTGTATTCAGCAAAGGGGAAGGAATCGGGACTGCTGGCATGGCTCAGAGACCAGCCCACCCGGCACAAGCAATATGGCCACCTATGCCACCGTAAGCGAAACTGATAGTTAAACAAAGTTTTCCATTGAGTTAGCATAAATTGTTAATGAAAGTAAAGTAAAGTGTATTTTCCTCACCACAGTTTGCAATTTTTGACATGTAATGACCACCCCACGGGAAAACTTTTAGTTCTCCACTAAAAAGGTAGAACGGTAAACGGAAACTTTGAATTTTGACAAAACAAAGCAATATATTGGACAGATGAAAATAAGGTCCTAAAACTCTAATTTTTAATGGTCTTCTAGCTTTTCTCTTGCCACCAAAAACATTGGGGACAAAAAATCGTCCAGTTGAAACATTGGCTTCCATTCAAAATTTGCCAGCAATTGGTTCTACAAAGTCGGCAACACTATTAACTACTTTGATGGTAAGTATTGAATGAAAACTACTCATTTACCTCTTCAGTCGATAAAAAGCCATAGGCCTTGCCATCGGATAATTCGCATGCTATAGTAAATAAGTCGATAAATTTAAGTAATTTGACTAAGTAATTCACCGTTTCAGGACAGTTAAACACAAAACTTACATAACAACATCAATCTGTTGTTGAATGCCACAAGAGATGTACATGAAAATTCATGCTCATCAATTCCACGGAGACGAGTCCACTGAGCGTTCGTCTGCTCGATCGATGTCAGTGGAAGGTATTCAGCACCTAACACGTTGCACCCTCCAGCAACCACCACACATCCTTTGAAGTAGGTCACCTCTGGGTGATGGTATGCCTGTAATGTAGGGTTGAGCTTGATCCATCGCCATCCGCTCTCATCCCTCGGATCTTCCACCAATACTTCAGCATATCTTGATCCCGTCGTTTGTCGATTATCTTTACAACTTCCACCAACAACTACGATTCCTATTTCTGGGATGTTTAATGCCGATGCACTACATCGTGCACACAGCATATCAGGGAGTTTGGCGAGCCTGAAAGATTAACTCATCCTCATTAAACATACATGCCGCTGACAATGTCCAATGTTTTGCAAGTAGAGGCAAACTCTCCATTGCAGTAGCCACCGAAAATGAAGATCGATTCACTTCTCGATGCGACAGCATAATCCTCGCGTCTCTTTGTTGTAAAAGACTCGTAGGAAATGGAACCATCTCGGTAATTTACAAAAGTCGCACTCCTTTTTGAGTCATCACACATAAGGAAACATAATCTGCCTCGAAAGGAAGAGAATTATGTTGTTAATTTAATTTACCGTCTAGTACGGTCAATATTCTACAGGAAGGAGCTCCAACAACGAATCATTCGTCCGGTTGCAACTGTGGCACAAACGTTAGACACCAGGACTTGAGAACACGACTATAGCCGTAGATCATCAGTACCTCCCTGGATGTTTTCAAAAATTTACCATATGGTGGAAGCACAAAATAGTATGGAAGTTATGATTAAAAAGTAGTTCTACAGAGTCCTATGGTAAAAAGTAGGAGCACCAACCAAATCGGCTAGTCGGTTCTTTGGAATGGTGGTCACATTAATATTAAAAGTGCTTTATGCAATTGCTTAGTGGCGGGCAGTTGAAGACAGGACGAAGCATTTGTCTCGCCGCGTTCCCGTATGACTGCATTCTACGGTTTGGTGAGACATTGCCTGGAGAATCGTCACAGAAATAATGCAAAAGATAACTCACAGAAGTAAGGTCTACAGAGTTCTGAATAGTGTCAGCAATGCAACTGATTTTTACCGATGATTCTCAAACAAATCCATCCATCCAGCCCATATTAACTCTTTAAGCACGCATAAATGCGTCTATCCACCCAACCATCTCTCAATCCCGCATCCATTCTATCCTTTTATCGACTGATTACATCAGCTTTATTTACCACAAAGCCTTTCATCCCTTGTCCATGTCTGTGTTCCCTTTTTTAATCATACAGTCATCTGTCAAAATTGCTCACTCCTGAGTTTCACGTCCTTTAAACTATCCAACCATTCACTGTGCTTACCTCCAATAAACAGTTCTGAGTAGCCCCTCACAAACCTCCAGCATTAGGTTTGACATTGTGGGGATAGCCTTGTCAACTCTATCCTCGAATCATCTTCCCAAATGCCTTTGCCTTTTCCTCCAGGTCACACACATCGATACCTACTTCTAGCCAATTGCAAATCGCTCGGAACCTTGTATCCTCACTCACGCCTTTCAGCTCTTTGCTCTCCAGCATCATCTCGAAGCACTGTGCTGTTGTCTGCATCAGCATCTCCCTTCGCAAGCACAGATCTTCAAAGTGTTCTGTCATCAGTGGGATGCATAACTCCATTAATTCACAGTTCAACGTGGCGTTGGCTATCGACCACACCTCCGCCACATTGTCTAGAGAGATTCTTTAGTCACTCAGGTTTTAACGCTGCACAAAGTCTCTCCTACCTCGCTCTTGGAAACTCCACACACCAGGAGACGATTTTCCTGGAGCCGAGATTATGTGCCAGTGGATACAATCGTGTAGCATTTCCTGCAAGGATTATAAGCCTATCCGTGTATGCATAGTTGACGACAGCCTCGACAATACTAAAGGAAGGTTAACGAAGGAAGTGATGTGTACGTACTCCGTAGGAAACCGTTTCCAGTGGCTTGTCATTTCACCCCGTTTAGAGGTTAATGTCTCCAGTAAAAGCGGAAATTTGGCTGCCAGAACCAGTCGATGTGCATCGAAAATTTTCATATCCTTTGTCTAGAAGCTGGACATGAGACTCTTGTTCGTAATCTCACGGTAATTTGTAGATAAATGAATTTGCCCTGTTTACGAAGGACGTCAAATCTTTGAATAAGTAAAGAGTTTGCTTCCTTATCCAAGCACATCACTGTCTCCATTTTTCACTAAAGAATTGGGTTGTACAATCGCGACAAATTTCCCTTACGTGTAACACGAGGTACGTGTGAATGAGTGTTGAACGTAAATGTGGTGTGTGTTGAGGGACCTCAGATGACCATGAAGGAACCGAGCGATTGGGTGCAATTCACAAGCGGTGAGTAAACCTGCGCTAATTGGTGTTCAATTGTGTGCTCTGACTGAGCCTAAATATGACACTTGAATTTGCCTTCCAACACTTCGACTTGCTCACGCGGGCACTGAAGCCCACGTTTTTGTGTTTAAATAAGTTAGCGTTGAGTGCTGATGGCCTTGCTGATGGCCTCCAGAGCTTCTGCACTTGGGCAGTACATATTCTGTCCTCGCATCATACCCACCTTCGGCTTCGGCAGTCTCACAAAGTGTAGTAGTAATGTCGAACAATGAATGCAAGCCCAAAAGATCCATGTTTCTGATAGGCGAATCTTGACGTGATGTGAGAAGGGCATAAGCTGTGACTAGGATGCTCATCAACAGCCTGAACAGAAGGGTTGGAAATGGCCTTTGGAAAGTGACCCTGAGGTGACACTACTCATAGTCGTGATCCACCCAAAATTGCTTGTTGCAGAGATGCTTGCATGAAGGTGTTTATTGCGTGGACTCGTGATACAGACTTAAATAATGCAAACTAATGATTAAAAGTATCTCTATGTGGAACCACCTCTTTTAATCGTGGTTGAATTAAATCTCGTTAATTAAAAGTGCCTAACTTTCCCTTCCCATTCATCCACCTCAAATGCTCCCATGCGATTTTCTATGAAATGCATGTAAGTGTTTGCTTACAATTATCAAAATCTTGCGACAAGTAAGCTAGCACTTTGCTAACACAGTAAAATAAACATGTTGATTCGAAATTGGCCTCCAAGTACACCTAGCAGATTTGCGTAACTCAGTCGCCCTCTTCATTAGCAGTCAATGCTTCTATTACTAGGTGTCGAAGGCAACAGATCGTTGATAAGTTCATGCTAACAACGTTGTGATTCGCTGTTGCTTTCAACCTGTCAACACTTTAAAATCATACCAATCCTGCAATCACTGAGGTCATTTTTACGCTAACTCATGGACACAGTTCCCTCGAGGTGATCGGAGTGCCAAAATCATCCGGACGATGAACGGCTGTCCTTACTGTTAATGTGTGGATTTTAAATAATGCCATCTAGCTGCCAGAAGTGTTGTGGCTGCTAACAAAGCGAGAGGATGGCGTGTGCCGAATACCAGTGCATTTGGAGGTAGTAATCAAATTAGAGGTGCACACGTACTTTGTAAGGCCGTATTTTATTGTGGTGGACCGCAATTGGTTGAGTACGAAATTCCGCGTTTCGGACGAGGTAGTTCGTGGGGGAATGAACTTTCACTACACGGAAGGGATATTTGCTCCGAGGGTGATAAAATTTACGATGGGCTCCAGGTGGAGGAATCGGCTTGTATATTTGGACGAGGTCGCCTTCGTGGTAGGTGCTAGGTCAGCTGCGCTTGTCGTAATACCTCTTTTGTCTACTATGAGACGTTTTTAGATGCTGCCGAGCTAAATTTAACGTCTTACTTATCCCTTCTTTTAGACGCAGAGCGTAATCCGGCACATTGTCGGGTGTTTTTTCTTTGCTCGGGAGAAGGATATCGGACAGAACTCTCATTTCGCGTCCTGTGCGCATTTTGAACGGGAAAACACCCGTTGACGCGTGGACTGTGGCTCTATACGCCAGAAGGGCGCGTCCTAGGCTCAGGTCCCAGTCTTCTGGCTTCGACCCCCTTGGTAAACGCCTTCAGCAGTCCCACCAGAGTGCGGCTCGTTCTTTCTACCTGCCCGTTGCCTTGTGGGTGCCCTGGTGTCGTGCGTGTCTTCGTAATTCCGAGAGTCTTGCATATTTCTGTAAAAAGTCGGCTTTCGAAATTAGGGCCTTGATCGCTGTGAACTGATTCGGGCACACCGTGTTGACAGATCCAACGGTTGGAGAAGGTTGAAGCGACTGTTTTGGCGTCTTGAGACTGCATGGCTTCGGCTTCAGCTACTTTCGTGAAGTAATTAACCATAACTAGGATATACCGTTTTCCCCTTTTGGTAAGTGGCAGGGGACCCATAATGTCAATGCCCACCCTTTTGCCCGGGAATCCCGTAGGCATGGGTTGCAGGGGTGCTGTCGCTGTTGGGTGAGGTTTCTTGAAGCTGCTACAAGTGATGCAGGTTCGGCAGAAATCGAGTACGTCCGGGGTGAGAGAGGGCCACCAGTATCGTTTGCTCGAGGCCCCCACTATCTTCTTCTCACCTACATGCCCCAATTGCTCGTGCAACTCTTGGAGGACCGTTTGTATCAGCGAACCAGGAACAACAAGACGTTTGGGGGACGTGGCGTCTTCTTGATACCATAAAACTTCGTCTTCCAGGGTGAGTTTGGGCCACTGTCGCCATATCCGTTTGGCTGCTTTGCTGGACGAGTTCATCTCTTCTGCAGCAGGCTTGTGTGAGGACGCCAGGAACCTCTCGTATAGCAGCGCCGTGTCGGGATCGGTACTTTGCGTGTTTCTCCACTGGTGTCTAGTAGGCTCGCTCAAAAATAGCGTGCCCACTATACCGCTTTCCTTCTCTGCTAAGAGAGGTCAGCGAAACAATGCATCCGCGTTGCCATGCTTAGCCCCTTTTCGGTACTGCACTGTAAAATCGTATTGCTGCAGTTCTTCGTACAAGCGCGCCACGGAGCGGTCAATCTCCTTCATTGTTCTTAGCCAGGTCAGCGCTTGGTGGTCCGTTCTCACAATGAACTCTTTCGCTATCAGGTAGTGTTTAAAGTGCTGAACCATTGTAAAGATGGCAAACAGTTCGCGTTCCGTTGCACTTTTCTGTCTCATTTTTTTGTTGAGCCTGGTGCTGGGGTATGTGATAACGTGTTCCCGGCCTTCTTTATCCCGTTGCTTAAGGCAAGTGCGAAGCCAACTCCGCTGGCAACGATGAGCTAGGTGCCTTTTTCGCCTCCATGATGAGGAATACAGAAAGAAGATTTGGCAGCACGCTCTCTACTACAAGATTCGTGTGTTGCCCAAGGAAATCTCAAATCTCAAGCTCAAAGCCAAATAAGAGGTGGCAGCAATTTTATGATGATGGCTCATCCATTTTAGCAGCATCTAAGTGAGTTAATTGTTTCGCCTATTCCCATGTTGCAGGCTCTCCAACGACCTTCTCTCTCACCAGTAAGCTTCTTGTCTACATTGTGGGGCACATCCAACTTTATGGGTGTTTTATGGAAACTTTTAATGCGAATGAGTGCATCGACCTTAAATACCTCCCATAGAATAAGCGTTTTTGCAAATATGAGGCAATGGAATGATCACTCGTAATTCGTATTGTGCCAATTTTATTCATTTTGACGATGTTCTTTCCACAGAGTTGCCCTATTTGTCCTGAGTACATTTTGTGGACACTTTTATGAGGTCAAGGAGCAAGAATTTACTTACAAAGTCACTTCTCCCACTCAGTGTGAATGATGCATCTCACGCGCAACTTTCCCATTTTAGATGTCATTGTTTCGGTTCTGATAATGACACTATTGAGAAGCAACTAGCCGGAGGACCCAATGCGGCAAATGCATGGAATCAACGCTAAACTAACGTCTAATCAGTAAATTTACAGTTGCTCAAGTGCTCGATAGATCTTAGTCCCGAAATTTAGACTAAAGTCTTGATAGTCCATAAATGCACGCCGCATCAATGCCCACATAATTATGTTCCCCAAATTACGTCATGAATTAACAGAACTGCACCTGACTTGAGCTTCCGTTTCTCGCGTATGAGCGCTGATGGGAGATATGGGTCGCTAGAGGCAATTTGATTAGGGGATGCATTCGTATGTAGCTTTTCGGTTTTTCGTTGAGAGCAAGGGGCAACATGTTCTGAGTCACACTTCACTGCATGTGTGAAGTTTCCTTACGACGTACGGAAGTCAGTCACAATCATCTGAAATGTTATGTAATCAAACAAATGTGCTCAAGCAAGTACCTCAAATCGTACACATCATCAATAAATATTGTGGGAACAAGCTGTGGTCCAAAATCTCTCTACCGACAAGCGGAGCAGAAAAAGATGCAGCAGTTGTTAGGGTGCCAGAACACACCGATTTTCTGCAATGATGACAAGCCTACCCAACAGACCAGTGATTGCAACACCAGTGAAGTATACATCCTACTATTCCTCCGAACAATTCTACCATGACTAAGCAAGGAAGAAAAGATAGAACTATGCCATGTTGAAGAATCTAGACATTAAATTACCCTTCAAAAGATCTGTCATAGCATATAGCTGTGCATGTGGCGAGGTCGACTCAAACATTAATTAAATTCGTGGACACGAGACACCTTTGCATTTGCTTTGTGAGCTTCTGATCTACTAAAGCCATCTTTAATTGCTAGAGTCATCGATGAACACTGAATACTCAATAATGTGGCGAGTCTTGAAGTAACTGCACAAAGTTTGCATAAGTGCAGCCTGTCAAAGTAGATAGTACTTTATTCTCATGGTTTGATTAACCGACTTTGAGAGGAGACATCAATGGCATGGGCATTATGATTGAAATCTAATAGAACTTATGCTTGCAGGGATGGCAACAAGGCTGATTACCTGCATTTGAGGGCTCGGCTGCTGACGCATTATCTAGGCTATCATTTAGACTTATTTTCCAAGCTTATGCAAGCCGTGACGGTTGGTAATCAGGTTACAGAATGGCTGAAGTCCCACACACCTTGGCAGAACCGGATGGTAACTTTGTTGACATCAAAGTGACAACGTTTTCTAAGCAGTGTGAAGTGCAAGTGATGGCCTGGTTATCACCTCCTAAATTCTATAAAACAGTAAATTTCAAACTTGGCCTTGATGGCTCATGACATCATTGGTGAATTCACGAATGTTAAAACTGCAACACTCGCACAGCATTTATGCAAGAATGATGGGTGATTATTAGTGGTTGTTCCCACGCCGATATATGCTTTTATCAGTTTCTTGGTGTTGACCTTGTGACTTAGTGCTTGGCTGTGTGGACACTTGGGTGCATGACGAAGGGGTAGAATCTATGGGAATAGTTTCTTCAATGCCGACAACGTGTATACCATCCAAATTCTTCATCCACTTGAGAGTACATGGTCGCACACACGTCTGCTGCTGGTTTGATTGCAGCGTCATAAGACATGAGTGGGTCATAGCCTCGATTGTTTATTTTTTGATGTGCGAGTTAGCTATAATTTGGTAGCACCTTAATTTTTGACGCCCATCAAATTCATGGCTCCACAGATCACAGACTTAATCCACTGCATAAATGGCTAAGCCAGTAATGAGAAAATTAATGATGCCGCAGCTAGTGCATAAATGGGAAGATCAAAATCAAACAATGTCTGCTTCTTTTCAGAGAGCTAGCTAGCTCCCACCCATCGATGGGCATTTTTAATGGTGTTGGTCACTCATTAGCGAGACTAGTTTGTTGGAAAGGCTTCATAAATGTTTTCGAGGCAAAATTAATTTTTGCTTACTTTAATGCAAATCCAAATCTCACTTGGCTGCTGCTACGAGAAGTTTAGAAAAGTCAAAGTTGTGCAAATTTCGTGAAGCTAACTATGCACTCTTACAGACACCACTCTATCAACGATTCCGATTCATCAGAAAATCACTCAACGGGATTTACTCAAAAATTATGTTGCGTCCTCCTCTCGAAATAACTTGGTCTCTCACATAAATGGAACATTAGCTTCTTTGGATACGTAAATACCCACCCTGACGTTTCATTGATTCCTATGTGCATAAAAGAGCACCTCCAGGTCAGCCAAAATAAGGAATTGTTATTCTTCTTACATGTTGAGTAGAAACTACTCTCGCTTGTACGCAGGTAAGAACATTCTTCTAATCCATTTGCTTGCCTCCAAATAAGACTTGAGATACCTTATTTCATGTATTAGCTCAACACCGCATGTAGCATTATGGAAAACACAACCACAAGATTAAACTCAAAATTGACGTCTGATTCTTTGTTTTACGCCAAATTCTCCCATAGTCAAACATAGCCAATAGCGTTCAGTTTTGATAGATATTTTGGAATTAATTGCCAGATGCTTTTACACGCACCCCACATTTTCCCTCATTTCTCACAATTCTGGGAAAATCTCTGGGCTGGATACAGTATTTAATAGTTCTTTCACTAAATTTATATCCCTTTTGCATAAATATATCAGTATCATTTTAAACATTGTCTTTTGACAGAAAAATTTCTTTTGTGCACAAAAACCGTCAGTTCTGTACGTAGAACACCGCAGATAATGAAGCTATTGTGGACCAGTATTTACTGTTAATGAACGTTTAAGGACAAATACGTGGACTTGTTGGAGATGGGGCCTGTTAACGTAGTGACACTATAATCTTGGTCTATTCTGGAGCTAAGGGTACCGGAGAAGTTTATTTTGCTTGTTAGTAATGTATAACAAATTCGTGCAGAATTGAAGTTCACGCGGACGCAATGGGCTGATATCTGAATAATGCCGGGGAAATTTACTTTTCTCTCAAAATCTGAGGTACCTTGGATAAGGATTTTCCAACAAGGCGGTGTCTTGTCCTCGTGTGTTTGCCTAGGACTATAGAGAGTGACTGCGTCTATCAGCAGCTTGCAGAGAGTAAAGCGTCTTTAACGATGTGGGTTGAATGCCAAGCCCCTTTTGCAGCAACTACTTATACGTCTCATGAAAATGCGTTTCGAACCAGCCTTTTGGTCAGCAGGCAGTAGCTACTCAGCTGAACCAGACTTCAGATCATAGGTTGCACTTCCACCGCTGCATTACACACCTTAACTCAAGGAATCCGCTACAACTTCCTCAGATCTAAGTATTAGCTGCGTTCCTTCAGACTTGATGTTGTACTCCAGTCCCCATTGTCTGTACAAATTTCAGCACCGCCGCAGTTTTGAGTACCATGTCGAAGAGGAGCATTGGGTTAAGTAGGAAGTGTTACTTGCGTTGCAGATTTGAAGCATACGCTTAAGATAGCCATGTTGCCACGCTTTTGACAGAATTCATGCAATGAATTTTGATCACTATTGCAAATCCTTTCATCGTTCACTTGTATGTTGATCGTTAAGACGCAAAATGGTCTCGTTTTGACTGCAGGCAAAACGATTCTCTTTTTGAATTGGTTCCATTTATGTACAAAAGGTGCTACGCATTTCCTTCGAAATTTCACCTATCTTCAGCGCCACAGAGATTTGGCTAACAAAGGTATTCTTCCTTTTGCTGAATTTCATTGGAAAAACCATACAATGTTTTAATTTGCCTAATTTGACAAATTTTTTTTTACTGTGAGAATTCAAGCAACAATCCTCCTTTTGCAACCACCATGTTCATTAAACCATTCACGGCTTTGCTCGCTTTTCATTTTCATGAGGACGTGGCTTTACTTAACTTCAACTTAGTTTGGACCACATATGACGATCTTGTTTGCCAGTCATGCTTCGATCCTCAGAGCCTTGACATATTTTTCCGATAATGCCGGGTATAATTTGACATGAAGTTGATTTCGCTGCTGAGGTCTGTTCTCGTAAAATTCGTTTTCATATCAAACTCTATAACATGTTTTAAGTTTCATAGGTAAATGCATTTGACAAAGGACTCATAACGCTGGCGACGCCGCTGCAAGTAGTGGAGATAAGAGTAAAATTCTAATTATAAAATGTTACAAATGCAGAAGCTGGCTTGCTTTTTTAATGCAGGACCTCATAATAATAGTGTCGCAATTTTCAGATGAGAGATCTTGTGCTGCACTGTCAATAATGTCATTCTTGCGCTCTTCACTTCACCACTTGCTGTCTCCATGCCCTACTGAGTTGTAGAGTAACTTGTTCACAGAAATTGGTCCACGTCCAACGATGTAAAATATACGTCAAAGTAGTTAACCCAACCACGGCTCTGCTAGAAGGTAAACATGGTCTAAGCAGAGTGATGAAATACGTCATTGTCATGCAAATACGGAAGCCTTTTCTACAAAGAAGGATGAATCCAAGTATTCCAAGTATTCCATTTGGTGATGGTTACCCCTTATCCCCTGATGCAATACAGTAAATAGCCCTGTCTATACACGCTGTGATCGTTAAGCGCATGCATGTGACCTTCTATTTGCTAAGATTTTTATTAGCTACTTGTAAGCATTTTGGCATCGTCGTTGCGTCATGGCTTTGGCGTTGCGTTCTCAATGTATTTGCTATCACCGACAAAGTCAACATCACACCATGCAAGCATCCTTGAAGCACATTACAAAAGCTTCCGCTTTTTAAAGGCCTATGATTATCAGCATTTAAGTAGGAGGTGTCACAATTCTTGCAGCTTTATGAACCAAAACTTCATCAACTGGGAGATTTCACAGACAATGTAAGTCGCTTGAAAAGGATTACTAAGCCTTTTGTCGGTCTATTGGCCTGTGATGAGTTTTGTAGTGATGGAAGTTTCGTACTGCCAGCCTTGCTTGATGTTTAGATGCGCTACTTCCTGACTCTTATGAGGTTGATTCAAAGCTAAAAATGACATGACACTTGGGCTAAGTGCGCACAGTTGCTGTGCAGTTGAGCCTGCAGCAATTATTGACGTAGCATAAATAAAGGATGTGGTTAATATACAATGAATAAAAACGAGCAAAGGAGGACGAGGAGTAGACGGAGGGCAAAGAAGTTTATGAAACAGAGACAAAATAGGGCATCGTAAAGAGAACGACTACGAAGCTAATAATTGAAAGGGACCAATTGTAAAAGGAAGAGGAGGAGAAGACGAAGAGAGAAGAAATCCAGTAGTTAAGCGAGGCTTTTGCTAACGAGCGCAAATCAGGGAGTATTAACGGAAGGGCATGGTGATGAAAGCTGTTTGATGCAATTGCTGCGAATCTTGGTGAACCACGAACGTGCTAGCGGATGGACACATGCATGGGTGCATGGAGGGCGTATGGTAGTCACGACGATGCATTAAGCTGTTGCATAGTGAGTTGCGAGTGTTATTACGGGATGATTATCCCGGAACAGCAATGCAAAGCACATAAAATAATCTGTAAGCAGATGAGATCAACAATCTTGGTGGCTAAAGATCGGATCTGCGCAAACCACCGATGACCTGGTTGGAAAAGAGGTCAGCTTTATGCCAGATCCGAAGCTTTGCTTTATTTAACAGAACGTGCCACCCAGCGGAATCAGATCGAATGCACCCAGGACCTGTAATGATAAAATTACGACTTAAAAATAACCGATGATTTGAAGGCTGCACCTACATTATAGTGAGACAGAGATGGCAGGACGGGATGACAACCGTTGTTATCGCATTACAACTACGGGAGATAGTACAATGGAAGGAGAAAAAGAAATGGGTGAAGGGATGAGAAACATCAATAAAAAGATGAGAAGAGTGACTTTTAGGGCACTGATAGAAACCAAAAATCCATTTTTGCAAACTCTTGCTGTTGATGGCGGTTCCGGCTATTTTGGTCGAAATTTGCACGTGCCCTCCACTTCAGAGCGTTAGGGGTGGGCAACAATCTTGTGGCAGGTCCTACAGCTTGTTTTGCCAAGATAACAAATTCTTTTCTTCTATATTTTATACTTTGGGTGAATGGTGCTGGTTCCTCCAAGACTTTCATTGCATTATTTGTTTGTTCTGCTCTCTCACCTCTAACTCTTTATCTACCTTCTTACCTGCCCTATTTCTTCTGCCTTCTTGCCCTTATTTAATGCAAATAATACATTGAAGAAGCTTCCATTTAGCTGCCCTATCTTTGCAGCTGCGTTGTCACACCATGCAGAATTTCGAAACCAGCTTTATTGAGGAGGGTTCTCAGGAAGAAATGCAAATGTTACAACTATTACTTTAGCTTACTGTAGCGGCGAGATGCTAAATTTTGTCTTGTAAACTGGACCTGTGTAATTTTGTTTGCGAGGCAACATTGTGACATTTAATATTATCGCACTGCAGAGCGGTAGAGTAATGCAGACTAGTTCAGCCATTTTGCAGAACGTAGTGGCATAGCGCCAAGCAGGAGCAAGTTATCAATGACGACAAAGATTGATTTTTGGAGTTATGGTAATGGAGACATGCATAATTTCCTGGAAGGTGACGCTACCCAGCTGTCATAAGACACCCTCGCTCCCATCACCTTTACCGAGCACTTTGCTCTCACCCAAATTCGTGGCTACTTCTTCAACCTCATAAAGGCCTGACACATGGGAGGAGTCTGTTTTTAGCCTCGACGCAGCCCAGCCAATTGTTTCGCAAATGCAGAGCTCCCATTGGCTCCTTCATAGTCTTCTCGATTATTTAACGCTGTCGTCCTAGCTAAATATTTACTCTCCAACGCGGTCGGAAAAACAGACTCAGTTTATCTGCCATAGCTTGGCTAATCATGCGACTGAACCATAGCATAGTTACATGTTAATTAAAGTAATTCGCCCCAAAATACCTCTATGAATTTGTTTGTTATTCCAAAACAACATTTCAAATGTCGAATGGAGCATTAACGGTGTTTTTGATGTCCTGCCTTCCAAGTTTGATATCACAGCCACGCACTGACTCGACCCTCTTGAATTCAGTAGCAGCGTGTACCAACAGAATTTTAGGTATCACTTCATAAACCATGCCTAGACCCTTAGGAGGAGCGCATTTTTTACCTTGATAAAGTTTGGCTTTGCACTTTTCTCTTCACACCTAGTAAAATAAAATGAATGAGTATTTCCAACCGATTTGATGCTTGGGATCAGAATGTTCTCCCTAAAGCTGATAAAACGTAGAAACAATTGGCGTCAGTTTGCTCCTATCCACAAGACTCCTCTAGGGTATGGCAGAACTTTAGAAGTGTGGTGGTTGCTAACACTTGACAGACCTGCATACATAAATCGTGAAACGCCAACTTTTGTCACCACCATCAGGCAACCATGTTTTGATGTTGCAGAAACAAGTCTTTTCCAAGCATTACTCTGCGGACGGTTTTAGCATCCTTTTTTATAGTGGCCCAAGAAGGAAAGGTAATGCTTGAGAGGAAGTAACAAGGAGATACATTTATTTGCAGTTGAAGAAGGCAATTTAGAATACTTTGGGTGACGATGCCAACTTTGTCATCTGATATTGCAATCTCTGCAACTAACTGTTACCATATCGCGAATGATCATTTGCGTTCAACCTCGATGGGACCGGAATGCAAACTTCTTTTAGCCATAATTCTTCACCTACTTACAAATTGTTGGAGGGGATATGACGTTACCTTCTACTTATTGCATTCCGACTCGTTCAAGCGCAATTTTCAATAGGTAATCTTACAATGTTTGTGGTGTATAGTCACTAGAGGGCACCAAGAAATACTTATTGAACTGTAAAGAGGACGGAGAATCTACTGTACAACAGGATTAAAGCTTATTCAGTTATGTTAGCTTTCAGAAATTGAGACTTTTATTAACTGAATGGTAGCAAATCGGTAGCATCACCTAAGTTTCGCATAGGCTTGTATGCAAAGATTCAATTGCTGGCACACATTATGACCTTCAAGAAACATGGCAGTTGGGACGGTGGAAATAGGTCTTAGTAGTTGTCTCAGTTACAAAATTCTGGGGGGGGGGAAATTTGGTGTTTTAAATCAAGTTGTATATAATTTTGCCATTGTCTTGCAACCACAATAATGCAAGGTGTTGTAGGTGTCTCCTCCATTTTCGGACCTGTGTTTTTCCAGATATCCTCCGTAAGCGGTTCGTTTCACATCAGCCCGTGTGGTACTTATTTTCTTTAAATAGGCTTTGTAGGTGAGAGGCTGGAGGACAATTTTCAATCATAAGTTAGAGGCTCCCTCCGGTCATAGTAAAGATGGCTTGGAACACCTAGCCTCCCAATAGCAGGGGTAGAAGAAGGGAAGAGGAGGGAAAGGAACTCCCTCTGCAGCATGTTCCGTTGCGTGGTTATTAGAGATGCAAGGGGGCAGATCTACGTACTAAGAGAGCGCTCCAGATAAACCATTTTGGTGGCGCCTATTTTAACTCACATCAAAAGTTGTGAAAATTAAACAAAATCCAGGTTTTCAAGCAGTGAAATTAAACTGCGTTTCTACTTCAGCATCGTGCAATTCGAAATGACGTAGCAGTAAGACAATGAGGCAACCGTTTTAGTGAAATTTCGCATCTTGAACCAATCACCCAGATTTTTCATTCCTTAAACGAGTGCCTTAGGGTGGATGCCATTCCGGTCCCACGCTGCGGTTGAATATATCCTGTGTTCTTCTACAGAAAAAGAAAAGAATTGATTAAACATTTTAATCAAGACAGAGAGGAGAGATACAAGACAACTTAAGTTGGGAAAAAATCGCTTATTTCGGTTAAGCAGTGCGCCGAAGTGCTCCAGATCATGGCAAATCAGGTATCTAGCTCCACCTGATCCGATATCATCCATCGACTTGGACAAACTACGTTGAATACGATAGCCATAACGGATTTTGCACCAATTAATTGTGGAAGAACCAATGGTCAATTCAGTGCGATTCTGCCTTGTCAAATAATAGAATAAATTAACATACGAGGGTTGTGACAGGCAGTCCACATCAAAGAATGGGCAGAACTCATACCAAGCTTCCCACATTTGCATAAATGCGACTGGTACCATTTAGTTCAGCCCGACTGTCACGACGACTAGCACATCACGCTTTGGCCTTGACGCTATCTTGCCCGCGACACTTCCAGTAAGACTAGCTGCAGGTCTGTGCACTCCGAAGACCACACTTTCAACAATTAGTCGGCCGTCACACTAGACTGCAGGGTGATAGGTGACGGTGGTACATTGTGAAACATGACTGCTTTCGCTGCCGCTTCAAAGGATCACTCCTTATTAGGTCGACGGGTCATTTGCGGAAGAACACCTGATATCAATAATGAAGTCTGCAGACCAACAATAGATTGACCACCAAATCTAGCATGCACCATTTAAACAAAGCACTTAACTCAAAAAGATCCCATGCTTCTGGGTGTTTTAAACTTTATTCGCAAATTACCTAACTGCATAAGCAATCTTAAAAAAACATAGAAAGTCAAGGAGTACTGTATAAAAATTATAAGCGAAACCTATTAAATAGACCAGTTGAGAGGATCTACCTCTATCGAGTGGATAAAAAGAACTCATGGGTTGACATCAATTCATAATTAAGCATGAATGAGTTAATGCAACAAATGAGATGAGGAGGCACATACGAATGGACGGTTGCATAACACAAAGCGGATGCGCACCAGATAAATGCTTAAGAAGCAATAATAACCATGTAGGTAGGAGAACAATGAAACAGAGGCGAAAGCTAGAATTGAGGGCAGTTCATACCTACAACTCATTGTACTCTACTCTGTTTCCGCAGCACTAGCTTACTCCCAGTTAGGACTCGGATCCGACTGTGTGGCTACTACCCTGATGGCCGTCGCTGCTACTCAGCTTTCTCTGCGCACTCAAATCGCTGCTAATCACTACATCTGCAGTCCAACAGACCAAACACACAAAGCACAGACCTGACAGGTAACTCCTGATTGATGTGTTTCGGAGTGACCGACAAAGAACTATTTGCTTAGTAAAAGCGTCATCACAAACAACTTCCCATCATAATTTTTTTACCAATCAGTCCCTCACTCAAAAAGCCAGCCCACACACATGTGGAGGAAGTTGAGAGTGAGTGACCTTCTCGTCTGTCAACCCTATATCTGCCACTTGCAACTTTACTGCGTCTGGATGGCAGTCAGCCTGCACCTCGAAATGGCATTCAGTGTCGACGTGAGAGTTAACCAACCACTCGCACCACCACTACGCTGAACGTCGCTGATGTTTCTTCTCGACACGTCGATTATGAACTTAATGTTACTTTTATAAGCTTTTGTCGCTCTCCTCTTTACTCATTCATTATCACAAATACTCAGCCACTTCATATCAATCGTTATCCAGCATTTGCTCAGCCATCCATCATTTGTCCTTCATTGTTTACTTTCTTCGTTCATTCATTATTTTGTATTCCTGCACTAATCACAGTTTCATTTGTAAAA